>CM053753.1:107089073-107301979 GCA_028658305.1 Pachyuromys duprasi | reverse complement strand
GATAAACCTATTAAAATCTGTACACCTAAAGAAACTAATCAAGAGGGAGGATTCTTGCTAAAATGCTCAATCCCCATCCAGAAAGGCAAAGAAGATGGACATCAGAAGAAGGAGAAAACAGGGAACAAGTCAGGAGCCTGCCACAGAGGGCCTCTGAAAAGCTCTGCCCTACAGACTATCAAAGCAGATGCTGAGACTTATGGCCAACCTGTGGGCAGAGTGCAGGGAATCTTATGAAAGAAGTGGGAAACAGTAAGGTCTGGAGAGGACAGGAACTCTACAAGGAGAGCAGCAGAACCAAATAATCTGAGCACAGGGGTCTTTCCTGAGACTGATATTCCAACCAAGTACCATGCATGGAGATAACCTAGACCCCCTGCACAGATTTAGCCCATGGCAGTTCAGTGTCCAAGTAGGTTCCATAGTAATGGGAACAGGGACTGTGTCTGACATGAACTGATTGGCCTGTTCTTTGATCACCTCCCCCTAAGGGGGGAGCAGCCTTACCAGGCCACAGAGGAAGACAATGCAGCCACTCCTGATGAGACCTAATAGACAAGGATCAGAAGGAAGGAAAAGAAGACCTCCCCTATCAGTGGACTTGAGGAGGGGCATGCATGGAGAAGGGAGAGGAAGGGAGGGGTTGGGAGGGGAGGAGGGAGGAAACTACAGGGGACATACAAAGTGAATAAAGTGTAATTAATAAAAAAAAATTTTTAAAGTTATTTCAGGATCTGCATTTCTAAATTTTTCCTTTTGTGAACTAGATTTTAACATTGTCAATGACAATAAATTTAATTACATTAAAAAAAATCACCCAGATGATTTTCTTATGACAGATTGTGGCTTGGTTTATTGTTGATGTAATTACTTGTCTCTGTCTTCTATAACTTTGTTCTAAAATACAAATTCAATGTATACTTGAGCTCACATTATAATTCTATTTTTATTAGAGTTATTTAATTTTACATGTTTATAAGTTTACATAAAAACTTCATGTGTTTTTAAATTTATTCTTAAATTAAAAGTAATATACTAAAATTATTTAAATAGAAATAATTTTATGTTCTGGGTAAAATTTTTAACTTTTTTCTTTATCAACACATGTTAAAGTTTTTGTTTTGTTTTGTGTTTTGAGACAGGCATTCTCTGTGTAGCCCTGGATGTCCTGGAACTCTCTTTGTAGACCAGGTTAGCCACAAACTCAAAGATCCACCTACCTCTGCCTCTTGAGTGCTGGTTTTAAAGGTGTGTGCCACCACACCTGGCTACTTTTTAAATTTTTTTCTTGTAATGCCTATGACTTATTTTCTTTTAAAGGCTTACTTTTAGCAAAACATGGCAAGTGGCTTTTTTCTACATGAGGGAAGAAATGTCTAGAGCTTTAAAAAAGTACATTTATTATTTGTGTGTGTGTGCGTGCCTGTGTGTGTGTGTCAGAGGCAACTTGTAGAAGTTGGTTCTCTACTTACACTGTGTCAGTCCTGAGGATGACACTCAGGTTGTTAGGCCTAGTGGTAAACACCTATACATCTGGTATCTCATCTCACTGGCCCTGTGTAGGGAGTGTAAAAGCAGCCATTGTGAAAAATAAATAAATAACAGCTATTTTTAAGGAACAAAAACCTTCATTATGTGTGGAAAAACATGACAACCAGATTTAAGCAGGACAGAATCTCTTGAGACTCCATCAGGCAGTGTTTAGTTTTTAAATTGTTTCATGTTAGAAAAGATGTGTATCTGAGTATCCAAAGTTGAGGCTCAGAATTCTTTCCTTGCTGTCATAGATAGTCTAGGTTATTCAGTGAAATGAAGGTGTCTGTGGTAGGCACTGTCCTTGTTGTCTCTGAAGATTCCCTGTCCCCTGTCTCTCCAGGTGGTGATCTGTCATGTGGTGGGTGAGACCCTTCAGTTCTTGGTCAGTGCAGGGCCTGCCTCTACCACAGGCTCAGAATGCCAGCTGTATGATGTCCAGCTTTCACCATTTCATTTAAAGGTAAGGCTGTGTAGATTCCCTCAGTCACAGGAAATCCATGATAGTCATGACCTTCTGTTCCCTACCATAGAAGGGACACATGGAGGATTCCTTTATGCTGAGTTACAGAGGGCTGAGTCTCATTCTTACTATCTTTAAACTGTTACTTTCCATAAGCATGACTCAGAAAAGCATACAACACTGTAAGGTCTGTACCCAGCATGGATGACGACTATATAGATGGAGCCCTCTCCTCTAGTTCTCTCAGCCTATGCACTCTGTCCCCTCTCTGTGGTCATGTGGAATTGGGGAAGAATGTGTATAACTGGCTGGGAGACATAACTAGATAAATGAGTGAGGGTCCTGTAGCACACCCTGATTCTCCTATCAAGCCCAGCTGTGATGATCTTTTGCAAGCAGACACAGCTCATCTGATGAAAATGGTAGCAGTTTGACTTTGAGATTAGCTTTATTCAATAAGATACTTGAGGGTTATAGGACTGTGTTCCTGTTGACTATATATTAGTTATAAAGAGCTCATGTACCACCTCACTCTTTGTTTGGTCACTGTGCTTTGTACCTTTTCCGTACAGTCACCATAGGTTTAGTTTTCAAACCATACCTATTGACACATTCTTCTGCTAGCCTTTTTCATTGTTAAAGATACTTATGATTCCTTTAGTCACCTGGAGATAGATGATGTTCTCACCACCTTATGGTTCAGGCCCTAATCACACCTGCCAAGTCCCATATACTATGTCTAGTCCTATATATGAGGCTTCAGGGATGAAGGCCTGCCCATCTTTCCATGATTATACCTCCTCTACATGAGTAGGACTGTTCAATATAGGAGGCCATTTGAGGCTGCTGGAGTGGCCCAGGTAGAGGGGGAAGGGTCCCATGGTACTCCATACATAATCCCAGGGACATGTGGACATGGATACTGGCTGTGCTCAGGACCAAAGACAGTGCCCTGGTTCCCTTTGCTCTCTCCACTCTCCTATGCCTTGGTGACAGAAAGAGAAGCACAGACTACAGTGAGTTCCCCATTTAAATAAGGATTTAGAGTGTCAGTGTCACCTGGCCTGAGGAGCTGGCTGGATAGAGGGGAGGCTGGAAAGGAGTTTAGGGGGGTTCTTCATGCCCATTCTGAAAGAACCATGCTAGACCAAGGCAGAAGCTTACCCAGGGGGCATCTCACCTCTTCTGGCCTCCAGGGTCACCAGGCATGCACACTGTATACTTACATATACACAGGCAACTCATTCACATTATCTTAATTACTTTTCTATTGCTGTAATAAAATACCATGACCAAAAGCGACTTGGAGAAGAGAGGGTTCATTCCAGCCCACAGCTCTCAGGTCACACACCATTACTGAAGGAAATCAGGGTGAAGCTCAAGGTAGGAACCTGGAGGCAGGAGCTGAAGCAGAGGCCATGGAGGGGTGCTGCTTACTGGCTTTCTCCCCATGGCTTGCTCAGCCTGCTTTCTTATACAACCCAGGACCACCTGTCCAGGGGAGCACTGCTCATAGTGCTCTTCCATTATCAGTCACTAAACAAAATCCCTGCAAGCTTGACTATATGCTAATCTGATTGGGGCATTTCAAGGTTTGTTTTAGGTTTGGGTCAAGCTGACAAAAATCAACTAGCACACACATAAAAGAAAAAGAACCTCCCTTATCCGTGGACTTGGAGAGGGGCATAGGAGGAGATGAGGGAGGGAGGATAGGATTGGAAGGAGTTGAGGGAGGGGGCTAAGCTGGGATACAAAGTGAATACACTGTAATTAATATAAAAAATTTAATTAAAAATCTTAAAAAATGAACACACAGAGAACTTTAGTGCACATGTGCACAGCACACTGCATGCACATGTGTACATACCTTGTACAAACACAGCACATACATAGAGCACATGTGTCTACAGTTTATATATGGCACACATAGCAGCATGCATGTATGAGCTAACTAAGGCTCAGGGGAAGAGCTCACTGCCCAGTAAGTTGCTTTGTGGTTTGTCCTTAGATGGAATTCCACATGGAGAAGAGGAGAGAGGACATCGAGATCAGGTGGTCGTTCACCCATGCATCAGAAACAGCTCTCAAGATCCAGCCCCAGGCCCCAGGGGAGGTCAGTCCGTAAGTTCTTGACATTCTGAGTATGCATGAATGGCTAGGACATGTCTCAAACTCAGCAGTTCTAAGGTGGGCAGCCCCTGCCAGACACTCTCCCCATGCTGACCTGGGGCCAGCTTGAATGAGAGGACACTTCTACTCTCTGGGCCTCAATGTGAGGGCAGAAACTGGGCTGCAGTGAGTGCATGAAAGGTGATCTGGTGTCACTTTCCTTTGCTGGACAAGGAAATTCTTCCTGTGGCTTTCAAAAATTCCCTGTACTTCTGTTCCATTTCAGCAACTGAAGGATCACTGCAGTAGAGATGTGTGGACTTTATAGTGCGTTTGCCAGTAAGAGACTTTGCTTTTTTGCTTTTCATCTCACTTTTGTCTTTTCCTCTTTCTTTACTTTTTTTCTGGGAATGGGACCCAAGGCCTTGAACATGTTAAACAAGCGCTCCACTCCATACTTGTCAATATTTTAGCCTTCCTGTCTTGACATGGAAGTGTGCAGTGTGAGGGTTTGGTTGGCTTTGGTTTGGTTTGAGCTCATAAATTTCACATGCATACTAACACACATACACATGCACACACAAATACTGACTGAGGCAAATTAACTAATAACAGGTTGGTTACACAGCTATCCAGGGGAGAAAATGACTCAAAGAATCTTGAACACAGAATGGTCCCTTTGTCAGCAGAAGAGATTGAACATGTGAGGGCTTGTCTGTGTGGACTACAGGCCTGGACAACTGTTGTCATTGTCTGAGAGAAGCAAACAACAGAAGGGAGGAAGAAAGAGTGAATTGTAGTGGGGCAGACCTTCCTTCTCCTTCCTTCTGCTGGTTGCTTCTCTGTCGAGACCTGCAGTCTACACAGGCAAGTTCAGCTATGTTGAATATTTTATGTGAAGAAGGGCACCAGTCTATATGACTGCTTGAGTCCTTTTTCCCCAACGATAGTTATGATAATTGCCTCAGTCAATGTTAAGGTGGAGGATTTACCCATCTTTGTTGGTTTATGCCTTTATTTTATTTTTAATATAATTTATTTTTATTTGTATATGTATGGGGGCTTGCCTGCATGTGTGTCTTTGTCTTGTGTGTGTGGTACTTGCAGAGGTCAGAAGAGGGCCTGGATGATACCCTAAACTGAAGATTGAAAGGGTTGTGAACTACTTTGTGGGTGCTGGGAATCAAACTCAGGTCCTCTGGAAGAGCAGACAGTGTTCTTAACTACTGAGTCTTCTCTTCAACTCCCTGTATATATTTTTGACTATTGAATATTTAATCCAAAGTCAGTACCACTAGCAATGAGACTTCCATTCGGCCCTACTGATACTTGCACATAGTCACTTGTGTCATTGTCTTTTTACAAAGATAATTTCATTCATTCTTCCTTCTATGCCCAGCCAACATAAGGCTGTCTACATTTTTTACTTCCTGTATCTCATTCTCTGGGCACTCCATATATTTCTCTATGGAGTCATTCTGGGGATTACTTTGTGACTCAGTATGAGGCCTACAGCACCCCTAAGTGAATGAAAATAGCACTGGGGATGGGGAAGGCTGGGAAGGGAGATTGCCTTGGCAACTGTTTCTGAGTCTGTTGGATAATGCCTGCCATCAGGCCAGAGGTCCTCTGTCTACTGAGTGAGAAGCAATTGTGCATGTCAGACAGAGAAATAAAGAGCTCATCGTGAGGCACAGTCATAATGTGGGGTACTATTTAGCCAGAAATGGAGTGATGTGTGCTAGTGAACACTGTATCCCGATTAGTCTTGCAAACAATAAAAGAAACCTGATTCAGGAGACACATGTGACATCATGACACATCCAGTCCAGAAAAAGCAATCTACAGAGAAAGAAATATAGATACCAGGGGTTAGGGGACATGATTCCTGATAGGATGGAGTCTGGGGTTCATCTCTGGAGAGTTGTGAGAAAAGGTTGTGAATATATTTAAGAAGTGGATGCTCAGTACTATGAGCATACAAAAGGGTAGTGAGTTGTATATTTTAAATGGTTATTTTATATCATGTGACTTTTATTTCAACTTAAAATTGAAAGCTAGATTATCAAGAGACCATTGAGGGGATAGGTGATAGCCTCCTGGTTCAAAGCACAGGTTTTTAACTGTTCTAAACACTTGGATTTGATTCTTGGTTCTCCTAATTATGGACTATGTGTCTGCAAATGTTAATTGACTTCTCTATGTCTTAATTTCCTTATCTGTGAAGTGGAGGGAATGTGATGTAAGGATTAAACTTGTTAATACATGTGTATAAGGCTTCCAGTGAGAGCCATGGAAACTGTCAGCCATTTTGGTTCTTGGTATTTAGAGACCTTATTGTTTAGAGATCCAGGTCCACTGTCAATAGATATAGGCCAAGTCCACTATAGGGAGGACTGGTCAAGCAGGGGTCAGGTAGCCAGTTGTCTTAAAAGAACACAGATTTGCTCCATATTTTTTCTAAAGTCAGTTCCTGCTGAACAAGTTGCAAGTATCCTATAAGCCAGTGGGAACCAGTGGCTATAAAGGCCCTGTCTATATAGCCAGATGGGGCCCCAGTGAGGGTTAATAGCTCCCAAGGTGCTTTCAAGCTGCCCACCATAGAACAGCATTGAAACCAAAGGTACTAGATCTTGCAAGAGATCTTGGTAGAACTTGACCATCACAGCTTCTCTTCTCACACCTCAAAAAGATGACATGGATGCCTGGGTTGCCAGCAATGTGTGACGTACCATCTTAGCAAATATCCACTGAGGAGCCCTTTCTCTCAAGAGTGAAAACCAAAGCTATAATACTGAAACAAGATTCAAGGATACCAAGAGATCCTTAACATTAGTTAGGATTTTAAAACTAGATTCTTTAAAACTGAGTATGGTACCATAGGGCTAGAATCCTACTCCATGGAAGGCAGAAGCAGGAGGATCATGAGTTTAAAGCTGACCTGGGATACACAATGAAAATTTCCCTTAAAAATCCAAGGTCTGGAGATGTATTCCACTGATAGGGCACTTGCCCAGTATGGGCAAAGCCCTGGGCTTTATCCTTAATACTGAAAAATAAAATAAAACCCACTAAAAATATTTATAGCAGTAGTTCTCAACCTTCCTAATGCTGTGACCCTTTATACAGTTCCTCATGTTATGGTGACCCCAGCCAAAAATTATTTTGTTGTTACTTCATAACCATAATTTTCCTACTGTTATGAATCTTAATGTAAATATCTGATATGCAGGATAACTGATATGTGACCCTGTGAAAGGGTTCTTTGACCGCCAAAGGGGTCATGACCCACAGTTGAAAACCACTGAATTACAGAGATCTGCTGCACAGAAAAGAGCCAAACACACTTGAATGAGCACCAGTACCCAGCTAGGAATGGTGCAGAATGAGTCCCAGGAAGTTTTTGGTGGTCCCTTTATAGGCTTCACATGGGATACTCAACCCTGGCATTTTGGATATGAGAGATATCTGAGCTGCAGAATGGTAACAGTTTAATTAATTAAAAAAATAATTAATTTTCAGAATTAGTTGGGATGGGAAGACCCATCCTGAATGTGGGCAATACCATCTCATGTGCTGGAGTCTCAGAATGAATAACAAGTAAAAGCAAGTTGAGCACCAGCATTCATCGCTCTCTGCTTCCTGTTGTGCACTGTGATTAGCTGTTTCACATTCCTGCCACCTTGCCTTCCCTGTCATGACAGACTGAACCTTAAAACTGTGAGCCAAAATGAACCCTTTCTTCCTTAAGGATTTTGGTTAAAGCAACAAACCAGATAACCAATACAGCTACAACAATAGATCCAAAGCAGCATATGTTTATTGCTGGTCAGTGTCTGGGGTTTGAAGTCTTTGAACAGTCTGTCTGGTCCTAAGCTCTGGCTCTCTGCCTGCCATCAAGTTCTTGGCTGGACTGTGCTTCTCTGCAGCTCAGGGACCTCTTCAGCCCCACATAGTTGTTGGCACAATTGGTTCATTATGTTCTAAAGTCCCTAATTTCTCACTGGCTCTGTTCTTGAAGACTGCTGCAATTTCTGGAGTGTCATGAGCTAGCAGGACAGTTTCAAGAGCCAGCATAGTTCTCACAAGAAAAGTAAGTGATGTTGTCTGATGGTTTAACATCTAGCACTCCTGTCAGAGACCTGAGTCTGGCATGTAATGATCTGATGACCCCTCTCTCTCTACAGAAGCAGATACTCAAGGTAAACATGCTTTCTGAAGCCCTTGAGGATCTTTTCAAGCACCTAGTTAGTGCTGCCTCTCCATCTGTTTTTGTGAGCATCAAGCCTATGCCGGTTAAAGAAGCTCAGGTAAGCCCAGATCACAGGACACAGGAGATTCTGAACTTGTTTCTAGTGCCTTCACTTCCCATGGTGGGGCTGACATAGCACAGGCAGAAATTGCCCACAGTATTAGAATAGAACCTCAAGATCAGCGCTCCATGGTGGGAGATGTTACCAGGACACTCACTTTTCTTCTCCTGGTGAAGCAATGGTCCCTCATTTTGCAACATTCTTTAGACATTTTCAGCTGGTGACTAGGGTCACAGGAATGTGAGAAGTCATCTTTACCTTCATTTGCTTACACTTGGCAGGCACAGCCCAGAAGAGAGGGTTATAGATTTCCCTCTCAGAGGCATAAGGCAGGGAGGGGGCTCAGCTTTCCCAAATACCAGGGTCAGTTATACATCCACAGAAGTACGAGCAAGCCTTAGTTACTGTATTTCCTAGTAATCCTGTTAATGATAGATTCTTACAGAGCAAAGAGAACTGGTATCCATAAGTATCAAAATTGGAGACAGTTTACAAAATAATTTTTGTGTTTTCAGAATTCATGGACCCCAGAACATAAGGACCTATGCTATCATATCTAATCAGATTCTAAAATGAAATTGTCCAGTTTCATTAAATGCCACACCCATGGCAGGGTTCTCCAGAGAAATTGAACACTTGAACATGGGGGTTAGAGAGATTTACAAGATACATTATAATATATTGACTGATAAATACATGGTTCCAGCCCATGTCTGAAGCCTTGAACACGAGCAGAGTTGATGGTTTGACCCCAGTCCAATCTGACCAGAGGCTCAGAGCTAGAAACCCAGGAGGACCAGTGTTTCTGTTTGATTCTAAAAGCAGAAAAAGACCATGGCCTGGCTTGTGATGCCTGAAAGGAGGAATTCTTTCTCATTTGAGGGTGGCTCAGAGTTTTCTACTCAGGCCTGATTATGCATTTTGAAATGACTCAACTGAGGTCAACTGAGTCTGACTAACACAATACCCTATCTCAAAAAAAAAAAATCTTCCCTGAACATTGATCTCATTCAAACCACCATCATAGAAACACCAGAATAGGATTGACCTGGGTGTTATGGCTCAGAAGTGGGCCTCTCATAGCTCAGTGGTTAAAGCGCTTACTGTGCCAGTATGAAGACTGAAATTTGGATCCCTAGAACTCAAAGTAAATGCCAGGTGGACATAGTGGTCTACCTGTAATTCTAGCCTCAGAAGGCAGACACCAGGGGTTCTTGGATCAAGCTGGCTGGCTGGAATAGCTGTACTGGCAAGCTGTACTGGAGAAACCCTTGCATCATGACAAAGTATCTCATCTCCATTCTATCCCAATGCTTTAAGGAAGTTTACAGTCCTTCTTAGCTTCTGGCATCTTCACTCACAGCAGGGAAGAACCTGGTTCAGAACAGTGTTTGCTGGGTGGTAACCATGAGTGTCTCTGGAGATGATAGTAAGCATCCCACAAGAAGTAGCTCAAGTTCAATCAGCACCTAGGATAGCTCCTGCAAGGCTTTCACTGTTCAGAGCCCAGCACCTCTCAGAGAACCTTCTAGGGTCTTAGGTTCTTGTGCTAAATTTAAGAGCCCCTGTGAGTACTACCATGGCAGCCAGTGCCTGAGGCCCCTCTGAGAATGAGATAAGACTGCACCTGCCTCTGCCCCCTCACTTGTGTAATATCAGGGGCCCATAGATGTTCTTCCTGTGACAGGTAGGCTCTGCCTGGAAGCAGGAAATGATCACAGGCTGATGGTTATTCATACCTGGGTATTGTTCTGTCAGGTACCATAGCCTAAAGACCAACTCACTATCTAAAGCACCTCTCCTGAGTCAGAGCATGGAACCATATGCTGGCTAGTCTTCACTGCCCTGGAAAGTAGACCACAGGCAGACTTTGAACAGGGTTATCACTATTTGCAGGTTCTTTATTTGGGATAGAAAAGGGTCACTGAAGAGGCAACGGAAACTTTCTATGAGGCAGGAATGTCAATTATAAGCTGACCCTGGAGGTCAGGTGCTCTGTTCTGGTGTCCCTGAAAATGGTGCCCTGTACAGAAGCCAGCACCCTGGCTGACCCCTCACATCCTGCTTTTCTCCCCACAGACTCTCCAGTGCACTTCCTCTACTGCTCAGGAATCCTGCCCTCCCAAACCTCCAAGGGCTCATGAACTAAAATTGCAGGTGAAGAATATCCGAGTCTCCCTGCTAAACCACCCTGGTGCTTCAGGTGGGCACTGTTGCTGCCAGGGCCTCATGGGGCTGTCCACTGCTATGGGAGGGAGGGACCTTCCTTGACTCACAAATCCTCATATTCCAACCTGGTTGGGTCTACAGTGTTATTCCTTCCTTGGCAGAACTATAGTGAAAAGTTCTGGTCTTTAGCTAATGGGCTTTCAGTCCAGGGGCCACAAGCTATATCCCCCTCAGCACAATGAGCAACTGTGGTTGGTAATTCCAGTCATACATACCCAGAGAGTTTCTGGAAAGGATTCTAAATGTTCCAGATTCAGAGAAAGGGCAGGTATTTGAAACAATGGCAATGCTAGCAACAGAATCTGATCAATATACAGGACATACATGCCATGAAGCATCACCCTGCAGCCCGTAAGTATGCTAATGTTATAAGCAAACTCATTTGTGCATACATGAAGGCCAAGAGAAAGAAGTGTCATTGTTGCTCTATCTGTTATCAGCCTGACAGATACTAATTTTGCTTTCTTTTTTAAACTGAGCCAATAAAATCATGTTGAGCACCCCTGAGCCTCTGAGTAGTAAGGCTTCTGCTGTCCTAAAAAGTAGGGTATGTGAATGACTGATGGGGGATCAGCAGGCATGGGCTCACTGGTGCGTCTGGTGCTGTTTATGGGAGGAAGGCAGCTGTAGAGCCACGATCCTTCCCAGGATTCCCAGAGGTCACTGAGGCCCCTCAAGTTTAGTAGCCTGAAGCAGAACATGACTTTTCAATTGCAGCTTGATGTTAATGAAAATGGAAGTGAGGTTCTAGTCATTGTTTAAGAATGCTAGGAATTCTGGTCACCATTTGCAAAGGTGCTTCCAGTTTACAAGGCATAAAGAGGCTTCATTTGAACTAGGTCTCTACAAAGCTGGCTATAGATGATGTTTTTGTGCAAGAGCTTGCATATTGCCTTTCATACCTGCATCATGTAGTGGCCAAGTGGGTCACCTGACTCTGGGATAACTTTCACAGTTCCTTCTCAAGGTGAGACTGAGATCTATTTCCAGATGTGGGCATCTTAGGCTGTACTCACAAGGTGAATTCTTTGGATAGATAGGGAATGGGATCTGGTATCACAGCATCTGAATCCTAAGCTGGGACCCTTCCCTTCCCTGTGAAAGTTATCCCAGAGTCAGACATTGTAGAAGTTACTGACCACAGAGGACTTCAGGACTAGTGCTATAGAGGCAACACTGTCTCAGAGCAGGAACATCTATGAGATGTCAAGAACCCCCAAAGGACCTTGGATTAAAGAGGGGCCAAGCCTTAGCACATAGCATGTTGCTTCTAGGTGAGGCTCCATACCTGGGAGTCTTGCCTGCTTCCAGGATTGATGAACTAGTGGAAGGAAGAGGGACACTGGGGTCAGTCCAGGGCTGTTAACACTGTTATTGCTCCAGCATTGAGATTTTACAAATGGCAAATGACAGAAAGGTCTCTTAGGTGGTAAGCTGAGGTTTTTGCTAATTTACCCTTCTTTGTGTGGGTAAGCAAAGTTTTATTGCAATTCAAAAATAAAAGCCAAACAATCTTGCTTTATCTGATCACAGGCCGCATTAGCTATATGTGTGCAGCCCAGCTGAATGATCCTGCACAGCGGTTCATCAGTGCCCTAGTGAGAAACAGAACAGAATTCACATGGGAGGAGGAATTCACTTTGTGAGTACAGCCTGCATCCTCAGGGGCATGGTGGTGACAGCTAGGTCTGCTCAAGATGGACAGATACTAGAATCATTGTATAGCACTGTTTATACTAAAAAATAATTAAAGGCATAAAAACAAATTGTCCTGAGTTTCTGAAAGGCAGCCAGCCCTGTGTCTAACATGGACTTCTTTTTAAAGGTAGCTCTGGGGAACTACCTCTCTCCGCTTTCTCTGTTGTGACAAAGGACTGTTAAAGGATTCCCTGCTTCCCTTAGCAGCCAGCCACAAAGAGCAAAAGGAAGGCTCCAATTGATGCCAACTTCTGGTGAAGAAAACTGAAAAAGAGGGGTATAGGTGCCAGTTTTTAAAACTTTTATTTATGTTTCTTATGCCTCTTCTCCACCCTAATCCTTCCCAATACCAGGTAGGAGAGAAATGTTAGTGGGGAGAGGGGGTATAGTTTTCCTTAACTACTTCCTGCTGGTTAAGGTTCCTTGGGGCAAGTCCAATCTTCCTTTCAGGATATTTCCAACTTCTTCTCATCATACTGCATCAACAGCAACCAGGAGCAGCAGAGAGGAAGTACCAGTAGCCTTCTTCTTCCTTGTAGCCCCCTCAACACTCTCTGGGCTCTGGCATTTATTCCCTTAGAGTCCTTAGAATTAAACTATCTGCAGCTGGCAAAGAGCCCATCTCAGAGCCTGCTCAAGGCAAATAGTTTGCTCCTCTGGACAATCTGAATCAGCCCTATATCCCACACCTGGGATTAAAACAAAAACATGTTTATATATCATAAACCAAAACTTCCATAACATTTCAATGTTTTCTGTTTTAAAAAAAGGAGGGGGGCTTTTTTTAAAAAAATATGAATGAGAATTGCTGTTGCTTTTTTAAAAGGAGATGATCAAGGAACCAATTGGTTTTTAGATCAGTAGATTCTTCTATGACCTGGTAACTCTTAGCTCATACATTTTGTTGTTGAGCCTTGAGCTAGGACTCCAAAGCTGTTTCCTAATGGCAAGAAATTACCTCCCGTGTCTCTCTTGGACATGCATTCAATAGTTAAATGACTCCTTTTATCAGAAATGGCTCCTTTGCTTCTCTGGTGGAATGTACTGTATTTCTCAGATTTAATGCACCAGACATTTTGAGTCCTTTGGCAGCTCAGTTTGCTCAAGTAACGCCCCCCCCCCCAAACTGGCTGTTTCTCTTTAACCCTTTTGCCCTGTACAGCTTTCTGCTTCTCTGGGCCCCTTGCTTCATGCAGGGGCTTTGGGAACTGGACACCAAAACTGTGTAGAGCAGGGTAAGGTGGCAATCTGCCTTCTAGCCTAGTTTGCTTTCCTCTTTCATCTTGTGGGCAATTCCTGGTGTTCTTCCTTTACCAGTGACCCTTTTTGCTTTCCAAGTACTTCATCCTCTACCTGCAAATTCTCTAGTTGCACCGTCAAGTCTGCAGTCCTTTCTAAAATGAGAGGATTGAGTGAACCTTATTTTATTTAATCCATTTTTTGTTTCTTAAAACCTTTAAAACAAAATCTAGAAAGACGACGAAGCAATACCAGAGACTCCCCTCTGGAAGTAAAGCAGGAGAGAATCCAGTGGCAGTATCTGAAATAAACTTTTTGACATCTTGAAACAACATATTCATCTCTTCATACCCTGCTGTCTCCTCTATGGCACTAGGAACCAGATTTTCCGTTATTCTAAGCCCTATGTCTAGGTGCCACTTGTTACTGTTATGTTTTAAAACTATTTTATTTATGGTTTTTATATCTCTCTTCCCCACCTCCAATCCTTTCGAACACCCCAACACTAGGTAGGAGAGAAAGAAGGTTAGTGGGGAAAAGTGGCGTAGTTTTTCTTAGCTACTTCCTGCTGTTTAGGGTCGTCAGGTTCCTTGGGGCAAGTCCAAGCCTCGGTTCAGGAAATCTCCAACTTCTTGTCATCAACAAGCAGCTAGGAGCAGCAGGGTAGAAGCACTAGCCTTCTTTCTCAGAGCCCCTCAATACACTGGGCTCCTACATTTATTCCCTTTCCAAAGTCCTCAGATTTAAGCTGTCTACAGCTGGCCAAGAACCTCTCTTAGAGCCCACATGAGGCAAATAGTTTTCTGCTATGGACAATCTGAATCAGTCCCATATCTCACACCTGAGATCAAAACAAAAACATATTTACATATCATAAAACAAAACTTCCACAATGCAACCACTCCTGATGAGAGCTGATAGACTAGGATCAGAAGGAAGGAAAGGAAGACCTCCCCTATCAGTGGACTTGGGGAGGGGCATGTGTGGAGAAGGCAGAGGAAAGGTGAGATTGGGAGGGGAGGAGGGAGGGGCTACAGCTGGGATACAAAGTGAATAAAGTAATTAATAAATAAAATAAAAAATAAACTATAATATTAAAAAATTAAAAATTACAAAAGCCTTCCATAACAGGGGGATATGCAAATCACTTATAAATAACAATATAAAGATCATAACTAAAAAGTCATCATATAGGATCCAATGATGCATTAAAATACATCCATTTGAGTTGGTTTAATGTTCTATTGAAATATATACACCTTACCGTTGTTCATTCAAATGCTGATTTCTCCCCCCCTCCCCACTCTCTGGTTTCAATCCGGACATTGCATTGTGATACTTATTCCAAGCATCCTGTCTCAACTTGGTGTAAACTTCCAAATAAAACAACTAGCTACAATGTTGAGTGGGGAAAGGAAGTAGGCAGGAGAGGGGAGGAGCCAGAAGACAGGAAAAGGTGGGAGGAGAAAAGGCAAGAGAACTGGGAGAGCAAAGCTAGAGAGATCTTGGAACCATATGGAGAGATGGACTGGACCTAACATATCACTAAAAGCAAGTATAATGTGGAAAATCTAAATGTTAGGAAACTATGAGGGCTTGGAGGTTTAGGATGGAATAACTATTGCCCAGCATTGTGTTCTAGGTTAACTAAATAAACCCAGTCTCTGTGTAGTCATTTGGTTATACAGCTGTTAGGATTAACAGCAAGCATTAATAAAAGATATATCAATAGTAAATATTAACCGTCCCTTACAACACATTTGGGAGCTGTGGCTCTGGTCAAGAGCACTGGCTACTCTTGCAGACTGAGGTTTGGTTCCCAGCACCCACATGGCAGCTTACAGCCGTTTCAGGGGATCTGATACTGTCTTCTGTCCTCTGTAGGAACCAAGCATGCATGTCATATACATATATGCAGATAAAACATGCATATACATAAAATAAGTACATCTAAAAATGTTTAAAGAGTCATTCTATTAAAAATAAAGAAATCTAAGCTGGGGATGGTAGTGCACATTTTCAATCCCAATACCCAGAAGGCAAGGCACACACACAACAGATCTTTATGAGTTTAAGGTTGGCCTGGTTTACCTATTGACTTCCTGTACAGTCAGAGCTATGTGGAGACCCTGACTCAAAATAAATAATAAATAAATCCACTTAAGGTTACAGCTTAATATAAGAAAATTCATCAATAACTTCTGTGTCACTAGATCATAGAAAAAGTAAACTTGCCCCAAAGACAGTCAGTAGTGTTTAATACTTGTTTCCAGGTTTGAAACAATTAGAATAAATTCATGAACACTTTTGTAATAGAAGTTTAAAATCTCACCATGAATGATTGGTTCCAGGAGCAGATCACTGGCATCAGAACAGGGATGATCTTGATCTAGAGACACTGGTTAGTGCACTTAGAGAAGAACAAGAAATGCAGAAATGCTGAGCAGCTCTTGGAAAGGGAGCCAGAGAAACAGTCCAGTGGGTAAAGATGCTTGCTGGCAAATTTGACGATGATTCTCAGAAGTTCAATTCCCAGGGCCCACTTGGTAGAGAGAACCAACTCTAGCAAATTGTCCTCTGACCTTCAAACTGTTAATCTCAATATACCAGAAAAAAATGACTCTGTTATTAGACAGTCTTTAAGGACTTGGCTGAATAAAATTTTATAAGGCCAAGACAGCAGAGTTCTAGACACCTTTCAAAAATGCAGTCAGTGGTATCTCAAGGAAATCACCTACAGCTGATAAAGGTGATGGTGGATATAGCATGAAAACAAGAATACTGCATGTATCTTAAGCAAAAAGTATCTTAGGAAGGAGGAGGGAGGCTTGTTGGATATTTGTGTTCTGTATTCAGTTAATTATACGTAGTTGTGCTTTTAAAACGGCAACAGTGACATGTGGCTTTTAATTTTAAGTTACTAAAAATTAACCAAATTGATTTAAGAAATCAAGGTGTCAGTATGTGCTGCCCATCCATCATGTGCTACATGGCTGCTGACTGGCTCTGTCTGATATACTTATCACCAAAAGATGGTGGGTATTCCATGGGTTCCCTCTCCTGGGTGCATCAGTGGCTATTTCTGAACTGCCAGGCTGCAGGCAGTATTTTTAATGATTGACAACCTTTTGTTCCTTTTTACAATTAAAAAAATATACATTGTATTTGGGGGACCTAACTATAGCATTGAGCTTTGAAGGGTTCACAGGGCTTTGTTCTTTCCACAGTGAACTGAATGCCAAATCCAAGGAGCTGCTCCTGCAGATCTCACAGGATGAATGCTCCCCAGAAGGTGGGTGGTGAACAGATGGAGGAGCTCTAGACCAGCACTCTGACCTGGGCTCTGGAGTGGAGTGGGGAGAAACCCTGCAAAGGAGGCTGCCCCTTCTTCTGCACCACAGGTCTCCCAATGCAGTGTTTGGTACAAAGTCAAGCATCATCAGTGTCATTCATTTTGGGGATATGCTTGTCTACTTTTAATTTATTGCCTTTATTTTTATGTGTGAGTGTGTGTGTGTGTGTGTATGTAGTGCCAATAGAGGTCATAAGAGGGTGCCAGATCTCCTAGGACTGGATTTCACATGGTTGTGAGCTGCCATGCCTGGGCTGGGAACTGGACCTAGCTAGGTCTTCTAGAAGAGCAGCCAGCGCTTTTAACACTAAATTATCTGTCCACTCCCTGGTTTTCAAAAAATCTAGACTATTACTTCAATAATGTTTAGATTAGTGGAGCAACTTCAAACCATTCTAACTTAATGAACTTCCTTCAATTTTTAAAACAAAACAAAAACAGTAACAAGCCAGTTGGTGGTTTTATGTCTTTAGTCCTACCACTTAGGAAGCAGAGGCATGTGGATTTCTGTGAGACTGAGGCCAGCCTGCTCTACAGAGTGAGTTCAGGACAGCCAGGGGGCTACACAGAGAAATCCTGTCTCAAAAAGCAAAAACAGAGAGAGAGAGAAGAAAAAAGTAACAAACTTTACCATCATAGCCATTGGCAGCTGTGGCAGCCCCTGTCCTGATGTCCCTCTCTGTAAGTTTCAGCTGATGTTTCCCTAAAGAATAAGCCCTTTGGGCTTAATTTAAAGCAGACACATGATTCAGACACAGGAAATTTACAGACTAGGGTAAAGTCACCAACATAAACATGGGCTTGAGTGTGCATCTGGGTATACATTTGCCAATGTTCGTTAGATTTTTTTTTTAATTTTTACATTTAGTGATGTGTCTGTGTAGGTCAGAGGACCTACACAGGAGTTGGTTCTCTCCTTCCATCTTGGCGGGTCCTGGGAATCAAGCTTAGGTTGTCAGGCTTGGTGACAAGTGCCTTTACCTGATGAGCCATTTTGCTGGCCCTTAAATTATTTTTTCTTTCGTTTCATGGTGCTGGGTTTCAAGCTGTGCCCCTGAGTTACACTCTCAGACCTCTTGGATGTTAAATCCATGTAAACATTAAAATTGGGAAGGAAGAGACCTTTGGCCTATCCAGCTGTGTCACTGAGTCTCTTGGTGATACCCTGAATGGAAGTTGGAAGGCAAGTTACTATCAAGAGTTCTGAGCTAGCCTCTTTAAATCTATCATGTTTAGATGCCTAGGGAAGTGGTAAGAAAAACCTTCCCTTCCTTGAGTGGATATGTGGGACAGTCTACATCAGGCTACCACTAGCTTCTATCATTCCTCTTGGTCCCTGCTCCTGGTGGCTCACCCTATTCCATTCCAGAGTAGCCTGATGGAGCCTTTGACACTGTGAGTCTACAGAAGCCATGCAGAGTGCCCATGAAACCTGTGTTTAAGTTCTTATTCTGAATATGTGCTCTATTGCCTATAATCTTTGTTTGACTAGATCTCTGCCTCCCTCTTCCACCGTTCTTAACCCATTCTCTCCCTCTGACTTATTCTTGCTTTTCACACACTGGATACACATTTGAGAGTAGGCCGTTGTTATCATGCCCTGATCACCCCCATCCCCCCACATATCTACATATATTTTTCCAGGACATTCACTATCTTTTTCATTTGCTTTGATGCCACCCTCCCCCCGCCACACACACACATGCTGTCTGCTTTCCAGTTTCTGTCAATGGTTCAAGAATGGATGGTGTAGTCTCATACCCTGTGTGGTTTAGATATTGCCTTTTCCAGGCCTTTTCTTTCCTCTGGAATGCCCACAGCCTCTTTGTATTTGGTGACACTAATACTGTGTAATAAACAAATGGGACATCCTTGGGGCGTGTGATTGTGGAAACATCAGCATTGCTCCTCCTTGTCTTCCACTCTAGGTCTATTGGGGACAACAACCATTCACCTGGATTTATTTAGGAAGCAGCCAAATGGCCCACAGACCTTCAGACTGATCAGCGGGACAGAGCCTGATGGCTTGGTTTTAGGCTCAGTCACTGCAGAGGTATGATAGCATATACTTTCCTGCTACAGTCCTGTCTCCTGACTGCCAGGACTCACTGTGCCTCCACATGACATGCCTAACTCACCCACAAGGCCCTGTTCTCAGCATGGGCTTCAGGCTCAGGTAAACACATCTTTCCAGGACTGGCTTAAACTGGCTCCTGTAGGAGATGACCTTTCCCAGTGCCATCTCAACTAACCCAGGTGTCCTCCTTCTAAAAACTCCTCTGCTGGGTCATACTCAGAGTTTGATGAGTTTAAGGTAGGCTCTCCTGGGTCTTTCCCAGTCCAGTGATAAAAAAAAAATAAGCAACATGCAGGGAGAAGCCAGTGTACTGCTACTAGGTTAGCCTGTTGCCAGTATCTAGAGTCCACATCTGCAGATCCATAGCTGTAGCCTGAAAATATTCAGGAAAAAAAAAATCAAACAACACCCAAACTGCTTCATACTGAACAAGTATTTTTTCTTATCATAATTTCTTGAGCAGTACAGAAAAACAGCTTTTCTCTTGCTTTGTCTCATATTTGGTATGAGAGGTCATCTAGAGGTCACTACTATACCAGGAAAAGACAGGGTTTTGCTGTGTTCTCATGGTCCCATGTACTGTGAGGGACTCCTGTGTGGGTGTTAGTCTAGTGAGTGTGGTTAGAAGCTGTCCATGGAAGCCCTAGGTCCACTGTGTTTCAAAAGAAATGTCTATCTTCGCCATAGTTTTCTTACATAGAACCTGGTGAGCCGAAGTCTTGGCCAGCTCGTCCCCCTGTTTCTGCTGCAAAGATAGAAAAGGACCGTACAGTGATGCCATGTGGGACTGTGGTCACCACTGTCACCGCTGTGAAGACCAAACCTCGCTTTGACACTGGGAGGGCATCCCCACTGAGCTCAGGTGAGACCAGAGGCAGTTCATTGCAGGATCCACAGGCCACTAACACTATGGGCTACAGCACCAAGGCTTAGCAAAGAAGTCTGGTGGCACAGAAAGAAAGAGGGGTGGGAGGGAAGGTAGGGGGAAGGAGGGAGTGATAAGGGAGGTAGAAGAAGGGGAAGAAGAGAGGGGCAGAAGGGGAAAGAGAGAGAAAGAGACAGAGACAGACAGAGATAGAGACAAAGGGAGTTGAGGGGCAAGGCGAGGTTCTGCCTGGCAGTTAAACTAAAGTTGCAGTCTAGATCTAAGACTCTAGCCACCTGGAATTCGGTACTTGGTGACCACACTCATGATCATTAAAAAATCTAATACAGGTAATTGAATGAATGTTAAACACCAATGATAAAGAGGCATGATGTGGGGCTGAGGATGTGGCTCAGTTGGGCAGCATTCACTTAGAATAAATAAAGTCCTAGATGGATCCTCAGAATTGTATCAAGTAGGCATAGTAGCACTCATTTGTAACCCCAGCATTGGGAAGTAGAGGTAGGAGGCTCAGGAGTTCAAGGTCATTCTTGCTTAATGTGAAATATTATTCTAGCCTGAGATATATGATGCCATGTCTCTAAAAAAAATTTTTAATGGGCGCAGCACAAACCTTTCTGTTGCAATGTAGCTGGCCCCTGGTCCCTGGCCCCTGAAAAATACATTGTTAATTTACTGGTATATTGTTTCTGTTTGTGTAAAGAACCATCTTCCCAAAGTTGCTCCACAATTCAATGAGAACTCAAGTTTCATTAAAATGGCTCTGAATTTTTACTCCAGTCTAGACTCTCAGCCTCACTTTTGACAACACAGTGAAGGAATAGAGAGGGTAGAAATCTTAAAGCCCAGCCCTGGCCAGTAGCAACTGCAGGGCTACAAGGTACAGTAGGGGTGGTCTCACTTTCTAGAATCTTCCTTTGAAAATTTGCATGCCTTTACTGATGGAGCCTTGTTCTTGCAGAGTCCCCTGTGAGGACACCCATCAAGGTGAAGGTCATTGAGAAGGACATCTCTGTCCAGGCCATTTCGTGCCACAGTGCCCCCGTCAGCAAGACATTCTCCTCTTCAGACACTGGTAAGATGTGATCTGTTCTATATCTCTGCACTTCGGAGTTTTAGGAGTAAAGGTCCCCCCCCCACCTTCTTTGGGGAGTCTTTGGTTTAGTGGCAAGTAGAAAATGAAAAAGGAGCTAAGTATGCCAGGTAAAGTAAAGATAGAGGACAGAGCTAGGTCCCTGCTAGGTCTATGGAACACTTTAACAAAATAAGCAGGTAGTGAGGGGTCCCACTTTGTAACTTTATGAAAGCTATCTTTCTTATCATTTGGCACATGGGTGGTATCAATGCCATTGCATAGGCAATACTGGGGGGCAGCATGGGCTGGATGCTGTGCTTTGTCCAGACAGCTCAAGCATTTAAGAGTAGTCTTCTGAGTTCTACAGGTGTTTCTTTTAGTTAGTTTTACATAGCTGTAACCAAACAGCTGACAGAAACAGCTTCATGGAGGGAAAGCTTATTTTGGCTCCAGCTTCAGTCCATCATGGGCAGAAGGGAGGCATGCCAGTGTAAACATGTAGTGGAATCAGTATCACATTAGACTAAGAATTGAAGAGATTCAAAAACCAGGGCTATACCCTTCAAAGCCCTGTCCGTAGTGTCAGATGTCTGCCAGCTAGGCCTCACCTTCTAAAGGTTCCACAGCCTCTTAAAATAGTGTCGTTGGCTGGAGAACAAATGTTCAGAATATGAGCCTGTGGGAGACATTTGCTATCTAAGCCATAATGGTATCACATCCTGTCTTCAGAGGTTCCTAGTCATCTTATAATGCAAAATGCATTTAGTCCAACTTCAAGAGTCCCCATAAAGTTAACCATTCCAACACAGTTCAAGGATCTAAATCTAGAGTTTTGTTTTTGAGGCTCAGGGAAGTTAGCTGTGAGCTCCTATAAAATCAAAAGGAAAGTCATGTATTTTCAGATTACAAGGGTACAGAGTAATTGTGCCCCCTCCACAAGGGAGAAATGAGAGAATGGAAGGAAATTTTAGACTAGAGGGAGACTGAATCCCAGCAGGGCACTGAATGCTGTGCTTTGTATCTGGCATTTAATGCATGTGGTGGACTGATCCGAGCACCAAAGACAAAGAAATCCCACTCCCAGACCCTTGCCCTTTGCAACCCATGTGACCTCTCTGGGGCTAGCTCCACTTATTAACTACAGCTTTCCTTGGGACATGCTCCATGATCCTGGCAGTAAACACCCTGGGGTCTCTACTGCAGCGTAGGCTTCACCTTCCCAGATTCTGCCCAATGATAAGCTCCCCACAGGAAACCCAACCCTGAATGCACATTACATGGCCTCACAAGCTTTCTTTAATCTAAGTGCAACCCTTCCACAATCCCATAACTGCATGCCTGAAAACCTAGCACCATGTGGACAACACTGATTTTCACTGATCATTTGATATTTGGACAGACCTTCTTGTATCATGACCACAGTGGCTTCTGAGTGCCTAGGTGGAGGAATCTGTGACATGCTTCTCTAAGCAGCCACATTCAACCCCTGCATCTATGTCTTTTGAAGGACATATCTTTCAAATGAATGTTCAGTTTTATATGCTAGAGCCTGTGATGTCAGGGTTCTCATCAATTCCTGAAATTTCCTGAGAGCATCCTTCCTACATCCCAGTACAAACTACTCGACTTCTTCCTAATGGTTGTTATTGAGAATAACTATGGACACCTGTCACACTTGCTCTGTCAGCTTGAAATGTTCTTCTTTCCTAGACAAATAGTTCATTTTTCATATCTTTCTGCTCTAATTTTTATTCTCAGACCCCACTGTAAGCCTGGGTAAAGCAGCCAGCTGTACTTATGACATAGGCTGAATGCTGTGCTATGAATTACTTTGATTTCAGCCTCTTTATAATTTCCAGAACATAGGTAAAATATAGGCAACATGTAACACAAATGGTCTCTAATTCTGTTCCCAATAGAGTCCTTGTTCCCATCCCAAACTTCAGGAGCTCAATCTGAATACATTTCTCTTAGCATTCAGATCTTTCACATACCCACAGGAATGGGCCTAAGCTCTATTTACAGTATTCTAGAACTTCTTCCTTTTTTTAAATAATGTTTTTATTTATTTATTGATACAATGTATCTTGGTCATATCCACCCACAACTCCCCAGTCCCTCTCTTCCCAGACTTCCTCCAATACAAACCCCTCCCGCCCTCATGTCTTATTCTTTTGTTATAAACTCCTGAGTCCCTGCATGTATATGGGACCATCCACTAGAGCACGGATAATATACCAGTGACTACAACCCCTGAAGAAAAAATGGCTCCCCCTTCCAGCAGCCATCAGCTACAGTAGCCTTTCAGCTAAGAATGGGGCCTATGAACCCACCCATCCATGTGAAATGTTGAGTTGTTTGATCTTGTGCAAGTAATTGCTGCTCCTGTAACTTTGTGAGTACAAAGGCCATTTTGTATACAGAGGAAAGTATTTTATAGCAGTCTTTCCTAGCCTCTAGCTCTTTTTTCCTCTTCTTCCAGAATGTTCCCTGAGCCTTGGGGAGATCACTTATTCTCAGAATTTTTATTAGTTATGAGTCTCTGCATTGACTGCTACCAAAGAGAGGCTTTTCTGACAAAAGTTGAGGTCAGCACTAATCTGTGGGTATATTTTTATCACTATGACTAAGGAAACTGACAAAAACAGTGTAATGCAGAAAAGGATTGTTTTGGCTCACCGTTTCAAGAGTAAATGCATGGTAACCAGAGTGTGTGATAGAACCTGTTCACATCATGGCTGACCAGGAAACAGAGGAAATTCTAGAACCAGGGCCTGGGCTATAATCTTCAATGGCATCAAGGATCCATCCTTAAAGGTATTCTAGCTTCCAGAATAGCACCACCATCTTGGGAGCAGACCCTCTAAACACTTGGCCTGTGGTGACATTTCACATCAAGCTGTAACAGTACCAAATTCTCCAGTTTTAGGATTGTTTTCAGATAGTCAACATCTCAAAGAGACATCTTCCTGTGTATACGTCAGTGTGGGGACCAGAGTTTTATCTCCAGAATCCACCAAAAAGCGGGAGTGGCCTAGCGAGCCTATAAGCTCAGCCCTGGGGCCAACTGTGTCACTGGAGAAACTGGCCTGTGACCTGTTGCCTTGACCGATGTCCGGCTCTTAAGTCAGTTTTGTCCTGGTTACTTCATTTGCTTCTGCAGTTCTGGAAACAGTTTCGGGACCTTGTGCATGTTATGCAAGTGCTCTCTCATTGAGCTACACTCCCATCCCTTTTTATCCTGTTTAATTTTGCCTTAGCAGAAAAGTATAAGCTGTAAGTACAAGTTCTCTGAGGAAGAGGATTCACTAAGCATCTCTACTTAGCCACCTGCCTGGCCAGCATCATTTTCCTTGTCAAGCGGAGATTTTTTTCTTTTACAGCCCAGGTTCTTTATTTCTTTTATACATTAGGCCATGTATTTGTGTGGAATAGACTGGAGCAGCTCCTTCCTTTTAGTTCTCACAAAGTGTGTTCCTCTGGGGGAGGAGGGGCTGCAGGCTGGCACTTCAGCTGAACCAGGAACCCTTCTCTTTGGCCTTCCCCTTCTTGTCGTTCTCCTTCACGCACTTCAGGAAGCTGTCCCTGCTCTTTGAGTGCTTGATGGGCTCAATGAACACATTGATTCTCCTGGTGAGACTCAGGCCCTTACCCTGCTTGTTCACAATGATGTCCACGGCACGCTGGTAACAATGATGTCCACGGCACCATGGTAACACTTATGGCATTCCTTTTGGAACAATGCCCATTCCCTTGATGTCTACAATATCACCATTTTTGTAGATTCACATGTATGTGAACAACGTAACAACTCCATGTTTCCTGAAAAGCCTGGAGAACATATGGCCAGTGCCCTTCCTCTTCCCCTTTGTGCTCGTCATCTTGGTGAGTTACTGCAAGATGGCTACCGTGGCAGAAAGCCCAGTAGAGATTTTTTTTAAAGAAAGAAAACAAAAACCAATAAAGAACTTGCCTTATGGAGCTAAGGAGTAAGAAAATGAATAAAACATGCAGGCTCTGTCAGTAGTCCTTGGTAAGTTTATGACACAGGAAGGGCTAGCTCTTAATAGCTTTTATTGACTGTTCTATGTCAGCACTTTGGGAGGGAGGAGGAGTTATGTGTCAAAATTTTCCCAATGTTTAAAGAGGGAGAAGGAGGTAGGGAGGGAGGAAGGGAGAGAAAAAGAGAGAGAAAGCAAGCATGTATGTGAAGGTCAGAGGACAACCTGCAGGAGTCTGTTCTCTCCTTCCACTACTAAGTCCCAGGGATCAGACTCAGGTTAGATCATCAAACACAGCAACTTTATTCACTATACCATCTCCTCTGCTCACAATTTATTTATTTTGTCTGCTGGCTTTTGCCATTTTACATAGCCCTCTTGAGAAAAAGTATCAACTTATAAACAGTAAAACACATTAGTCTTAAACAAATACACCAACGAGTAACTCCTAACTACCAGGAATCAAGTTGTAGATGACAGTAGCCTTCCCTTGTTTTTGAACATAAAGTTTAACCAGATCGAAGCTTTACCTGTTCATTTATACGTGGCTTCTGATGCTTATCTCTATGGGGAGATTAGTTGCAAAACCTCAACCCCTTCTTTTCTCTCTCTTTCTCCTAAATATTTGCCAACCACTGTTTATACACTATTCCTGCCCCCTGCTCTGGGAGTTTCCTAGGAGCTTTTTAATTTTGCTACTGAACTCAATGTTACCTTCCTTCTGGTAGAACTGTTGGTGCTGAATGGCTCAGATCCTGTGGCTGAAGTTGCCATTCGGCAGCTCAGTGAATCCTCAAAGCTGAAGTTGAAGTCCCCACGGAAGAAAAGTACAATCATCATTTCAGGGATCTCCAAGGTAGGTGAGGGTAGCAGCAGGGGCTGGGAATCTTATCAACACAGCACTCCAGTACCTCATTCATCTAGAAGGTCTCCTCTGCAGAGCCCAGTATAGTTCTTTCCCACCAGAGAGCTAATTACCTCTGAGACCGCAGAAGCCCCTTGTCCTGTTGATACAGAAAGGTAGCAGATGTCTGCTTAGTGATGCTCTGAGGCTTGAGAGCTTGGTGAGTCATTTCTAAAGTGATTACTAAGACAGAAATCATTTTAAGACATGTAAGACACCCCCTGTGGTAAGTTTGCACCTAGCTGCCTCCCAGATTCACTTTTTCCACATTACTCATTTCTAAAACATTTAAATATTTTGCAATAAATATGTGCATTTCTTTCTGTTATCTGATAGAAATAAGGATTATTCTACAGAATGTTCCAGTTCAGTTCCACTGTTCTTCCACTCTGTGGTACCTTCGTGGAGCAGAGGGTGGGTGTGAAATACCTCTGATGGCAGCCATGCCACTGGGCTGTAGGACAGGCTAGATCTTCAGTGGAAGGGGTGGTGCAAGAAATCCTGATTCTTTATAGACATTTCCAAATATGCAGATGGAGAGAGCGCTGCAGTGAGTGACAGATTAGGTCGTTGTGGCAATGACTAGGGAGGATGGAGTAGATCTTACAAGATCGTCAAGAAGGTGGGCAGGTGAGCATGCTAGAAATCACCCTCTCAGTTGCTGGCAGGTGCCAGTGGTAAGTCACCATAGGTGGTGGTGTACATACTGTGTGGGTAGCCTGGACCCAGGACTCCAAGAGAGACTCATGAGTGTCCTTTTGAACACCAAGGCAGAGGATATCACTTTTTGGGCTGGATTCTTCAGCTACTAGGGTGTGAGGGGCAGGTCTCCGGGGCCAACAAGGCCAAATAGCAGAAGCTTTTACTCACTCTGGGTTAGATAAGTAAACAAGGTGAGGATAACCAATGATCATCTGCTCTCTACCTTCTGGCTCTGCTTCAGAATTTTCAGCTAATCTTTACATTTAATAGCTGTAAGATACTCTGATTATTAATTTTATTGACATGTAGACTGTTGTATTGATAGTCAATTGCCACTTAGCAAAACTACCTCCTGTTGAAATACTGCTCCAGCTTTCTACCTTACCTATTGTTTATTGCCTATAACTTTACAAACAAATACAGTCCTTAAAAGAATGCAGCATCTTCTGGTTAATTTCTACTTTGAGACGAAAAAAAAAAGTGCTTCATAACAAAGGTATAAAAGATGAAATCTGTGTCCAAGTTCACGTTCTTCACTGTTCTACACTTTGTCTACTTGGAAGAAAATGCTAGTCCTTGCCACTCACCTTCTGGGGCATCCATGCTGATAGGTCTACAGTGGGAAGGATGCCTTCACTTCTCCAACACTCTCAGCCTGTGCGCTCCATACTACCTCTAGATGCCTCATAGCTCTTAGTCTCAGCTAAGATGGAGACCTATCTTACAAGCATCTACCACATAGCATAGGGGCCTTCTTGGGGCTAGCTGTCCCTGCTATTTCTTGATATTTCCATTCACAGTACCTTGGAAGGCAATATTCAGGTTGAGCCAAACCCTCCCTGCCTACCATGAGCTCTTCTTGTTACATCCCTGGGCTGGCTTTTCATTTGTTCTCAGCCTCTGTTGTACATCTCCCCAACAGACCTCACTGTCTCAGGACCACAATGCTGCCCTCATGCTGGATTATGCAGCTTCTATGGACAGCACCAACCAGGGGGATGCCCCATCTGCTTTGTGCCCTGCAGAGGCAGCTATAGCCTCTGCCACCATCCCACCTGAAGAAGATGAGCCAGCCCAGGCCCTACCTGCTCTCCAGCCTAGAGAGCATGATCTGGACTCCTGGGACCTAGAGAAGGAGGACCCAATTGCAGAGTGGAGCAGCCCAGCCTTTCAAGAGCCTGATGGGGATGAACTGTCAGAAAGCTCCCTAAATGCTTCAGAGCTTGGAGCCATCAAGAAACATAAAGGTACCTGTTCCCAAGCCCCCAGCTTCTTACTTGGGCTTCCTTTTCTATATCCTCACTCCCATGCTGGCCTCCCTTCCTTTTGTTCTGTAGGGGGCTGTCCCAGCCACTCTCCCTCCCTCCCAATCTGCTCAGCCACTGGGAGCTGGAAGGCAGGTGGGAAGCCTGCATGTGAGCAGCTGGGGCCACTGTGTTTTCATGTCTCCAAGCACCCTCCCTGTCTGCCTCTCTTCATCTAGAAGCAGCGCTATCCAAGACTTTAGAGTGCCACCAGGAGACACATACCATAGTGGCCAGGGTCAGAATAGAGTGAGCAGAGATTGGCAGCTCATTTTATTTGCTCTTCTCAGTCTCATCTTCTAGCTAAAACCAAACCAGACCTCACCACTGGATTCAGCAGGATCTAAAAGGAAAGAAACCCCTAGAATAACTACTCACTGGCACGATGTGCATGTAGTTATAAGTCATTTGTTAGCACAATCAATTTTTTCCTATGAGCAATGAGCCCTTATTTCAGAGCCCTGCATTTCTTGGGCATGGGCACTTGGACCCAGACCTTTGCCTCATAGTTACCTTTGGGAACAGCTCCAGGATTTAGAAACTAAAGACTCACTGAGCCTTACATTCAGGATCTAGAGGCCATACCTACTATCCATACTCTTGCAAGATGAGGGCTGAAGGGAGGTGCCTGAGTCAAACAAGAAGTTGTGGTGGAACTAATTCTGCCTTCTCTCTGGGGCTCCTAGGTCCACTTCCCTCCAGCAGAGTTCTCAAGACCCCCTTGGAAAGCACTGGGCCAGAAGCTTAGCCACCCTAGGGATTAGGAATCCTTTCCAACTGCTTCTGTTAGGACCAGGTGGGGGTCTCCTGCTGGATGCAACACAGCAGAGTGCAAGTCCCAGGCACTGAGGCTGAGGACCTACCCTGGGAACTCCACCCCTCCTCTGCCCATACCTTAGACATTGATGGGTTAGACATAGCTGTTTGCCTATGACTTGGGCTAGTATCAAGTGGGGCCAGATAGTGGAAGAATTGCATAATAAAAGAGGAAAGAGAGAAAGAGGGTGTTCCTGGGGGAAAGATTTCAGACCACTTAGCCTATTT
Source organism: Pachyuromys duprasi (assembly GCA_028658305.1). NCBI lineage: Eukaryota > Metazoa > Chordata > Mammalia > Rodentia > Muridae > Pachyuromys > Pachyuromys duprasi. The sequence goes on along the minus strand of CM053753.1, from coordinate 107,273,050 downwards.
CCTACACTCTGTCCTTGGAGACCTTCAGTACCCTCTCTTAGTGAGCTGTGGCCCAAGGTGTCAGGTGGATTGTCTACTGGAAACCCTCTGTACACACTCTGACCTGATTTTTTTCCTAGGGTCAAAGGAACCTCTGGGAAGTTGCTATGGAAGTCAGTGACTAGGGAAGAACAGGAAACACTGGGATATCCTGTGCCCCACTTCTTTGAGTCAATGGTCTATATCCTCATGTCCATACAGAACCCAAACCTCTTCTTGCTCCCTCCAAGTTCTCAGATATGCCAAGGCACCCCTGTGCAGCCATCCAGTGCTACTTTCCTTTCTTCTAGCCTTTCCTGCTCCACTAGGTCTGGTCTTTCTTCTTGGGGCTCCCTCCTTGCTGTGCATCTACCATCCTTCTCCTCTCCTCACTGGCCAGACAGATGAATGCCTCTTGGGAATCTGGGTGTCTGGCACATCCTCTTGGGGCTAAAAGTAGCCTTTGTGCATGTGTGCTCCCCCAGAGGCTACATATTGGGGGAGATGCAAACATGTCTGGCTGGTCTGTGTGTTTCACTTCTGGCTACTCTGGGATGGAGGTTGAACTTGCCCTCGAAATGCCTTGACCTAAAATTTTCTGTAAGGAAGTATTTGGCAACATCTTAAAAGTTGTTTTACAGGACCTGGGCATGACAGCGCATGCCTTTAATCCCAACACTTAGGAGGCAGAGGCAAGAAGGTCACTGAGTTCAAGGTTAGCCAGGTCTACATAGTGAGTTCTAGGTCAGCCAGAACTACATAGTGAGATCCTGTTTGGGGGGAATATATATGTATGTATACACACACACACAGACAGATGCTCAGCGAGTGAACTGTTTGCTCTACAAGCATGAAGAACCAAGTTCAGATCACCACCACCCATGCAAAAGCATATATACCTGTAATACTGGTGCTGGTGGGGGACTGAGAAGAATCCATGGAGCTCTCTGGCTAGCCAGACTAGCCAGTTGGTGAGGTGCAGGTTTAATGGAGTTATTCTGTCAAAAACTATAGTGGAGAATAATGGAGAAAGAGACCCCACATTGACCTCTGACCTCCACATACAGGTGAGTGCATTTGCACATACCTCCCTCCACACGCACTTAGTTTTCATCCTCAAGTTTCTAGAAGCTTTGTACTTAGCATAAAAGGTTGGCAAAATTTTGAATAGGTCTAAGCTGGCTTGCTAAACTTTTTATTTTATGCTAGTTTTTTCAAAACTAGTGCTACAGGAATGGCTTGGTGGGGTTTAGCTTTATTTATTTGTTTGTTTGTTTATCTGTTTTATGTGTATGGGTGCTCTGTCTGCATATCTGGGTACCACTTGCATGCCTGGTGCCTGCAGAGGCCAGAAGAGAATTTCCCATTCCCTTGAATTGAAGTTATAGGTAGTTGTAGGCCTCCATGTGGGTGCTGGGAATAGAACCCAGGTTCTCTGGAAGGGCAGCCAGTGCTCTTAACCTCTTAGCCATCTCTCCAGCCTCCAGGGTTTGGTTTTAAACTAAAGTTAACACACATTACTTGCAGACCACTTGTACCTGCTAGTATAGGGAGGAGAATGTTGGAGGCTTTGGATGGCACCCATGTAACTGAAATTCTCCTGGTCACCCATGTAACTGGAATTCTTCTGGAATTTACATATTATGATACTTCAGCCAAATAATAAAATTGATTCTCCAAATTCAGATTTAAGTTCAAAAAGTATTGGCAGAACTGGGGATGTAACTCAGCGGTAGAGTGCTTTGTGGCATGCATGAGGTACTGGGTTTGTTCCCAGCACTTGGGGAAAAAAAAGCTACTGCTGCAGTTGACAATAAGCTGTGAGAACTGTACACATAGGTCTAGGTCATAAATCTTACCCTATCTGTATTCATCTCAAAGACCCTTAGAGAAATATAAGAAAAAACTGGAAAGAAACGTTGCCAAATATCTTCCATGGCAACCTTGCATGTTTCCATATGTGTGCATGTGTACAGTATGTCATGAGTGTTAGTACACATTTGAAAGTACATTTGTGTGAGAACGTGTGTTTGAACATGTGCTCCTAATGCATATGCATGTACATGTATGTACAAGTGTGAATATGAATGTGCATGAGTCCATGTTCACATATGCATATATGTACATGTGTGTATATAAGTGTGAGCATGTATGTGCATGAGTATGTGGTTATATATGCATGTGTGCAAACAAGTGTGAGCATATAATGAGTGAGCAATCATGTATACATGTGCGTGTATGTGTGTGCAAGTGTGTGAACACGTGTGTACACAAGAAATGATACAATGATTCCAAACTAACTTTCATTCTGATTCTGTTTTCACGTGCTTTTCTTCTTGCCTCTCAACATCTCTGCATTTCGTGTTCGTTACCCTTAACTAGAGGATCACTATGCCAACCAGAATTAATTACCTACACAGTAAGTTATTTTTTGTCTTGCATTTAAAAAAATTGCCTGTGTGAAGAGTGTCTAGCAGAGTGATGGTTGTCCACTGCCTTTCTCCTTTCTGCTTACTGGCCTCATCTTCCCTGTTGTTTGTTTTCTGTGTTCCTGGCTTCTAGATAGATTGTTACTTTCATTAACCATCGGACAGGACACTTCCTCTGTCCTCTGGTTTTACACAGCCACCTTGCTATGATGGCTTCGGCAAAGTATCACCTAGGCACCTGACTGGGATAAGGGAGTCAAACAGGGGTCCCTTCACTGATTTCCTTTCTCTCAAGTTGCCCCTTCTATGAGTGGTCTGTCTGGGGCTTCTTTTGAAATATGAGGCTGCTTTGGGGCATCAGAGCACACATTTTCAGGTTGCTAGGACCATTGTCTTCTTATGTGCAGATGTTAATACAGATTCATCCAAGGTCATCTTATCTGTGAGTCTACAGAAATAAATAGGATAAATTTAGAAGTGTGACAAAGATAGGATTTAGAATAATTCTCAAATTCCTCTGTGTATTTACTCATGCTCCTGTCTTCCTTTGGGGCTTTTACAGGGGAAACTAAAACCAGGGAGAGCAATTTCTCTGCTGTCAGATCCCCATTTAAAAATTGTCATTTGTCTCAGATTTCATGAAACCATAAAAAAACCCTCCCTGATTCTGTGTATTCATATGACTTACCATGACCTGTGGTCATCTGCTGTGCCAGAGAGCTGCAAATCTTATCCCTGTGAGTGACCTCCTTCTATCTAATCCTTGGCCTCTAGAAGACTATCCACTGTCTTCTGAGTCACGTTCTCTCACTACAGTGTGGCCTATAGTGAGGCTGATTGCTGTATATATCTGTGGCCATGGTTCTTCCAGAATTATTTGTCCCCGATGGTAATTATGGTGGTGAGGTTTAAACAGACTGTAAATGACACAGTTCATGACTGTGGTTCTGTGGGAGATGGTTTACTTGGTACCCATGAGATGGGAGTTTGATATCCAGTACCACAAAAGAGAGACAGAGATCACAGAGGAGGGAGGGAGGGAGAGATTGATTGATTGATTGATTGATTGATTGATTGATCGATCGATCAATCATTTATTTTAGTAACTCTAAACAGGTACAGTGAACTTTCCTCATTGGAATGTCCCATCTTCCCTACATTCTGGTATCCCTTTCTGGAGATAGAATTCTTCTAGAATCCTGCCAAAGACCATAGCAATGCCTTGCTCTGTCCTCCTGTCTTTATGCACCCCCACCCTGAGACCATGAGGCACACTTTGCCCCGAGTACCTGGGGGCCACTTCTCAAGGATGGGTCTCATTGACAGTCATGGCCAGACTCTTTACCTAGCAGCATGGAAGAGCTAGACCTGGGAACATTGGCTTCAGGGGCCAATTACCCTGGGCACACACATATGTCATTGTGTGATCTGAGTAGTCACTTCTCCAACTCTGATGTCCCCATTTTCAACGAGGGTTCCCCCAGACTCAGGAGAAACACAAGTACAAGTCTAATGAAACAGGTCTCAGCATCCACATCAGAAGCATGCCCTTCAGTCTGGAAATCCACAGCATCCCATGGAAGCCACAGTTTCTAGGAAGCTCTTACAAACCAGTGCAGGAAGATGTGTAGATATATAGGATAGCATCCATTTATGACTGGTGCTGGAAAATGCAGTTTAACAAACAAGCAGAGTGGCAGCAGAGATCATGAGGGAGGCTGGAAGAACAGAAAACAACTTTGTTATAGGCCAGAGCGTGGTGTACAACCTTACAACAGATACAGGCCTGCTGAATGGCAGTTTAAACCTTGGACAGTTACACACACTTGAAGCCTTTCTTTTTCATTGTTTTCTCCCTTCTAAATCTTTCTGCAGTTGATATTAGTCAAACAACTGAGGAACAATAAAACCTAAGCCTCCCAAGCCCATCAGTCTTACACTCAAGGTGAAAATCTTTGACACTTCAGGGCTTCAATTTTACTTTAGGCATTCATGCTGCAACTTTTTAAATGTTAATACAGCCTTCCCTGTTTCTGTCTTCATAGTCTGTCTTCCTGCCTTAATGTGGGCTGATCTATGCTTGTCCCTTGTGACTGAGGCACCTGTGTTGTCTTAATTTCTTTTCCTGTTTCTATGATAAAATACTCTGACAGAGCAACTTAAGAGAAAAAAGGGTACAGTCCATCATGGTGGGGAGGTCAGAGACAGCAGGAGCTTGCAGCAGTGGTCAGGCTTCGGAGAGATCAGAGTGGGCAGGCCTTCCCATCTCAGTTAATACAATCAAGGTAATCCCCCACAGGATTTCCCAAAGTCCTGTTTCCCAGGTGGTTCTAGATCCTGTCAAGTTGACAACTGATAGGAACCATTACATATAAGCCCTTCAGACAGGTTACTCTGACACTTAAAAAAGGGAGCCAAGACAGGGTCTGTCTCTGTGTCGCTAGCCAACCTGTATGAACACTACATCCTTGGATACTGATTACTTAAGACAGGACAACCACCATCAGCCCAGCCACATGAAATGCTCCTTCTCTGAGATGTCCCCAGACCCTGATACCTCAGATGGCCAATGTGAGTCCAAGACTCAACATTTTGAATAAGTTGCTCACTGATTTTTGTCCTGAGGGTAAGGGCATGGCCCCACTGGTTACTTCTCTGATGTTAGCTGTTCTGTCTGCTAGGGTTTCACAAACCAAGTGTAAAGATGTACAGTGGTTTCTGGCCATCACCTTCATCCAGATACTTCTGTCCTCTTTCCTGGCTATATTCATGTTGCTGGGGCTGTAGAAAGTGCCACGAACCTAGTGTCTTAAGTTCTAGCTTTATGATTGTTTATTTCTAAATGCAAGCTTGAGATGGGAATGTCTATTGAACTCTTGAAGCCAGAAAGAAGAAACTGCCGATGGCCTTCCTGGCTTAAGGATTGTTGGCAACAATCCTTGGCCTTCTTGCCTTGTATCTCCATCTTTATCTCACCTATTCTGTCCTTCACATCATTTTCCCTCTGTGTCTCTTTTCAAATTTCCCTTTATTATCAGGCCACCAGTCATCAGACATGTTTGATTAGGCCCATCCTAATTATGACCTTTTAATTTGATCATCTCTGGAATGACTCCATTCAAATTAGGGTACATTCTGAGATTCTGGGGGAAAGGAGTTCAACACAGGAACTTGAGGAACAGTTCAGCTCATTGCAATTCCCTGACCTCATAATATAGACGAGGCCAAGCTTCAGTTCAGGGACATACAGGGCCCTCCCTACCAAAGAGCTCTGGGGTCTATAGTTGGCCCAGGGCATGGATAAGGTGTTCCCTTTCCCAGGCTTCCATTTATCCTCCATCCTCCTCAGTTTCAAATTCGGGAATTCCAGCTGCTTGTGCTCTTTGGGAACTCCAAAGCTAACCTAAAGCAGAACCCAGGAGGTACCTGTACATCTGAAGTTTTTACAGACCCTCCTTCCCCACCTCCAGCCCAGTTATCCTAGGCCTTGGAACCCAGTTGAAGCCAGGAGTGCCTATGGCTAGAGCTCAGTCCTCTGCCTAGCTGATACTTTTGATTTGACAAAATTACTCATATGGGCCAACTCCAGTCATCCAAACACTAACTGGTGGTTCATCTCTTGCTCAGGGATAGGACTCACTATAGGAACAACAATCCCATCAGTGGCAACAGCAGACCTGTGGCTGGGAGCAAAGTCATTTGCATGGCTGTACTTACCTCCTTTTCATTCTTTTCCTAACATTCCCCAGACCTTAGCAATTGCTTCTGGATAAATATGAAACTCTGTCCTAACTGTGCTTCATGATAGTCGATTTGTTTGCTAAGGAAAAGGTTTTTAAACATTTTCAGGCAAATTTGTGCAGATTAAATTAGCTTGTCCCTCTGGGACAGTTCAGTTTCTCTGCTTCTGCCAGGGTGGCTCTTTGTTTTTAGGTGATTGTGTGTGTGTGTGTGTGTGTTCAAGATAGGGTTTTTCTGTGTAGCCCTGGCTGTTCTGGAACTTGCTTTGTAGACCAGGCTGGCCACAAACTCAGAGATCCATAGGCCTCTGCCTCCCAAGTACTGGGATTAAAGATGTGCACCATCATTCCCAGTCCAAGGTGGATTTTAAAACAACCAGTTTTTTTTTTCTCTGTCTCTCTCCAATTGTGAATATATAGATGTTAGGGAGATCCAGACCATTTCTCCTCCCTGCCCTAAGATGCTAACATATTGGTATGTGTTGTGTGTTCAGAAGCACATCCCTGTATCACCATCTCCATGAACAACACAGGAGGCCATGTGTGTGTGTCATGGCTACTGAATGTGGCTCATATGACAAACAAACTTTTAAGTTCAGGACAAATCTCCTTGAACATAACTCCTTGAGGCAAATAGTAATGAACTTCATGGGCTAGCCTGGCACATCCCCCTGGCCTTGATGGGCCTGGGTTATAGGATGCTAAACTAATTGATAAAAAAGTGTTGCTGGGCGGTTTCTTTTCTGTACAATGCTTGCACCTGACCTTCAGGGATTATTTTCACCCCAACAAGTGCTACCACTCTGTTTTCTGTCCCATACATCATACTTGGCATCTGTGTTAACCATAGAAAACCAAGGGCTTCATTTCATTCTGTCTTGTCTTCTTCTTTTTCTTTGATTTTATTATTTTTATTATTTGTATGTATACTGGGAATTGAACCTGGGGCCTTGTGATTGCTAGGCAAGTAATCTACTATTGAGCTACATTCTTAGCCTAGCATGAGGCTTTCTGGATTGAAAATTATCTACTAACAAATTTCACGTGGCTGAGTCTAGTATGGGTGAATGGGTGGGTGGATGAATAAACACAATATTCTAGTGTAAGTACATAAAATGATCTAGAATTAATTTTTAAAAATAAACCTTATTCCCTGAAGAACAATACTTTACTGAAAAGATGAGCCCCATGATTTCCAGGGCTCTTAGCTCGCTGTTAGGTGCATGGTCTTTATTCCTGGACATACAGCATAGCCTTGCTCATCACAGAGTTCCTAGTAAAGGGGAGGGGCCGTAATGGACCTCAGCTGTCAACCCACAAATTCAGGCTCGCCAGTCCTGTTGCTAAAAGGTTCTTCCTTTCACTCTGAAAAGTGGCTTCCTACCATCTAGGCTGTGATGTTTGCCCCTGTGGGCAGTGGTTGTTCCTTGAGGGAATACCTGGCTTTTTGTCTGACAACTTTGCTTCTTCCTTGGCCTGGTTTCATCCTCCCTACAGCCCTGATCACTTTTGTGCTCCCCTCTTGCAGAAGGAATCCTAAGGAGAAGCGCCAAGCTCTTCTTCCGTCGGCGACACCAGCAGAAAGACCCAGGCATGAGCCAGTCACATAACGACCTGGTATTCCTGCAGCAGCCAGAGGGGAGGCAGAAGAAGGGGGCAACCCTCAGCCGGCTCCTGAACAAGAAGATGCTTGCCAGGCACAGAGGCAAACATACCATGAACAGAGTACCCAAAGAGCCCTTCACATAGCCTGAGTTACCCCCTATCCTCATAGCCAGAGGGTGGGGACGACAAAGGCCCCCATCAGAATAGCAGGAATCAGTGCCACAAGTCTAGCTGTCCCCCACCCCACTATCAATAATCTTGTCTTTTAAAAGGAAGAAAAAAAATCTACATGTTTGGCCAGGACGCTTCCCTAAAGATAACAGATGACACAGTCCAGTTTGCCACCATATACTCAGTAGGAACAGCTGTCATCATGCCATCAAGGCATGGAATATAAGAGGGAGACTTGCATCAATAATCCATGTGTGCTTTGATGGACTATGGATGGTAGGAAGGTAGGATCCCAGTCTACCTAGTCCTTCCTCTTTCCTGCAGGGACTATTAGGGAGGGTTCGTGTCTGAACCATTGCACAAGGGAGAAGTATCCCTCTGGGCTGTTACTATAAGCAGGGCCACCTCACCTAACTTATAGAAATAAAAAGTGTACCTCGTCCTGGGGACATGGGTATGGATATAGGCAGGAATTTTGACCCATGAAGAATACGAAAAGGTGTGCTTTGACATTTGTGAGGTGTTTGCCTTTTATATTAGCCATAGAAGTTAAAGACTTATGCAAACACTGAATGTGTCCTATGCAGATTGTGCCAGACACTTCCAGACTTACTCAGGCCTGCTTGCAAATGGACGTGATGTGTAGAAGTCCAGACATGTTTGTTTCTCATGTCTGGGGCTCAGTCTTTTCTCATAGTGCAGACAGCACACTGAGTTTAAATATGTGAGGCTGAGCAGTGAATGACAGCCTGTAGGACATGACCACACATATATGGTTCTTGCCAAATACAGCGAACAGCTAAAACAAAGAACTTTTAGAGTTCCTGAGGAAATTATTCTGTACCTCAGGGGCCAGTTAGTCTTAGACATAGAGGTTTTATAACAGTTGGTCAAACTTGCAGGAATTCTTTTTATGAGATTTTCTGAATTCTACTATGAACAAGGACTTCTGGTCACATTTTAGGGGATCCTGGTTTTGATTTACTGTGTGAAAATTATGAACTTGGCACCTGGCCTCAATGTCCCCATATATATCTATAAGGTGCTGTCTTCATCTATGTGTTTGGCACTGTGGGTTCACTGGGTCTCAGCAGCCACTCACTGTCCTTGGTTGGGGTGTTTTGACCTGTCAAAAAGATCCATTTTCTTCCCATAACAGTGTAAAGGCTGACAAAAAGAAAGAAAAAAAAAGACCTGAGTTTTGTCACTGATACAAAGTTAGGAAGTTCCTTTTGGCATCTTCTGTTCATCAGAAGATGAACATCTCAGGGGCAAAGCCACAGTTGATCAAAAATTGTCTATGAAAGTCAAAATTACAGAAATATGTTTTTTAAAATATTTTCCTGTTTTAGCAAGAGAGATTGGAAACCTACATTAGAAATCCTTTTTCTTTCTTTCTGTTCTTTAACGTGGTTCTGGGGATTAAACCTGTGGCTCTGCGCATGCTGAACAAGACCTTGTCGATTGAACTGTTTCTCTGGCCCTCTTCACTTTATCACCATCACGCTAAGGTCTCACTAAGTTACCTGGGCTTGTCTGTAATTCATTCTGTAGCCCAAACATATCTTGAAACTCTGATCCTCCTGCCTTCATCTGTCAAATAGCTGGGAGTACAGATCTGAGCCACTGAGCCCAGTGGATTTTACTTCCAAATAAACATTTGAAAATGTGTGGTGGTGCAGGCCCATGATCCCCACATGTAGAAGGTGGAGAGAGGAGGCTGTCAGTTTCCAACTCAGCCTGATAAGACCCCCCTTCTCAAAACAAACAATGAAAGTAGAAGAAAAAGAACCTGGAAGAGTCTCAAGTAGTTCCCAGAGGACTTTGAAGAGATATTTTAAACATACTTTGTCTTTAAAGATCACCACATGTTAGTCACTGCAAAGTTCCAGAATGAATCCATCAATACCAAATTTCCAAAGGCAGTAATTCCTACCACTTTTGGGGAATGGAAGTGATTTAAATGCTGTGCTTTCCTTGAAGAATTGTTATTCCATACCATGTGCAGAATTGTGTCACATAGCTAACAATTATCAGAGACTACGTTTTGTCAGGGATTCTGATGCTGTATTTTCATTATGAGGCATAAGGCCTCATCCAACATACTTGGCGACAGAAGTGTTTCAGACTTATTTTGGATCTGGGGATATCTTAATAAGAATTTATCATCTGAGCATCCCTGTATCCCAAATACAAAATTTTCAGAAATACGACACTCTTTGGACACCATGTGCATACAGAGTTTTGGTTTTTGGAATTCGGGGTTAGGGATGTTCAGCCTGTGCAAGTTTTGTTGGTCTGAATGGTTTTGGCATTTAAGTTCAGTCTATTCAAGTGTGAAGGTATCAGAATTTTAGTTTATGCTTCCTCTCGCTCAGTAACAACAACAAAATAACAAATGTTTTTCAGCCATCCTAGCCCACAAATGATTCTGTGAGCAACTTGCTCCTAGCTTCCTGCCCATGTCTAAGACTTGTTTCCTACTCCATTGAGCAGCCTTTGCCAATTGAGAACACCATCACAGCAGAAGGTGCAAAGATGGGGGCCTCAGAGAGTACCCTGAGAAATCGGGCCTTCCTCATATTGTGAAATCCATTCTCCAAGTTGTTTATCCACTTGTGCTTCATCGTGGTGTAGGGTAATTATGCTGAAACGAATGTCATTAAGACTAGGTACCAGGTGCCAACAACACATATGTGTAAATCACCTCTGTCCTACAGACTTCGCTACATTCTTTCGTGGCTTCAATTTCTGTCTTGAGATTTTAGTACAGTGCTAGATCAATTTCTTATGAACACTAATCCATGTGTCTGTGGATCTGGAAGCAGATCTCAGGTTGGTTGGAGTGAGCTGGCCACATTTTCCCTGTCCTTCATGCAGTGATTGAATAGAGTTGTTTGTGTGAATGTGGGTGTAGCAATAACAAAACTAGGGTTCTCTTGCTCTGAATGAAAACCTACTATGAGCAAGAGGATCTAGACAAAGCACTTTATTTTAAATTTTAGTTTACGTTCAAAACTAGCCCTGCTTCCTAGCTGTGGCTACTTGGCCATCATTTCCAAATCAGATTTTTGCTTTGGTTTTCCCTGGCCACATTACAGAAGAGTTGTGAATTTTCTTCTCAAGCAGAAAGGGAACGATTAATTTACATTGCTGACACCCAAAGTGGTGTTTTTTTGGTTAATAAGCTCAGGGCTGTCAATCTTGAACTTTCAAAGTACAAATTGATAAGATGGTAGAAGGAAAAATTTATCTGTTGCATTGAAACAGGTACTGACCCTGATGACCAGGCACTGTCTCCACTATCCCAACAGGCCAAAACCAAAGCACCTGCAAGGGGACAAAGACACTGTGCAAACCAGCAGTGCAAGCTCCCATCACTTTTGGCTCTTTACATAAAATGTCCCTGTTCTGTGAATAAATAAGTTTTGGATTTACCAAGCTGCCTGGTCCACTTCACTGATGGTGTAATGAAAATGTGATCATCCCTTGGGCTGTAAGCCATGGTTTTCTGCCCACTGTCTTGTTGTATCTCTACTGCAAAGAGAATAAAAGTAAAGGCTTCCCGTGTATGGTGAGCCTCAAGCTGGTGTATGGCTATTGGCATCTGTGACAATGACTCTATTTGTTGCAACACTTTAAATGTAGTGACAGGAGGTACAGTGAGACATAGCTGTGATTTTACCAACCTCTCAAAAATCATTGTGTCCATGGGAAACTTTAAGCTGGTTGTCCTGAAAGAACCAGGGGATTCTCTAATGTTTGAAGTATTGCCATCCTTTGTCCCTTTGTATAACTGGCCATCACAGCCAGCTGATGGAAAAGATGTACTGATACCTGCTTTGACCCTGGTTCCTGGCAATGGATTTTCCTCCTCATGTTCCTATATTTTGTGTGCTACCAAGCACTACTCAGGCTGGGGCTAAAATTTACTATAGGATTTTAGCAGTTCCAGGGACCTTCTGGAAAATGATGAATTGTGGGTGCTGCAAGCCAGGGTCTGTTTTGGCCTGGCTCCCCCAAAGCCGTGCCTGGCATGGCCTGTGGGAGACATGTTTGGAGAATGAAAGCAGGGGAGCATTCATCAGTCTGGGCCTTGCTGTAAGCACTCCACCCCACCAGAGGGAATAGGTAACAGCTTACCATGAGCATGTGACATTATTTATGCTTTCATGGTTTCTGGGATGGGGCTGAGCTATCTTACCATCTGCTGCAAGCATCTCACTGCCTTTGTGGACTTCAGGTTCTGTAGTCTCTTTGACTTTGTCCTGCCATGCACACAGACAAGAGCATTGTATTTGGAGAGATGATGCGCTGAGGAACCACCAGGGAAACCACAGGTCCCACTCTCAGCCTTCCTCACTCTTCAGCTCTACTCTCAGCCTGCTTGTCTATGCAAGAGCATATGGAATGGCCAGCCACTGTCATCTGCCCTTCACTCCTGAGCCAAACCCCATGCATTTTCTGCATCAAAGGTGGCATCTACTATGAGGATGTTACTTTTCTGTTGCTGTGGTAGAATACCCTAAAAAAAACGGGGGGGGGCGGAGAAAGGATTTATTTTGGCTCACAGTTCCAGAGGTATTGAGTCCATTATGGCAGGGAAGGCTGGCCAATTACATCCCCCCACCCCTGCACAAATCCACACAGGAAGTGGGGCAAGGTTATAAACCCTGAAAGCCCAGTATACTTTCTTCAGCAAGTACCTCTTTTTCATTCATTGTTTTGTTTTATTTGAGACAGGGGTTCTTTGTATAGCTCTGGCTGTCCTAGAACTTGCTCTGTAGACCAGGCTGGCCTCAATCTCATAGAGATCCGCTTGCCTCTACTTCCCAAGTGCTCTGATTAAAGGTGTACGCCATCACCAGCCTGCTAAGACTACCTCTTAGCCTGTGGATCACTTTTGGAGGCTGAATGACCCTTTCACAGGAGTCACCTAAAGACCATTGAAAACATCAATGATTCATAATAGCATCAAAGTCACAGTTATGAAGTAGCAACAAACATAATCTTACAGTTGGGAGGGTCATAACAAGAGAACAGTATTAAAGGGTTGCAGTGTTAAGAATGTTGAGAACCACTGTCTTAAAGGTTCCATAACACCCCCAACTGCAGCATCAACTGGGGATCAAGTGTTCAAATACCAAACCTATGGGAGGCCTTTTTCACTCAAACCCCTACAGGAGAGATGGCAGTACTCCCACCCCCAGCCTCTCAGCCCCATCCACTACACTGGCTAAGGCACTGATGGCAATGCCTGTGTCTGGGATTGGAGTGTGTTAGGACTGGAGGGGGTGGGGACTGTTGTCTCCGTTGTGAACCAGCAAGGGCTACTTTGTTCTGACATCCCAAGAGGGGACTAGAGAGCCAAACTGGTCACAATTTACCAGCTGTCCAGGCTGATCTCTGCTGGCACCTCCAAAGGAATTCAGGATAACCCATCTTCCCTGCTAGGGTTGGTCCCTATCAGCTACCCTTGGTCATTCTACAATGTACACTTTCATTCCCGGCATCACCCCTATTCTATCAAACTGGGCAGACTCAGGCCCTGTCTTATGAAGTAGCCACCAAGGGGCCACAAGGACAGCCACCTGCCATGGTTATTCCACATGTCCCTTTCTTGGGCTTAGCTTGCTGAAGATGGATATTTTAGCAGGTATCCCACATTCCCAGCATCTCTAACTTCCTGGCCCCTTAACCAATTCTTCAGCTTTTACTGTTGGTCTCAGGCGTCGATTGTCCTCTCAGGGGCTTCCCACAATTATTTTGACCTATGACATATTGTTTGGCCTCTAAGATCTTCCTCTGAAATCTGGGTAAGGAACTTATTTTGCATGTATGCAAAACCAGTATCATGTAGATACCACCAATGTCTCTTGCCAGCTCAAAAAATAGCTGGCTTCTTGGGTCAGCACTATAGTGGTCTGAGTGCCTAGGCAGCTAAAAATGGTGAAAATAATCTTGAGGTCACAATTTCCGGTGGGGGGAAGGGTGCTGTAGGAACAGGGTACCCTGACAGTGAGAGCTTTCAAGGGAAAGTCAAGTAAGTTTGCTTTCATACCCTTGCTCCAAGGCAAAGTGCTTATCAGCCTCCATGTCTGCCTTAGCCCCAGATTTACACTGGCTTTTCTTACTGTGACCTGTCAACTTTTTCTCCTGTAAACAGCCTGATTTTATTTATACACTTAGTCCTGTTTCATGTGTAGAGGCCGAGAGAACTGCCCTCTGGGCACTTCAGAATGAGTGATAAGAATAAAAAGTGGTGTATGGGATGGTGGTGTGTACCTGTTTTAAAAGTGTCTTAAGGGCAATGATGTTCCTTGTCCACTCAGTTCACCACACTACCTTCCTCATATACACACACATACACACTCAATTCACTACATTTCCACACACCTCCGCCCCCCCCCACCCCCGCCCCACCCCCTGCCCCATCTTCAGTCCACATTATCGTCTGGCCAACTCTCATGGATTACAGCCCCTCTCCCCAGCTTTTTTGTCCACTCAGTCCCTTCCCCAGGAACCTCACAGCCTGCTCCAGCAGCTCTCCATACAGTCTCTCTCCTATTTTCCATCCACATAGGCAGTTACCCGCTTCCTATACAGGAAGGCAATAATCATCCTCCATCTTTGAAAACACACATCTCTGTCCCTGGTTTTCTCAATTCACGCAGTCGTTTCCTAGGCTTATTGTCCACAAAGCCCCAGTCAGCTCCCACTCTACGGCTCTCAGACCACGCAGTCCGTTATCCCGAACTCCCTGTCCACGCAGTCCGTTGTCTCCCAGTTCCAGGTCTAAGCAGCCCCAGCCCTTGGCCCGCCCCATCTGCCTGCACTGCGTACTACAACTCCCACGATGCCGCGCCGCCGCCCCCCCGGTTTCCGGTGCTGCGCAGTTTCCGGAGCGGATCGCAACCTGGAGTCCGGATCCGACCCCGCTCTGCACATTCCACAGGCAGGTAAAGTCCCGGGTCCGTGCCCGCCGCGGCCCCACCGCGCGCCCCCCGCCGAGGATCGCCGCCCGCGCCCGGCCCCGGCCTGGCCTCCAGCCGCGCCCCCCCCAACACCCGCCCCGGTCCGTCCGCCGCGCCGCCTGTTCTTTGTTACAGTCGCGGGCGCCGTGGGCGATCGGAGTCAAAACCCGGCTGGATTCCGGAGCCGCTCCGGGATCGCCCGGCGCCCGCCGGGTTCCGCCGCCGCGGGCTTGGCCTTCCCACTGGGTGCCCGGCCTAAGTCCAGCGCGCACGGCCCGCGCCAACTGCCAGTCGCGCGCCCGGCTCACGTCAACGGGCGCCCGGCCGCCCACTCGCGGGCTCGGCACCCTTCGACCCGGCGCAGGCTGGGGCGCTGCGCCCCCGGTGCGCCCAGGCCCAGCGGCCACAGTCAGGCCCTGCGTGGCTACCGGCTTAGCTCCATATAGTCCCTTCCCGGCTACCCGGCCGCCTTACCCGGTTTTCGGGCGCAGCCCAGGGAGGGGCCTTGATCTCCAGCCCCTTTGGCGTAAAAGAGAGTCCGAGGCTGAGCCATGGCTTTCAGGCCCAGGCGCCTTACTTGTCTCTACCTTTTGGTGGTAGAGTGGCAAGCCTGCCTACTCTCTGGGAAGAGGGTGGACAGGTAGGGCCCAGGGCCAGGTGGAGCCTGCTTGCTCCCGAGGTTGAGTTTTGAGAGGGCAGAGATAGGACACCAGCTCATGGTCGAGCGGACGCTTATCCGTCTGAGCCCTTCTTGCACTGGATGGAGGGCCTCTTCACACATGCTCATAAGCGTCCCCCTCCTCCGAGGTGGTTTAAAATGGTAGAAGCAAGTGGAGACACGTGGACCTGTGCCTGAATTTAAAGCTGCCAACGCTTCTTCTAAAAACATGCTAGAGCGGGTCAGAACCCTCAGATAGAGGTGCTTATGCAGAGCCCCGCTGAGCTCCTGAAGGCTCTTTTAAGGGTTGAACCTCAAGTCCCTGACTATGAGTCTCTCACGGGTAGTAGGGACAGTACTCCCGAGGAGTGCATTGATATAGTCGCTGAGACATGATCCCCTACATAACCCAACCATATTTTGCTTCAAACCATATTTTGCTTGCCACATCTTACCTGCTGCACCTGCTTCCTTAGACTTTCCCCTAGAATCAAAACCTTTAGATTGGATTATTAAAGGGAAATCACACTAAATCTTCTCCTTAATGGGGTTTGTTTTTCTGTCTGATTAGTGCTTTTGTGCAAATGTCAGCAAAGAATATTTCTCTTTGTGAGGCAGACAGGGTAGTTTATCGTTCCAGAAGACAAATAGGTAAATTAAGACATAAACCACAGCTAGGCAGATGGCAAATGCTTATAATCCCAGCACTCTGGAGGCTGAAGTAGGAGGATCTTGAGGTTCAGGAAAGCCTGGGCTGGCCATATAGACAAAATCAGATACAATTACAAGGCTGTTTTAGAGTGATTACCTTTGAGAGAACCCCTGTTCCCATGGGATGTTCTCCTGTCTTTTTTTCCTGAGTGGTTATCTGTGCAGAAGGTGGTGAAGATATTGCTACATTTTGCAGGTGTAATGGAGCTTAAAACTGGTCACCATCAGTGCCTTAAAGGCTGCCCAGACTGTTTTTCATTTGCAATATGTGGCTGACACCTGTTCAGGTTACCTGTTCAGATTGGTTTACCAGGCCATTTCTGTGGCAAATGTTTGCTGACACCTTTTATACACCCAGGGAGCAATGGAAGAGGTGCAGGAGACATAAGTAGCAATGGTTAGGCAAGAGTGGCAAGGATATGAAGGAGGAAGGCTGCATGGGTTGGTACATTCAGTACTGGGACCAGAACCATCTGTCTAGGAAGTGATGGCAAGCGCTGTCAGGAAATCTAGCCACTTGATGGAGAGCAGAGTAGGCTTAGGCAGACATGTGGCTAGTACAGAAGTCTAGGTGGGAACACAGTTGAGATCTCAAACTAGGAAAGGCCAATGGACCAGGGTGGAGAAGCATCAGGATGATGCTCATGGAGAGCTTTGAGCGGGGCTGAACAAGGTCTATGTCCTTAGAGCTGAGCCTGTGGCTGCCTTGAGGAGCCAGAGCATCAAAATATGGGCCAGTCTACTCCACCTTAAATAGAAGGAAACACTTAGGAGATGATCCAGCACATGGCTCCTGCCATAGAGGCACCAGCTGGCCCACAGTCTAGCCATCCTTATGCTGCCCTTCTAATAGGCCATGGGCATGAATGGGACCTAACTGACTTTCCCCTAGAGTCTCCTAGGGCAGGTCTCCCTTTGCCCAGGGAAGGGGACTACACTGATCCATTTATCTTCTGGCTTGGTGGAACTATGGCTCTGGAGGATGTCTTGGTTCACAGGTATGGAGTCGGGGGACATGACAGACGACATGGAGTCACTCCAGCAGCTTGAAGCCCTGCCTAACTGGCAATTTGTTTCCTAATTCAGAAGGGTAGTCATGAAGCTCTTGTTCCCTGCCTCCTGTTCCATCTCATCATCCATGTGTCTCTCTTTTCTGGTCTCCCAAGAGAAGAGCCATAGTGGTCATTTATCCCCAGCAGGAGAAATAATAGAGAACCATAATATGCCCTGTGTACCTCCCTTGAACCAGCTTCTTAAAAGTAGACCTTTCTTTTGGTGCTTGCTGATAGTTCAGTGAAGGCCGCCACAACTCACCCAGAAGAAATGAGCACAGCCTATGATCCTGTGAAGTCATGTCTGATTCAATGAATAGACATACTTGTGTTGCGAGAAGTTACAACAGGGGCGTCAGGAGAGCAATTGCAGGCAGCAGTGTGTAATGTATGGTTTAGGATCTCCAGGGAAGTAGGCAGGAAGGTACAGAGAAGAGGCGGGCTAAGCTTGCTGATGCTTAAAGTGAAGCTGGTTCTTGTGAGTTGAATGTGATCGGGGCCATCCCGTCATGGTGCTTACACTTTAATAACTGCATTTATAAGAGTGACATAAGGATCTATTTTAGAGGTCAATGGAACATTCATTTGCTGCGCTTTAAACCTGGCCTGATCAGGTAAGCTAGTGTTGGGATTGGAAAATGGTAAAACTTTTGTGGACATATTGGCAGAGAGTGCTGTGCCTGCTTGAGGTGCGTGGAATCAGGTGGCTTCATTGGTGGGTCCAGATATAGGGAGGGGCAAAAGCTGCACCAGAATCCTGGCTTGGAGGTAGCTTCTGGCTGTGTGCCATATTGGGGAAGGGGACAGTAAAGGAGACACTGCATGCAGACAGAGGTACAGATGGTGTGGGGAGTCCAATGAAGGAAGCAAAGCAGGAGACTGATCACTGAAGAAAAATATCTGGAATAGGGGGACTTGAGGTTAACAGAGGGGGAGAGAGGCAACAGAGAGGGTGTGCTATGGAGCCATTTGCTGGAGCCAAGGATGGTTCTCCCATTAGCCCATAAAAGCAGTTTCTGCATATTTACATTATGATTCATAACAGTAGCAAAATTACAGTTATAAAGTAGCAGTGAAATAATTTTATAGTTAGAGGTCACCACAACATGAACTTTATTAAGGAGTCCGAGCATTAGGAAGTGGAGAACCACTGCCATAGGAGATGAGGAAATCAGTTTTCCCAGGACTTTTACAATGGAAGGGAAGAGAAGGTCACACAGGTGACCTCCCTTTGTTTAAGTGTGTGAGCTCTGGGTGTCCTTAGATGCTGCAGAGGTGTAATAAGAAGCGTTTCCAGGAGAAAGTAGGGAGATGTGATTTTGGTGTATGGCAGTAATGGACTAAGAGAACTTGCAAAGAGAGTGCTGTTGGACTAGGCCTTAAGAGTAGGCAGGGCTGTCTTAGACATGAACTCAGTGGCTGGCTCTTTGATCACCTCCTCCTGAGGGGGGGGGGCAGCCTGAGCAGGCCACAGATGAAGACTATGAAAGACAGTCCTGATGAGACCTGATAGGCTAGGGTCAGATGAAAGGGGAGGAGGACTGAGGAAGTGGCACGGGAGGAGATGAGGGAGAGTGAGACCATATGGAGGCTGACCTGAGCTGGGTTAGAGGGCACCAGGAATCCTATAGGCTGGGCATCCTCAGGTTGCCATTCTGGGTGTGGGAGGCTGGGGTATGGGACCTAGCTTTTAGGCATAGGTCATCTTGCAGTATCATGTGGGAGAATATCACTGGTGGGGCATTTGGGGGTGAGGGAGACCATGACTGTATAGGCCCATGAGACAGAATAGCATCTTGTGATCCAGTCACTTTTCAGGCCCATCTATTCACCTTTTGATGCCATCACAGTGACAATCATATCATAGCCAGGATTTTGAGACCATGTGTACCTTAGAGCAGTTCTGGGAGAGGAAACAGCAGCAGGTGACATGGAGGCTGGGAAGGGGACCTCAATAAATCCTTAGGAAATGTATATAGGTGGATGCCCTGCTGAAGTCCCTCATCCTCTTCCAACCTTTGTCACACAGAGTGGGGGCAGGTTCTGAGTCCTATGGGATCTGATAAGTCTTGTCGGTGAACTTGTATAAACTAGGGTTGACCCCGCTTCCTTCTGCTGAGATATGCCCTGGTTCAAGCTCTGTTTGGCATGTTTTTCTGTCCATTGTAGTCTGGGCCTCCACTCAGTTCTGAGTGCTGATGAAATGCCTGTCACAGGAGACATTGGCTGAATGGCATGGCTTGAGGGACAGTACTGAAGCCAAGTGTGTCCTGAGTCTTGAGCAGTGCCAGGGGTATACAGGGATGACACGATTGGCCTTCCCCTGCCTTCTGACTGGGGAGAAGGAACATACCTACTTTGTCAAGAGACTGCCTTTGATTCTTCTGCTGTTTGAAATATGAGTGCTAAGACTACAGCTCTGTGCAGAACCACCACATCCAGCTAGAGGCTGCCTTTGAGAAGCGTATTGCTTGTATCTAGTTCTCTCTGCAGGTCTTTGGCATTTGTAAGTTTGGGGAACACATGCTAATTAGTGATGGCAGGTTTACCTTTTATTGTGATGAATCATAGTGCTGCTTAGTTTAGTGCATCGTGTTAAGCAAGATGCTTCTAGAACTCCACCCTCACAGGCTGCCAAAATTTTGCCATCATCACTGGTTGAGCTAGGATCTTCAAGTTGTAAGAACACACTATGTCAGTTTCCATTTTTATGCGGTAGACTGTACACCTCTCTTTGCTCAGAAATCCTTCTGCAAGAACCAGAAGTGAACATTGGAAACACAGCCTCACCACAGATGAGCTAAGAAGAAAGGATGGAAAAGTTAGGAAAGAAAGAGTAGGCAACCTCAACTGAAGAGTCCAAGCTACCAGAACGGCAGGCCCAGCCCTAAGACCTCAGATAATAGGGGCTAAACCACATCTCCTGGAGGGTTCTGGAGGTGGAAGTTGAACACAAGTGCCTTGCTGGCTGGAAAGAAATTAGACATGATGATGTGGTGCTAGAAGCTTTAGGCCAAGAGGGTTCTATCTACAACATCTGGCATTCTGAGTGAGATTGCCATACTGCCATGCCCTGGCAGCTTGCTGTGCCTGAAGGTTCAAATATGCACACTCAGACCATATCAGGCTTTTCAGGGAAGCTGCAGGAGATGGACCCAGGAAGCAGAGTGGGAGCACAGGAAGGAGCAATGAGAAGAGTAAAGCAAGATTCCAGGGATGGAAGGAATATGCAGGCGTTGGAGAAGGGGCTCACTGAAAATGGGTAGACATGGGGCTTACCTCATTGGCTTATCCTTCTAAACAGCTAGGTGAAGCTATGGAGAAAGTGGGAGTATGCAGTCTCCCCTCTTCCAGCAGCAGAATCTGCACGTGGGCATGCCCGTGGCAAACCCTACACACACACACACAAAAAAAAAAAAAAAAAAGAAAAGAAAAAGAAAGAAAGAAAAAAGAAAAGAAAAAAACAATCAAGTGGAAGAGCAGCCTTATCTTACATGTGGTAAAGTTAGACCAGGTGAGTGCTGGAACCCCATTGGCAGGAGCTGATGCAGGAGTGGAGCTGGTGAGCAGAGAGGCTTATATGGAGACACTGGGCTGTGGGGTGCATGGGGTTAAGAAGAGAGAGGCCCAGAGTACCTTTGTGTCCTGACCTTGGGCTTTCTGAAGAACAGTAGTTCAGATTGCAGGGAGGAAGTTTTAGCTTGGCCACTGGTCACAAAAGAGACCTATTGTATTTAAGACAGGGACTCTGTCCCTCTCACCTCTGTTTGCATGGACTGTTTTCTCCTGCAGAGGGTCAGGTGGGTAACACTGTGTTCAGCTATGGCTGTGGAGCTATGTGGGACCTGCTATGCACCTGCCCTGCTGGCATCTGCTCTGTGGTACTCACTTGGGCAGGAGAAGAAGAGTCTGAATTTTAAAGATGGGTGAAGAGATAGGTGAAGAGAGTGGGACCAACAAAGGGGAGATGAACATAGGCTGAGAGCAAAGTGCTGAGTATAGAAGGGTGGCAGGCACAGTGTGCAGATTAGTATTAACTGTCAGTCTGACAAAATCCAAAATCGCCTGGGAGAGTGGCCTCAAAGCAAGCCTGGGGCGCTTATCCTTGATTGCACTTACTGATGTGGGCAGACTGTGGTCAGGACCATTCCCTGAGCAGAGATCCTGGACTGTAAAAATGGAGGAAGCTAGCTGAGTATTGGGAAATATTTATCAGTGTCTGCTTCCTGGCTGTGGATCCAGTATGAGGTGTGGCTTCAAGCTCCTGCTGTCTTGAATTCCCTAATAAGACTGACCCCTTGAACTATGAGCCAGAATAAATCCTTTCTTGCTTAAGTTGCTTTTGTCAGAGTATTTTATCCTAGCAGCAGGAAGACACTAAAACAGGCAGGGAACCCAGAAAGGAACACTTATTAAATGGTATGAGAAAGCTTTGTGCTCCATAGGAAATGAGCTTAGGAAGCCACAAGGCCAGATATGGGAGCCAGAGCTCAGGTGGCCAAGAGGCACCTGCAGAATTGGTTTTGCTATTCATGCTGGAACCATTCTGCCTCTGCATCTAGGTGCCCACAGGTCTGTCTTTGCACAGGAATGGGCAGGAAACAGCATAGAAGGACATGGTAGTAGGACTAACAGTAGGAAAACTCTCTGCAGTGGCTTGTAGCAGACCAGAAAGGCACCAAGAATGTATGTGAGGAAACCAAGACCCAGGAAAGGGTGATGATAATCAGTTCCCAGGAACAGCAGTGGCAAACATGCTGGTTTCTGGCATCTAGCCCTTGTGTACTAGTTAGTACAGGCTGATTATAGTCCCCTCAGCCTGTCCCATCGCTACCCAGCTGGGTGATGAGCTGCTAGCCTGCCTTGATCCTAGCAGATCTATTCTGAGAGATTCCTCAGGCCTCCAGTGCCTGGTGTGTGACTTGAATGGGGTCTTCAGTGCTACCAAGTATTTAGCTCAGGATTCTCTCTGACTAAGCCAGTGTCCCTCTTTCAGCGCCTATCAAACCTAGATGACAGTACAAAATTAGGGAAACTGTCCATTTGCTTTTTCCTTGTAGAGATTTCTTCCCTGTCGTTTTTAATATAGTCACGAAAGCCTGTGCCAATGGGAAGGATGGTCCACTTGTTTAAAGAGAAATCTCCAGGGCCTCTACACCAGAGCTGGCTCCCAGATCCTTGAGCTGTGACTGTTCAAGCTAAGATCCATTGTAAGTGAAAAGCATGCCCAGACCAAGACTTGTGGGAAATTTCTTTAAAACGTGAATTAAAAAACAAACAAACAAAACAATTAAAAACCAAACCAAACAAACAAAAAACCTGTGAACTACAGGCATGCGGATGCTTAGGGTATGAGAGTATGCAAAGGTCAGCTAAGTATGTATGTTTAAATCTTCCAAGATCTTTTTACAGCTGTAAACAGGGTTGACCTAAAGTTTCTATGGAGAAGTCCATCATAGAAATGCACGCATTTAATCCCAGCACTGCAGAAGCGGGATGGAGGCCAGTTAGGTTTACATAGCAAGTTTCAGGGATACATAGTGAGACCCTACCTCAACAAAACAATACCAAAAAAAAAAAAAAAAAAGGAAGAAAGGAGGAGGAAGTTAAATTTGATGGAGAGGCAAAAAGACCAGAATGGATGGAGCCATCTTCGAAAAGGCTCTGACAGAAATAATGAAGCCTCACAGTAAGGCTAGAGTGGCAGGCTGTTGGTTAAGCTTCTCCTGTGTGGTATTGGCCAAGCAGCCATTAGGACAGAATAGATAGCCACATAGACACAACCAACGGATTTAATGGTTTATGGTAAAGCAGAGTGTTCTGTAAAGTCTCAGCTGACCCAGAACATGTGATTCTCCTGCTTCAGCCTTGGAATGTTGGGATTACCTGCTCACCATGCCCAGATCTGTGCTGTTTTGTTTGTTTGTTTGTTTTTTGTTTTTGTTTTTTGAAAGGCATGGGATCAGAGTTAATTTTTTGCATGTGATGCCCAGTCATCCCAGCAACATTCATAGAAAAGAAGTCCCTCCCTCCTTTACTGAATCACTTCTGTCATTGTGGAAGCTTGTCTTAACATGTGTGGGTCTATGCCTGTCTGTCGAGTTCATGCTGTCCAGACCTCTATCACTGTAGCTTCATGGTTAAGCTTGGGGTGAGTAGGCTGAATGCTCCTGCTAACATGACTGCCTTAATTATTTTTCTGTTGCTGTAATAAAATACCTCACAAAAGTAACCTAAAGGAGAAAGAGCTTATGTTGTCTCACAGCTTGAGGGTATAGTCCATCACAGTGGGGAAAGCATGGCAGCAAGAGCTTGAGGGAGATAGCAACGTTGTACCCTCATTCCAGAAGCAGAGTGAAGAATGCTGGTTGGTGCTCAGCTTGTTTTCTCATTTTATTCAGTCTAGGCCCCAGCCCGTAGAGTGGTGCTACCCACGGATGAGGAGGGTTTTCCTCCTTCAGTTACCCTGTTTTGTTTTGTTTTTTATTAACATTTTATTTTATATTAATCACAAGTTATGTACTTTGTATCCCAGCCGTAGCCCCCTCCCACATTCCCTCCCTATCCTCCCCATCCCTCCCTCATCTCCTCCCTGCCCCTTTCCAAGTCCACTGATAGAGGAGGATCTCCTCCCCTTCCATCTAACTCTAGCTTATCAGGTCTCTTCAGGACTAGCTGCAATGTCCTCTTCTGTGGCATAGCAAGGCTGCTCCTCCCACGGGGGAGGGGGGTTGTCAAAGAGCCCGCCATTGAGTTCATGTCCAAAATAGTCCCTGTTCCCCTTACTAGGGTACCCAGTTGGATACTGAGCTACCATGGGCCACATCCGAGCAGGGGTTCTAAGTTATATGAATACATGATCCTTGGTTGGAGAAACAGTCTCATAAAAGACCCCTGTGCCCTGATATATTTGGTCCTTGCAGAGCTCCTGTCCTCTCCAGGTCATACTAACTCCCCCTTCTTTCATATGATTCCCTGCACTCTGCCAAAGGTTTGGTTATGTGTCTTAATCTAGATAACGAGGCATGCCAAGAGGTTAACCTAATCTAGACAGTCCCCCTGAAACCTCTTAGGTGATTCTAGATCCTGTCACTTTGAGCATGAATATTACCACTGTATTTGTCACCTGGGTCAGGCTGTGTCCCTAGCATCCTGTGTCAATGCTAGGGAAAGTATGGCTGGAGTCCACCCTCACTTCTGTCCCCAACTGGTTAGATTCAGGAGGTTCTTGGCAATCTCTTAGACACTGACATTGCATTTTGTTTTCTTGGAGAGCCATGGTGGCCCTCTGTCACTATAGCCATATTTAGTTGGTGTGCAATAGCTGTGGGCCAAGTTTGGGCTGCAGCTGAGTCAGCTGGGGAGTGCAGAAAACCTGGGGGGCCCCAGCCAGCTTCTGAGTAGGTGTCAGGCAGAACAGGTACTGCTGCTGCTTCCTGGCCCATGGAACATGCTCTGAAACATTGGAGAAAGGCAGTTTTCTCTCAAAATTTTAATACAGCCACCTTCTTTTTGTAGATAACTGCGCTTTCTATAATTCCTTCTTTGGGGATTTCCTTCTCATTTTTGGTGTTCAGATAAGCTATTCCTGTATAGCCCAGACTGACCTTGGAATCACAATCCTCCTCCCTCAGCCTACCTAGTTTGGGGATCATAGGTGAGTGTTACTACACCAGCACTGTTAATGTGTGAGGGTCATAGAAATCTGGGGACTGATCTTGCTTCTACAAAGGAGCACTCATGGCACATTAGTGGATGAGAGCAAACTTTGAAAATGCATATCACTGCATGTGACCTTTGCTTAGAAAAAGATTCTAGAGGCTGTGCTATGGGGACCAGATACTTCTAATAAAGAATGTGCAGGTCTCTTGTGTTGAGCACCATGGAACTGACTAGCTTCATAGCACTTTTTTGTGCTCTCACTTTCTTCTGACGCCAGCAACTAAAGCTTCTGGGCTTAGGTCTCCTGTCCTTGCACTGCTTGCAGAGGTGGAGCTGAACAGTGGGCTGCTGCCCTAGGGAGAAGCATCATACCTCTGTGCAGCTTCAGGCTCCGTAACAGAACAAAGTAGATTCTTTTTCTCCTGCTCCACTGTGATTAACTTTGTTGGCTGTGTTCTGTGTCCTGCTGTGATCTAGCTGTGGCTTGCAGTGGCCTCTTGTTACCTGGTCTGATTGCAGAGCCCTCTGACCTGAGTAGAGCTGGTGGGTAGACTGGTTACCTGGTGTGGTGCACAGGCCCTCAGGCTCTTGTGACACATACATGTCACCCGGATGTGGCTTCATGTGTGTTTTACATTCCCCGCTCCTCCCCGCCTTTCCCCCCCCAACCCCGAAGTTTTTTTGTAGGTTAAAAGTTGATGGTTCTAGTGGGGGATGGCAGAATATTTAGGAGAAGGAACCTAATGAAAGAAAGTTTGGTCATTAGGGAATTGCCCTCATAGGGGACATTTGCTTCTCAGTTGCCATGAAGAGGGTGGCTGAGCTCACCCTACATTCTCCTACTGTGATGCTCTGCCTTCCACAGGCCTCCCAGCCTGCAGTGCCAACCACAGACAAAATCCCCTGAAACTGAGCCAGTCCCTCCTTGCCTTCTGCTCAGTGACCAGCCACTGTCCCCATCCTGGGCTGGTAACCACTCCACATGGTACCTACCTGCCAGGAGTCCTGAGAGACCAGGCAGAAGCATGGAACTGGGTTAGAGTTAGTAGGCCAGCTTCTAGCTTAGATGGGATTCCAGAAAAAGAAAATGTTTTGCTGAGTTTGAGGCTTAATGTGCCTGGTTGTTTTTAGTATTTTTAAGCAACGTGGAAAACTTTAGAAAAGTCACCTCCCTGGATTCTGTAATAGCTCCTCTCTTCTCCCATCCTGATGCTTGGCCCTTTGCTTCTTTGCTTAGTAATAGTTCATTCAGCCAGTCTGAATTTTCACTGGGCCTTTATTCTATCTGTGTTCTAATGTTAAAGTTGCTAGGGTTGGGATGGGTTTGGAGAGCAAGCGAGACTAACATTCAGGAAGTGTTTATTAGCTTACATTCTTTCCTGAGACAATAACTAGCAGTAGAAACCAGAGAGGCAAAGTAATCAGATGGCAGGAAGGATGTGGGGTTGGGAGGATTGTTAGGTGAGAACCCCTAGGTGCACCTCACTTTATGTTTCTCCCCAAACTGAATGAAGATGGTGTTTTTATATCTGTCTTATAGCTTAGGCATCTAGTATCCCAGAATGAACAACATCTGCATCACCCTGTCTGAAACATATGCTTGGAACAGAATTGGTCTGTGGTCTACTGCCTGCTCTGGAGATGGCTTTTGAGGCAGCCTTCAAAGGATGAATGGGAAATAGAAATTGCTTGACAAAGGGCTTTGTGGGAACAGGAGAACCTACAATGGTGTGTGTCAGATACTACTTATTACCCACTCAGGGGGTAATGGGACATTGGCACAAGCTAGATACTGAAGGACAGGTTACAGTAGAAATGACTGTCTGCAAAGAATTCACAGCCCAGAGAGAGAGGGCAGAGAAGCAGAGGCACTAAGAAAAATGGCTTCTAAACTACTGCGTATGTTTTAAAATACAGTATGTAAATGGCAGCTGCTATGGGCCGAGGGAGGGTGGAGTTCATGAAGGCCCCTTAGTCATGAGGACTTCAGATTACCAGCTGGGCGTGGTGGCGCACGCCTTAATCCCAGCACTTAGGGAGAGGCAGAGGCAGGTGGATCACTGAGTTGGAGACCAGCCAGGTCTACAAAGAGAGTCCAGGACAGCCAAGGCTACACTCAGAGACCCTGTCTTAGAAAAAACAAAAACAAAAGAAAAAGAAACATTATTACTGTAGGTGAGAACTTGTTTAAAGTTAAAAATAAGGATTTCTTGAAAGCACTGTTTTATGTTTCTGTACAGGATTGAGGAGTCTTAGAAGAGATTATCTGTAAAAACTCCTGAGGAGCTGAAGAAATGACTTAGTCAATTAAGTGCCTGCCAGGCTAGCATGAAGACCTGAGCTCTATCCTCAGTACCCACATTTTAAAAGCTAGGTTTATGCCATGTCTTATAATCCCTGCACTGAGGAGTCAGAGACAGGGTCTCTGATACTCTCTGGCCAGCCAGGTTAGCCTAATCGGCAAACCCCAGGTCCTAGAGGAAGTCCCTGTTTTGGAGAACTAGGGAGATACTGCAGAAGATTGACACCTAAGGATGACTTTGGCCTTGACACAAATATGTACACAGGTGTATGTGCACCTATATGCATAGGAAAACCCACATATAAACTATGTTGTAAAAGCTCACTTTTTATGGGACTCTCTTGTATCTTGGCAGGTGTCAGCAATGGCTGAAGATGGCAGTGATGAGATCATGTTTATCTGTAAGTAAACAGATAATAGACATGTCTAGGGCTGGCATATGTCATAGAACATAAATAGGGTTCACATTTCCTGTCCAGGCGAAGCTACATCCACATTTTATTTTATAGCACAGACACGTACTTCTTTTGAGTCTGTAATTTGCTGACTTGCTTTGAAAGCCTGGGTGTTTTCTGTCTGCTGTAGTGCTCTGGCCTCAGGCTACTTCTCTTCAGGACTCTCAGTAGGGGCACATGGCTGGGTGATCCTTAACTCAGAAAGTCACCCAAGATTTAGAAAGAATGAAGGGTACAAGGTTTAGAGTAATGGGTTAGTACTATACTGAAGCCTGATCTTCCTAACCATGGAGATGATATGTGGGGTTTGAAAGTGCCATAGACTGGTGTTCTTGGGAAGGTGCTTTTGCTTGGCATTCTGTGCTTTCAGGAGCACTAAGAGGTGACTTCTGTGATAGGCCTCCTCTGTCTGTTGTATCCTTGTTTGTTTTTGTGTTAGCACAAATGTCTCATGAAGCCCATTGCATTAGGGTCCCCTTTCCCAGGTTTGTGGTCTTGGGTTTCTCTTTCCCTGGATATTGTCCCCTCTGACACTCATTGTCTGTTTACAGGGTGTGAAGACTGCAGCCAGTACCATGACTCAGAGTGTCCTGAACTGGGACCTGTGGTCATGGTCAAGGACTCCTTTGTGCTGAGCAGGGCAAGGTGAGTGAGTACCTAAGCTTCCACAGCACCCTGTCTCTGAAGAGGGGCTATCTGCTTGTCTGCTGTGGCCAGAGTACAGAGACCCCATGTGTCTGCAGATAGGAGGCTCAAGAGCCAAAATTAGAGACTGGAAGTGGGAGTGGGGGGTGTCTCTCAGGGAGCTGGGTACTTTCCCACTGGGAGGAGTTAATTATTTCAAAGCATGAGTGTGTGGGGGGGGTTGGTTTTTGTTTTGTTTTGTTTTGTTGATGTACTCAAGGACCTCAAGCCTGGACTTGTCATCGATTTATGTATGTATTGAGCAAAAGTGGCCAAATTTGCCAGGCAGTGGTGGTACACATCTATAATCTCAATACTCAAGAGGTAGAGGCAGGTAGATCTTTGTGATTTCGAGGCCAGCCTTGTATACAGAGCAAGTTCCAGGATAGCCAGAGCTACACAGAGAAACTCTTGTTTCATAAAACAAAAAACAAAACAAAACAAAAAGGCCAAACTATAGGTCTGCCTGTTGAGTTTTATCTGTGTTCTGAATCTAGGCCTCTGTGGACAGGTATGTACTATGGATAGATAGGGTAAAAGTTCTGGACAGGTAGTCCAGGGAACAAGTGAGGCAGCTATAGCTACCAGGAAAAACAAAGCTTGCAGATGTATTAAGGCAACTTAGTAGCCAGGCATTACTCTGTAGGCCTTCAAAGATCTAGTGTAAGGGCCCATAGTATGCTGCCATGTAGTAGCCACTTAGAACAATTGTTCTCTTTCTGGACCTCAGTAGCCTGAGACATAGAGAACCTAAGTCACCTCTGTAAGGCTCCTGACTAAGGCTGATGCTAAACTAATAATGCTCAGTGTCTTATTACTGAGCATTTAACCCTGTCTGCAATTAACCCTGTTTAGAAATCTCCCATCTGGTGCCTACCCATATTTATTAATCTGTATTTGTGACTTATGTTTTAAAAATATTTTTTCCCCAAAGTAGAGAGCTGATCAGCTCCTCTGTGGGGCCAAGATGCCAACTGCCCATCAAAATCCAGCTGAAGACATTGGGTGCATGGCCAGAGCGCTTGGCCATTGACCCTTCCTGCTCTTTAGCATGTATAAAACACCTCACCATGCCCCTCTTTTTTTCCCCTTCCTCTACCTTTCTCTGCATACTTTGTCTGATTCAGTTATTATACCTCAGCACCCATACTAGGAATGTGAGGTCAGCACTGTCTTGTGGGCCTTTAAATGTGTTCCTTAGTGTATGGCTCTGGGTCCTCATAAGCCTAGCCCAGTCCTGTTCTCCTATATAGGGAGAGCTTAAATTCTGTTCCCTGATAAAGTACATCTTTGAAGCATGATGGTCAGTGAGGGGGCTTGTAGGCACTGCATTGCTCTGGTCAGTGGGAGAGCTGCCAGGGCCTCCTTGAGACTCCTTCTACTTCCAGGTCCTCTCTTCCCTCTAACCTGGAGATCAGGCGCCTGGATGATGGGGCTGAAGGTGTATTTGCAGTAACCCAGCTAGTCAAGCGCACACAGTTTGGTCCGTTTGAGTCCAGGAGGGTCGCCAAGTGGGAGAAAGAATCTGCATTTCCTCTGAAGGTAAAAGCTGCAGGGGGAGGGGCTTCATGGCCCCTTCAGAATCAGGGGCTGTGTGACTCCTGGTGGGAGTGGGGTGAGGACCACTGAGTGGTAAGGATTTGAAATACTGAGGAATTCTTTCCTTTGCTTCAGTGTGCTTTATGTCACAGAGTATGAGAGTTAAGGCAGTCCCTACTAACTTGTAGGTCTTTAGGGAGTACATTTAGAAACAGACAGGAGTGACCCCATGCTGAAGGAACTCCTCTTCCCCAGCAGGGGCTGGGGCTGCAGCACAGTGATGGTCTCTGTAGCATCCTGCATGGTGTGGCATTCTCACTTATGTGTGAGTTGCACGAAACTCAGAAATTGAGTGACAGCACAGGGCTTGGCACCTGCACAGAGCATATCTGGCTGAGGGAGAATGGGTACTTCCAACTTAGACATAACACCAACAACAAAACAAACAAAGTGGATGTCAGTTACAGGGATGGCCGAGGATATAAAGTGAACCCCAGGAAACCTACTAAGGCTGAGGAGGCTCACACATGGGACAAGCCTTCAGAAATGTTGGGACATAAACAAATGAGGGCTGAGTTGCTCCTCAGCAGCCCTAGGGACAGTATGCTTCTCTTTGAGATCCAGAAGAGGCAGCCACCAGTCTTAGATGTTGTAGCCTCAGAGTTTGGCACTCTTGGGATATTTGAGCTTATGGGACAGACTTCAGCCAAAGAGGAAAGACACTTGATAATAGACACTTACAGAAGGAAAAGTGTGAGGAAAGCAGAAAAAACGATTTTGTGCTAAGGAATGATGGCAAAGGGCTAAATCTGAGCCTAAAAAGGCAAGTGGCTTAGTGTCTGCCCTCTGTGGGCCCAGGTTATGGGTAAATACTGGTGCTAGCACATGGCTGGAAAAGGTCCTTCATGCCTGTTTGACTACCTTCCACCTTCTCAATCTTAAAGGTTATTTTTCAGGTATCAACTTGTTCTTAGCTCTGAGCACCTGCATGTCCCAAGGGAAGTCCTGTGCCCCTGAGAAGAGGGTGGAAATGTGCCTTCCACACCCACTAGGGGTCACTGGGCACTTATTGGCCTCCCAGGTTCTTACTGTGCTGAGGGCTGTGCACTAATAAGGGTCTGTTCAGGAAAAGCTTGGCAGTGGGGCAGGGTCCTTGAGGAAGCAGTCATCATTCCACAGAAAGAGAACAGACTCTACGCCTATGCTAACTCAAACTTAAAAGACACTAAAGGCTCTCCCTGCCCTGTCCGCAATTAACCCTGAAGATTTAGTGATGTTCTGAAGACTGGGGCCAGCCCACCTGGACTGAAGAACTCTGCTGATGTTGTGCTTGGAGCAGAACCAGGAGGAGAGTTCCAATATCTGGGTTTCCACATGAGCCATGGGGAGAACTCAGGTATCTCATTCCCAAGAAAACTGAAAGGAAAGCTCTTTGTCATTATGCTGGATAGGAGGAGAGCTCTGGGTCTTCATGATGCCTAGAGAGGAGAGCCCAGGATTCCCTTGATATGTGGACATAAGGAGAGTTCACAGTCCCCTTGAAGCCTGCATAGGAGGAGAGCTCGGGGTCTTCTTGATTCCTGCATAGGAGGAGAACTCAGGTGTCTTAGTTCCCACCTGGCTCACAAATAGTCCTTGGATACGCCAGTGATGAGGGACCTGTTGCATGTCTTCAACTTCCTCTTTCTTGCCACCAGTCTGACTCGTCTGAGCCACAGTCTTTGCCTTAATCCCCTGGCCATGGTAGACAGCTTGTCAACAGGTCTTATCGGAAGCATTGTGGTCTCCCCATGGTCCCATGCCACAATGATAAAGTGGTGGGTAACCAGCCTGTGGCCCTCCCCTCAGGTGTTCCAGAAGGACGGGCATCCTGTGTGCTTCGACACTTCCAATGAGGAGGATTGCAATTGGATGATGCTGGTGCGGCCAGCACTGGAGCCTGGGCACCAGAACCTGACAGCCTACCAGCATGGCAGTGATGTGTATTTCACCACCTCAAGGGACATCCCTGCAGGCACTGAGCTGCGTGTGTGGTATGCTGCCTTTTATGCCAAGAAGATGGATAAGCCGATGCTGAAGCAGGCCTGCTCCAGCGTTCAGGGTACATCCTGTTTCCTCCTTAGGGCTGGGCCCCTTGCCAGAGATGCTAATGAAGATGCTGGGTGAACAGCTGGGGCAGGGGAGGTGGAGTGGAATTGGTATAGTACTTGTCTCCCATGTCTGAGCATATGGAGTAACAGACAATGCTCACCTAAATCTTGGGACCATTGCTGGTGAGAAACGGTTCCTCTCTGTCTTTAGGTGATCGAGGCACTTGGGTATAATACAGGCTAGCACTTGTTTTGGTCTAAGAGTTCCCATATGGCCCGTGCTGTAAGGAAGCAGTTTATTCCTGTGAGGCCAAATCATGGTGTAGAAGGTGAGGCCCAGGACAGGCGAATGTCAATGTAAAACAGTGATTCTCAACATTCCTAATGCTGTGATCCTTTAATATAGTTTCTCATGTTGCAGTGACCCCTAACCATAAAATTATTTTTGTTGCTACTTCATAGTGGTAATTTTGCTACTGTTATGAATCATAATGTAAATATTTCTGTTTTCTGATGGTTTTAGGTGACCCCTGTAGAAGGGTTGTTTGTCCCCCAAAGGGGGACCCACATGTTGAGAACTGCTAGTGTAGAAAGTGAGGGAGCCAGAGACAGGCTAAGTGATAGGTTGTCTAGAAGGTGAGGGAACAAGGGACAGGCCAAGTGACAGTGTAACAGGTAAAGCTCCAGGGTAGGCCAAGTAGGGAACAGGTCACGTCACAGCACAGAAGGTGAGGAAACCAGGACTGGAACAGCAGATCTGGCTGCTGTGCTGTCAGTGTGCCAGCTGCCACTGTGCTCCTCAAGTCTGGCTCATGAGCATGTGTGTAGGTGTGTGCCCATGCAGAAGTGTGGTATGTCCGGGCAGATGCCTTGGTGTGTGCATGGGTGCCTTCATGTGTGTACATATCTGTTTATCAAATATACAAATATATGCATATGCTTGTATATATGTATACATATAGGATTGTGCATGTGTATACATAGCAGAGGTATATGTGTTTGTGTTTGTGTGTGTACTGATGCATACGCATACATAGTTCTGTGTGGAAGAATCATTTGAATGAGCCATCAGATTGAGGATCTCCTGTTGGAGAAGCCTTAGCTGCAGTGCCTGCCCTGTTAACTTTGGTCCTGGGGTAGCAACCTTGCTCACTGTTGTTACAAAGCATCTCATCATCAAAGTGATACAGTGACTCTGCTTCTGACCATATAGTGACCTCTCATGAAAATGGCATCGTGTGATACAGAGGCCTCACAGGGCACTTCCTAACATTTTGCAGGTGGAGGTGAGAGGACTCTCTGGCCTGTCCTATATTTCTAGTCAGTTGAAGTTTTGAGGCTTGGAAGAGCCTGGGTGTGTGTCCTGGGGCCAGCCTCATAAAGTGGCACAAAACGGAGTCAGGCGCAGATGTGGCTTCTCCCAGCTCTGGAGCCTAGAAACATTTCACTGTGGCTTGGCACATACTTGTAAGTGGTGCAAATCATTAGCTACTGTCAACCAGGTGGTTGGCTGGAGTCTCTATCTCTTTCTACCTCTGGGGCACTCACCTAGCCCTCTCAGGCTGGCTGCTGCTGGCATATACTCCCCTATTGTAGAAATGTATTAAGTCAGAGCTTTTCTATTCACCTGGTCTAGCTCTCAAATAATTGGGACAGAGACCTGTTGACTTGTTCAACAAGTTTTAAGCACAATAACTGGGCAGGTCTCCTTTATATTAATCCTCTAGGCCAGTCTGACTACTTCCAGCCACATGTCCCAAGTTACTTGCCAATATTGGTCCTGTCTGGCTACATCTGCCCCATCAGGCCACATACATCTCTATCTTCTTATTCTTCCTTCTTCTCCGCCTCATGGTCCCTATCTGAGACCCCAAACCCAGGAATGGAAGCCCTGCCTACCTCTTTTCTGCCCAGTTACAGGCTGTCCAGCCTTCTTATTAACCAATCAGAGATAATTGGGGAGCAAAGTTTACACAACATAGATTAGTGTATATGAGAATGAACTCATCTGGACTGGAACCAGATCTTGGGGCCCAGAATTTAGAATCTGAATACATAGAGCACCAGGCCAACCTCCAACACTCCCCTGGACTTCCCCACTAGCTACTTAAGTGACACCTTTCCCACTGGCTGTTTAAGAGGACAGCTACCTCCCTGGCCACTCATCTGTCCTTTCCCTAAGTCCTTCCACAGTACTCCCACAGAGCTTGGGCTATATGCTAGATGTATCCCCCCAGCATAAGCCAGGCATTGCAGCCTTCTTTGCCCACCTCTTAAAAACCCACAGAGAGCAAGGCCTATAAATAGAGGTGAGAAACATCTAGAAATCATTCTAGATGATTCTAGTTCCCTGGTTGGACGTGAGAAGGATAGACTTTGCATTCTGCTTATCTCTTCTGGGCCTTGTGTATGCACCAGAGACCCCAAGGTGAAAGGGGAAGTCTTGTAGACATCACTTTGTCCTCACCCTAGATGGGTCCATCCACAGGAGCTGCATTGTGCCCAGGCTTTAAGATGAGCACGGGCCAAGAAGGCCCATTCTTTTCCTGGCCCTTTTACATTTTATTTAGATGAGCATCTTTATTATACAGGTCAATCCGTTTGTAGATCTGTAGAATCAGGCCTAAATACGGATGGTGTCTAACTTCTGGTGGTTAAATTTAATGATTTTTTTTTTTAACTTTGTGATACCATGAGTGGTGAGCATTTGCTAGGAAATCTTTACTATAAGCTTTGGTCTTCCCTCAGCCTATGATGGGTGGTGGAGTTCTTTTGAGGCTGGGTAGCTACAGCTCTCAGTGGCCGCATGACCACCAGAACAGCTCGTATTACTCACTTTCACAGCAAAAGTGCAGCAGGCTTGGTATTTTCACTTAACAGCAGCTTTACCAGGGAGCACTCTGAGTCGAGGAACATATGCTTACAGAAAGCAGGTTTCATCCTGCTGTAACATTAAGGGTGGCTTGCTTTCCTTCCAAGGGTATGGACAGGTGGGTGGAGTGGGGAACATGGATCCATCAATCACCCTTCTAATGAGAAAGACAGAAATTAACATTTTCTAGATCCTGAGAAGCCATGTCATGCCTACAGTCTGGCCACTCTAGCTCACTCTGTTGCTGGTTTTGTGACTAGTGTTTTCTAATTTTCAAACCAATTTCCATGTCAATTTCACCATGTTGAGTGCCCGCTTCACGTGATCGCAAGAGGTATATATATGCAAGTGTGTGACTCTACCATAGCCTGCTGTGGAGCAGCCCATCCTCCCTCCCCTCCTGACTTCCTGCTCTGTGACCTGCCCTAAGTTAAGCTGCTATATGTACTGATGGACTTTTCCGTCTGTATGCCTGCTCTTCTATTACGGGTTTTGTCCTATGCTCACACCTAAAGCCCCCTTTTTCATGCTGTCAGTGTTGCTGTGGACGCTGGCTGTGTCATGCCGTTTGGCTGAGACATTTTCCTATGTTTGGAAATGTCAGTTGGGACTTAAGGACTTATCTGCTGGCTTTTGTCTGCTATCTATCTATCTATCTATCTATCTATCTATCTATCTATCTATCTATCTATCTATCTATCTATTTTTCTTAAAAATTCTTACCTTGTAAAATTACCTTTTGCAAATCTTGTATCATCATGACTGCCTGGTCCTTCAATGAGAAGACTTTACTTAGTGCCAGAGCAGCAGAGATCCTTAAGTTCTCATGTGATTATTGTAGGAGATGGTGGGCCACTTAGATGAAAGAAAGCCTATCCCATTGTCCTAAGGGCTCCTTTCTGAAGACTATCTTAAAATGTATTTGTATGTGTGTGTTGCTACAGGTAGAATAAAGGTAAAGCATTCTACCTCTGAGCTACATGTCCAGCCCCCTTTTAAAATATTGTTTGAGACAGGGCCTCACTAAGTGGCCAGTTTGTCCTTAAACTTGTTCTTGGACCAGAGCAGGCCTTGGACTTCCACTCTTTTGTCCAACCTACTAAGTAGTTGGTATTACAAGTCTATACAATCAGGCTTATCTTAAGTGTGGGTATCTTAGGGAATAGGAAGGGGTCAGGTTACATAGGGCTGGTGACTGGGAAGG
Source organism: Pachyuromys duprasi (assembly GCA_028658305.1). Classification (NCBI taxonomy): domain Eukaryota; kingdom Metazoa; phylum Chordata; class Mammalia; order Rodentia; family Muridae; genus Pachyuromys; species Pachyuromys duprasi. Next base: position 107,236,884 of record CM053753.1, on the reverse strand, counting down.
ACCACATATCTGCCTCTGGTGACAGGACTCACCTGTGGTAGGAGAAGGGATACCATGTCTGCCTAGCTTTCTCATCTATAAAATGAGGATGAACTTGGTTAGCGCCTTTGAAACTGAGGACAGTGCTCCTGAGTCTGTGCATCCTTATCCTTGTCAATCACCCAGGGGACAGGCTGTACTTTGCTTAATGACTAACCCTTCTGTCCTGTGTCTTGCAGCTGCCGGCACCGCTGAGCCCAGTGTTCCCGTGGAGCCTGAGCGTGGCCAGTGGGTGTGTAAGGTGTGCTCCAATACCTTCCTGGAGCTTCAGCTCCTGAACGGTAAGTAAAAGTAGTAAATGTGGATAATCCAAGGAAGACAGATTATTGTGTTAAGCTTTTTCATCCCTGTTGACATATGCTCATAGTTGTCAGTCTGTCCCAGGCTTTATATGTCTGCCCATTGCCCACAGTGAGTTTCTGCTTAGAGCTCCTCTTCTTGGCTCGAACCTCCTTACTGTCCTGCTGACCAGGCTCTGGATATGGTGGACACAGGCAAGGGTTAGAACCCATTACTGTCTCTTGTAGTCCTGCCTATTTTCTGTATTTGTTAGTCTTCTCCTGTTTGTCTTTAGGACATCCTGTTACCTCAGGCTCTCTTACTAGTTGAAGGTAGCCAGGGAAAAATCTTCTCCACCCCGTAGTTACACAGTATCCTGGGAGCCTCTCTGGTGAGCAGTAGAGAAAGATGCCGGTCACATAAGCTACAAGGAAGCTAGGTATGAAAGCTATGACCTTTGTCACATACAGAACATACTTAGGGGCCAAACCCCAAGGGAACCACTGATTTGCAATTTCAAGGATGTGACAGATTTTGCTGGGTTCTGCTCTTGTAGCCTGAGCAAATCAGTGATTGGAATGTTCTGGAATCTATGAAAAGGTTCTTTCTAGGCAGATTATAGCAACAGAAATGCTAATGTGAGCATTTGGGAGACATTTTGGTCACTAGGCATGGCTCATTCATCTCCTAAACATTACGGCTGTCTGTTCTTGTACTCCTGGGCTATCTTCCTAATCTTGTTCTTAACACTTTTGTCTTCTACCTGTGGAAAATCACCTCTGTTCATCACAGATGGGAACAGTGAGCAGCTGCCAGTTTCTGCTTCTTTTTTTTTCCTTCTTTTTACTTATTTTTTAATATGTATGTTTTGCCTATGTGCATTCCTGTGGACCACCTGTGTGCAGTACTCATGGAAGCCAGAAGAGGGCAATTAGATCCCCTGGAACTGGAGTTACAGTGGGTTGGGAGCTATCATAGGTGCAGAGACATGAACCTTGGTCTCTGGAAGAGCAGCAAGAACTGTTAGCCACGTAGGCATCTCTCCAGCCCCATCTGCTGTTGTTCCAGATTTCTTAAGAGTGATGTGTTTGTGAAAGAACTTACCCCTTAGATGAGGTTGCAAGGCCCATCTGTGGAAACCAGAAGGTGCAGATATTGCACAAGATATGGTCACTCAGCCTTGATCAATAAAGGTTATTTGATTTGTTGGGTACTTTTTCTTGGTGACTAATTTTAGTGAAGAAAAAGCCTCCTTTCACTTTGGTAGTAGAGGTAGACCAATGTTCCCAGATGTCAGCTCAGGGAAGTCCTCTTAACATATACTTGGACTACCTTGTTGAGTCTCACAACAGTCTGTATAGCATTGATAACATTTTCTGGGTAAACAGACTGAGGCTGAAGTAAATAGCCCACCTGCCCAGCCTGTGTGGTTGCACATGCTGGAGCCATGTTCAATGTAGACAGTACTTTCCAGCCTTTACTACCAGGGGGTCATGGGGCTCTTTCTTCTGCAACCTTTGCCTAGGTGTCTGGTAGGTTACCTGATAGTTGAGGACCTAGGTAGAGAGCTTATCACAAGAAGAGGAGTATAGAGCTGAGTCTCTGGGAAACTGGGCTGGGGTCAGAAGGAACCTTTTGTTTCCTGCAGACTAGCTTTGAGGACAATCCCAGAGCCAAATGACATGGCTTTGGTACACTAATCTATGGAGAAGAGGCTTCATTGGGTCATACTTTGTCCAGTAAGAGAATGTGACTCTATGATCCCCTATGTTAGCCATGATCACACTAGGCCTGAAACTGCCTTCTGCAGAGCTTTGTCTGAGAGGCTTGCCTCAAGTGGGAAAGTGTGGCTTTGTTGTTTAGGCTCTAACCTATGGTGTCTGCCCTCTCTATGGTTGGCTAACTTCAAAACCAGATGAACTTGAACTAATTTCATGGATTTATTAATGATTGAGCTTAGAACATACATGACTATGGGCAGGTAAGGGTCAGCATGTGTCTTTTAAAATCAGACCTACCATGTGGAACACCAGGAGACCAACTGAGGTTGGACAGCGTAGGAAGCAAGGCTGTTGTTCTTTACTTTTCACCTAATGCTGTCATTTCCTGTGTTCTCTTGGGAAGCCCTACTCTTGTCTCAGGAGGTCATTTAGGGGTGTCTGATTAAACATGAGGCAATAGTGAATGTACTAGCCTTGATGCCCTCCTGGAATTCTACTCCACTTAAATACAAGGACAAAGAAAGGAGAAGTGGAGAGTATTGGGCAAGATTGAAAAATTGTAAGGATGTATTTGCAGCAGCATTAAGCTAGCAAGTCAGAGAAGCCGAAGCCAGCAGTAGGACACCCAAGAAACGTCTGCTGCTGCAGGGTTTGAGGAGTGGCAGGAGCTTAAGAGGAGAGTACAGAGAAGCACAGACTGTTGGCCTGCTTAGAACCCTGGCCTTCTGGTCTGCCCCAACCATGCCCTGGCCCCATCCAGCTGGATCTCTGCTTCCATCAGCAGAATGTTGGGGCCACCCTTGGGGATCCCAAGGTATGCAGCACTGAGAACAAGGACTCACAGGGTCAGCTGTTGGAATTTGGGCAGCTTCAGACTTCTTCATTTTCTCCTCTTAGAGTGGTGGGTCTGGCTCATGCCCCAGATAGGGAGGAAGGATTTCTCTGTAGAAACTAACTAGGGAGCTGAAGTATCTCCCAGTGGGACTGCTCAACCCCTGACCATCCTGCAGAGTAAGACTCTAGATGCTGGAAGAAAACTGCACATGAGCAAGAGACCAAACAACTTGTCTGAGGAATCTGAAAACAACCCCCCAAAAAACCCTCCAAGCTGAAGTTGTCATTCAGGTGAGAGATGGCAGTGTGAGAGAAGGAAGACTACATCCTTCAGGTAAGAGCAGGCCACTGTTGAAGAAATCATCCTGATTTCTTCAAGATACTGAAAATGAAAGCTATGGTAATAGACGTCAAATTGATGGGAAAGTGCCCAAAAACACTTGGGAGGGTTTTTCATAAGGAGGAGCATATGGAGAACACAAACAGAAGAGATACAGAGACTGGAGGATGGTCTGAGACTCTGCAGGTGGCAGGAGTGCTCTGTAGGAGAAAGAGACAGGCAATAAACATCAGTCAGTTAGTAGAATGCCAAACATCGCAAGCCCTGAGGCCAGTCCCCAGCATCCCCAAAACTAGACACGGTAGTACATGCCAGTAATCCCAGTCCTCAACAGGCAAAGGCAGGAGGATCAGGAATTACAAGTTATCCTCAGCTACATAGTAACTTTGGGTTATATGAGATCCTGTCTCAAAAACAAACCAGATAGATAGTCAGCAAGAAAACACTAAAGAATGCAGGTTTACAACCTAGAAGGACCCAACAGGCAGTGATATGATGAATGGCAAAGACCTGCCTGTGCTATCATGGGACCTAATCAGAGGATTTAGAAAAAAAACAAACTGTTGGATAGTAAGCCATTAAAACAAGGCCACTGTTAAGGCAGGAAGGCCAACTTAGTCATTAGATTCTTCACTGTCAGCAACCTAGTGAAGATATTTTTAAAAATCCAGAAATTTCTAAGCAGGGTCAAAAAACATCTAGTGAGGAGAACCTGGAGTATGCAAGCTCTCACCATCAAATTGCTTGATGAATACACTGTCACCCACAATAACACTAGATTCCAGAGCCCAAATGTGTGGCTTCTGAGATCCCAGCACCTCTATTGAGTTTTACAGTGCTACCCTGCCCAAAGCAATGTGCATGTCTTCTACAAATAGGGAATGGGAAAAAGATATGCGGGTCACCAGCCCAATTTAGAGAGAGCAGAGGGCTCTGGGAAAAACTGGTGTTATAATAAAAGGAGAGAAATCCAGGTTTGACACAGAGGAGAGGCAGGGAATATACAGACTAGTAGCAGACATGCGACAATGAGTGATTGATGGAAGGTAAGGCTGTAATTAGCTCCTGGAGAAAGAATGCTAACCGCAACTGTTTTGTGGCTCAACTGTGAACAGATCTTTATGGCCATTGTCTTGTAAACACCAGTTGTTGGCTTACACCAAAAGTGTGATCTGAGTGTGTTGGTAGGATTGGGAGGAGTCTGAGGTCTAACAAGGAAACAGCCTGAATAGGAAAGCAGAATCCCCATGTTTTGTTAGCGGACACTGTCTGATATAGTCAGGCCTCTATCTGTGGTGTGCTCATGCCAGCACTCAAGCAGCTCACCACAAAACAACTTGGAAAACATGTGTCTGTACTGAATATGTACAGGATTTTTTTTTCTTGTCATTATTCCCTGAATGTAGAGCAGTAACCATTCAGATAGCATTTTTACTGCATGTTGGTGTTTTGAGTGTCAATGTATATGGCATGTGTGTTGGGTTTTGCAAATACTGTGCCATTTTATGTAAGGGAATTGGGTGCTTGGGGGTTTTGATAGCTTTGGGTTCCTGGAACTATCCTCTGTAGGTATGGATGGATAACTAGAAAATACAGTGAATGAATGGGCAGGGTAGGATAAGAGACTGCTGTTTTCTGTCATGAACCAATTACAGAGTTATGAACCAATTCACAACTTTCTCATTGGACTTTTTAATCAATGTGAGTCTTCATATCAACAGCTTTGAGCATCACTTATTTCTTACTGTGTTTTCATTTTTAAAAATTAATTTCTGATGATTTGTCATTTTTTGTTTGTTTTGTGAAAGGGTTTCACACAGTTCAGGCTGGCTCTGCACTTGCTTTGTAGCTGAGGATGACCTTGACTTCTGCTTCACTTCCTATGCATGTGCCACCATGCCTGGTTCCTCTTTATGTTTTTTTGTTTTTTGAGGGTTTTTTGTTGTTGTTTTGTTTTTGTTATTGGTTGGGTTGGGTTTGGTTCTTTTCTCAGTTTTAGGGTAAAGGCTTTACAGTTAAAGAAAGTCACTGTAACTGACTTATAAGCCAGAAATATAAGAATGTGGTTCATTTTAATCCTAGGTGTGGGATATGGGGCTGCTTCAGACTGTCCACAGCAGCTGACTGTTATTTGCGTTGTGCTCTAGCAGAGGCCAGCTGCAGATAGTTTCTGCCATTGTATGACGTTTCGAATTCTGGGAACTTTTCAGAGGGTATATAAATGCCAGGGTCCTGAGAGGTGGAATGGGTAGTTGTTGGTCATTCAGGGGGGTTAGTTGTGGTTTGTTAGTGCTCAAAGAAGAAATAAAAGGAAAGAAATTAAAGGATCTCTCTCCTTTTGCCCTCTATCCTTCTTTCTCTCTTATCTAGTAATAGAAGATGAACTGGGGGTTAAAGGGTGGGAAAATGAAGAACCCACAAAGTAGCAAAGACCAGCTACATTCAGTCATTTTTAGTTTTTTTTTTTAAATATATGTACTGAAAATTTCCCTAAGAACCATGCTAGCTCCCTTCCATATTTTATTCAACGTTGCACCTAAATTCTCGTGTACACCATAACATAGTCTAGAAATTCATAAAGCAAAGACTGGAAGCTGTATGGGGAGAAACTGTACCATCATTTCTGTATCCATCAGAGCAGTTAATAAATTAGACACAAAACACAAGGTCATAGATTTGATGAGCATGATAGGCAGACCTAGTGAGTGACCTGTGTGAGTCCAGCATCAGAGTTGGTGTGCTTCTCATGCATTCTTAAAAGTATTTTTTTAATTTTATGTTTTGCCTGCATGTATGTTGGTGGTAAGGGTGTCAGATCTCCTGAGACTGGAATTACAGACAGTTGTGAGATGTTGTGTGGGTACTGGAATTGAACCCAGGTTTTCTAGGAGAGCAGCCAGTGCTCTTAACCATGTACCATCTTTTCACCCCCACTTCTTATACATTTATTTACTGATTTCTGAAACAGGGTCTTTCTTGGCCCTTCTGCTTTAACCTCCTGAGTATTGGGACTGCAGGTATATAACAGACACCACACCTGTTTACAAAGTGCTGGGCATCAGACCCAGAGCTTCATGTGAGCCAGGTGAACACTCAGCCTATTGCACTTATCCCTAGCTCTCCTTATTTTGGACGTTGGACCTAAAGACTCACACAGCTTCAGTCTACTGTGGATGGCTCTGTGTTCATGTCTAAGGCATTGCTTTCCTCTGCTCCGTAGTCTGATGGCTCTGCAAACCTACTTTAGACCATTTCTAGTGTTAATGCCTGCCTCTCCTACCCTTTCTCTCCTACTTCCAGGTCCTTGTCCCTTGTCCATTTCAGGGGTCTCTGCTTTAAGAGACTACTTTTTCAGTATGGTCATGTTTTTAATTTGTAACAATGTATCTTAGTCTTAGAAAAGTTTCCTTTTCTTACTTTTCCCAGTTGTTTGCTATTTTTTTTTCAGTTATCTTAACCTTTTCCCTAAAACTTTTTATTCTTTACTTGGTTATATCTGTCTGTCCACTCCAGTTCACCCTTAGCTTGTGCTGTAATCTTGGAATGCTAGTCTTCCTGGTTTTAATGTCAGCTGATACACTAATGGTTGTTTTGCTGCTAGCTTTCTGGGGTGTGGTGGGGTGCTGCTTTGGTTCCTGTTACTTTGATGACATGCTTAGCAAGGATCTTTCCCTTTTTCCTGTTCCATCATGTGTTTTTCCTGGTGGACTATAGCCTGGGACATGTTGTTACAGGGTGCCCTTTTTTTTCTTCTTCATAGGTTAGGTTTCATTTTTCACTAGGCTATGAAGGGGTTTTGTTTTGTTTTTAGCTTGATTGGTATATATTTGTGCCATATACCTGCATTAGGGCTTTGGTTTTTTTATGGATGTCATTTTATATCACCTGCCTTTCTTCTCTAAAACCTTAGAAGAGGGCATTGAGTTGGCTTAGCAGGTAAAGGTGCTTGCTATCAAGCCTGACCACCTGAGTTCAATTCCTAGAACCCAAAAGGTGGAAGGAGAGAACCAACTCCCACGAGTACACAATGGCCTGAGCACAACTGCAGACACAATAAATAAGCATGAAAATAAATTAATCATGAATCTTGATACAAACCAGGCTTTATTGACTGGCTCAGAACCTGGGCCCTGTGTAAACTTCAGTCTGTTGCCTTACTACCTGAGGCAACAGTAAACAATGTGTCCATGTCTCCTACACAGATTCCATGTAAATTTGAATCTATGTAGCTCTGTGCCTGGTCCAGAGTAGACTTGAGTCTGTCTCTTAGTCACCAGGCTTTGTGAAGACATGATGCTGTCTTTATAGCCTGATGATCTGTGAGATCCTAGGACCTCTGATTTCACTCATGTTGTGTCCTTCATTTTGGTTTTAAGTTCACTCTGTGGTTGGCAGTCTTCTTTGTTTTAATACTGCTCAACCTGTATTCTCAGGATGTGTGTTCTGTTTTGCCTCATCTTTCCATCATTTTCAGCTAGTGGGCTCAGTGTAGTGAGCTCATGTTAGCTTTCCCTCACAAACCTGCTTCTTGGAGCTACCCACCTAGAATAGAGTTTCTAATATTGGACAAATCATGGATAATGACTGCTTAGCTTAATGCTGGTGCTGAATCATCTCACATTTGCAGAAGAAGGAACCAGTTCCAGGCACAGTGGTGCTTCTTTCATGTAGGTGTTTAGTTACTTCTTCTTCCTGTCATCTGGTACCCTGTAACCCAGCCACATTTACTCACTACCTTCCAAACTTGCTACTCTATGTGGCATCCTGCCTACTTGCTTTTTTCTGGGTGGTCTTGGCTTTCTGTCAGCTGTAAATAAGCGAAGCCATTGTGCTTTCCTGTAGGGTTTATTAAAAAAAGTTTAATTGGGTGGTGGTAGAGCACACCTTTAATCCCAGCCTTGGGAGGCAGAGGCAGGCTGATCTCTGAGTTTGAGGCCTGCATTGGTCTACAGAGCAAGTTTCAGGATAGCAAGGGCTTCACAGAGAAACCATGTTGAAAGAAAGAAAGAAAAGAAAGAAGAAATGTTTACTGTGAGTGCTTTATGCAGTAGTCCTCTATTGGTGCTTCCATCTTAGTGTGTCACACTCTTATGGAAAAGTTAGAAAATACAATAAAGAAAGTCAAAGTTGCCCATAGTTTCACCTAATAAAGCCCTGGAGCTGCATGTGAATATGCATGTGCACTACTGGATTCACAGGCTGCCTCATAGTAACATCATACCATGTGTGTCTCATTTACTTTTAAGCATAGTTTCAGGAGGGGAGATGTGACCCCAGTGGACAGAGTACTTGTCTAACATGCAGGAAGCCCTGGGTTTGAGCCCTATTACTGCATAAAATGAGACATGGTGGCACTTGTCTAATCTTAAGCAATTGAAGGTTGAGACAGAAGGATCAGAAGTTGAGGCTGGTCTGTGCTACATGACAGTCTTTAATACATAAACACAATTTAAACTGATTAGCCCCCATTTGAAAGTTGAAAATCTGAAGCACTATACATTTCTAAGGTTAGAGTTCACCATGATCTGGAGTTGTCTGGTCCTGAACATGTCAGATGAGGGACATACTCAGTCTGAAGCTGTGTATGTAAAGCCATTTTGCTTTAAAAGACAATGAAGATAAAGTTGTTTTTGTTTGTTGGTTGGTTGGTTTGAATCTGTGCAGAGGGCACAGTTGCAAACATAACAAAAAGCCAGTATGGTGAGGCAGGTGGTGAGCTGGCAGGAGCTCGTCCTCTGACAGTGTCATGATCAGCCCTTCTCCTCTTGCAGAGCATCTCTTGGGCCACCTGGAGCAAGCCAAAAGCCTTCCTACAAGTGGCCAGCAACATGAGGCAGGTTCTGAGAAGGAGCCTACTGCACCCAGGATGGAACCTCCCACAGTAGCTGAGAGCAAGAGCATCCAGAATGTCCTGGTCACCAAAGAGCCAAAGAAAAAGCCTCGAAGGGGGAGGAAACCCAAAGTTTCCAGGGCTGAGCAGCCCCTGGTCATTATCAAAGAGAAGGAGCCTGCAGGTGAGAAGCTGGTGGGGCATGTGCTATCATGGGCTGTCTGTTTTTCATCACCTTAGTTTCCTGGGGGACCATCTTGGCAGGAGGGCTCATGAAGTAGGAGCTTATATCCTCTCCAGTCCCTCAATCAGCTATTAAAGCGTGATTATCATGTAGAATCTTTTATACTAGCCTGTTCTGTGTTGTGACCGCAGATCTTTAAAAATAAAAATGGACACCTGGCTAGCCATTGTCTCATTAGGACTGGAGCCCTCAGTCTTGCTTTTTTTTTTCTTTGTTTTCTGACACTGAATCCATAGTTGGCTTTAAGCTCAGCATGTAACCCAGGCTGACTTTAAACTCTTGATTCTACCGGCTCAGCCTTTTGAGGAACTGGGCTGACACATCTGTGCCACAGTGCCTGGCTTGTGTCACAGGGGTGGGTCTTGTCCATGTCATGCCTGTCAGTTACAACTCTTCTGTTTGTCCAGCAGCATTTACTCCATCATGTGAGTTCCCAGTATTTGTTGCTTCCTGCTTATGGGTGGACATGTTGCTGGTCATGGCCCTGTTCTTTTTAAGCATGTATGTATGTTTGTATGCATGTATGTATTTGTGTGTACACACACGTGTGTCAAACAGACCACAGCATATACAAAAGCCAGAGGATAACTTTGTAATTCTTTTTTAGCTCTCTGAGGGTGGGGCTGGGCTTGCACGTAGATATCTTTACCACTTAAAACTTTAGTCTTTACTAAAATCAAAAGTTTTTGTAAAATTCCAAACATCTTTTTTTTTTTTAACTATCAGTCTCTGAACTGTGGGAGCCCATAAAATTAAAATTAAGTTAAATACTGTCTTACTTCATGAGGGAAGAACAGAGCACAGCAATAACCTGAACAGTACAAAACTAAACTCTAACCGTGTAAATAACTCAATGTCCAATATCTGAGATGCACTCATGCTCTTCTAAGCTCCTCCAAAGGACTTGATTCACTTCACTGGTTCTGTCCTCTGCAGCACATACAGCTTGTCTTCCAGGCTCTATTCTGTGGCGATTATTGTTCTTGCGTCTACAGTATGCTGGAGTCTCTTGCTGCAGCTGGGCTGCACTTCAGAAATGACCTCACCTAGGTTTTCTTCGTGTTGCCAAGCCTCAATTTATTCTCATAACCACTTTAGTCTTGGGCCTTCAACTGCTGCTGAATCTGCACTTTTATCAAGGACATTTTCTGGCCTCGCTCAATGTCAAGCCTCAGCTGTTCTTCATGATGTCTCTTCATACCTTCAAAACCAGTACCACCTGCGTAACTCTTAGACTACCAAAGTTCAGCTTACAACAACCTTGACTGTCTGTGAAACACAACTTCTGTGTGCCGACTCTGAGAAAACACTTCCCAGAAGATTTCACCTCAGTGATGCTGGTCTCTTCTTAATCACCACTAATTTCTTTGCTCCAGCTGACTACCATCACTTGTCCCAGTAAAGCAGGGGATTTTACTTCAGTGGTTCTGGTCTTGTTGATTACAGATGATTCTTAAACCTCAGATTCTCAACACAAAATAGCAAAAGGCCTTAATAAAATCTTCAAGGGCTCTCAAAGTTATTTCTGGAACTAGCAAGGTCTCCAATGTCTACATTGCTCTCAACATTCTTATCTTCTAAACTCCCACAGAAAAGCTCACCAATCTTTGAATATTCCTAAATAACTTTTCTAGCCCAAAATTCCAAAGTTCTTCCGTAATCCTTCCCAAAACAACATGGTCAGGTCACAGCAATACCCCATGATCCTGGTGTCAGTTTCTGTCCTAGTTAGGATTACTATTGCTGTAATGAAACACCGTGAGCAAAGCAAATTGGGTAGGAAAGGTTTTTTTGTGTTTTTTGTTTGTTTTGTTTTGTTTTTTTGGCTTACAGTTGCATATCACTGTCTATCATTGAAGGAAGTCATGACAGGAACATAAGTACGGAAGGAACCAGGAGGAGAAGCTGATGCCGAGGCCATGGAAGCTGTTTACTGGCTTGCTCGGCCTGCTTTCTTATAGAACCTAGGAGCACCAGTTCAGGGATGGCACCACTCACAATGGGCTGGGTCCTCCCCCATCAGTCACTAATTAAGACATCTGAATCTTATGGAGGCATTATTCTTAGTTGAGATTCCTTCCTTTCAGATGAGTCTAGCTTGTGTCGAGTTGACATAAAACTATCTAGCACAACACTTGAGCCATCTCATTGGGCTGAGCTTGTTCTTTGATTATGCAGAACCCTCAGCTAAGTTTGCAGGGATTCACTCTGTAGCATGTACATGTCCCTAGAAAACCATTGTTTCTGTGGTCATTGTACAACACGTGTCTCAGCTGCCTGGCCCCTCTGATGCTAAGTCCACCTCACATGGGACAAGGTAGTACTCAAATGTATATCCCTGCTGCCTGTGTTACTGGCACTGGATGCTCTTTATTACACTTGCCATTGTGGAAATGAAAAGGAAGCTTGAAACTGAAAAGAGAATAGAAGAGCAGCTTTCAAGGAACATTTCCCACTTTCCTGTTTTCTTTTTGACCAGTGCCTGTTCTCTGAACTATTTGGAAGTATCTGCACATGAGCAGGAGTGGCTTGAGCTCCCTGTGGGATTTCCTTGCCTCTCTAGACAGTAAAGGACAGAAGGAACTACTTCCAGGCTGTCACTTGCAATTGTTAATAGCAGGCAAAATCAGTGGCTCCAGAGAGGCATTCACTGGCTGCTGATGGGAACAGATATAGAGACCACAGCTAGACATTAAGCAGAGGGAGCCCAAATTGGAGTTCTCTACAGGGTTCCTCTCCTTGGAACTTGGGGAACCCTGCAGAAAAGGTGGAGGAAATTATAGGAGCCAGAGGGTTTGAGGACATGAAAACACAGCCTATAGAACCAACTAAACCGGAATCACAGGGGCTCACAGAGAGACTGAAGCAGCAATCACTGAACCTGCATGGGTCTGCACTAGGTCCTCTGCATATTTGTATGATTGTTACTTTGGTATTTTTGAAATTTCTAACAGTGGAAGTAGGGTTATCTTTGATTCTTTCACCAGCTCTTGGGATCCTTTTCCTCCTACTGGGTTGCCTTGCCTAGCCTCAATGTGAGGGTCTGTGCCTTGTCTTATTGTATCTTGTTTTGCTGTGTTCGGGCAATGTACTTGGGAGGCCTGTTCTTTTCTGAAAAGAAATGAAGGAGGAGTGGATCTGGGGGAGTGGGTTGTGGGAGGTGGCTGGAAGGAGTGGAGGGAAATGCAGTCACGATATATTGAAAACATGGGAGATAGAAGGATCAGATGTCTAAGGTCATCCTTGACTGCATAGTAATTTTGAGGCCAGCCCTGGCTACATGAGACCCTATTTAAAAAAAAAAAAATTGACAATGGTTGAAATTTTCTTCTATGTAGTCTTCATTTCATTTTATCCCATTTCTGATGTGGCTCTAAATAAAATGTTCACTCACCTTTGAACATCCTCAAGATTACTTGTCATATTTGTAGATCTGTCAAGAGTTCATTTAATAAGTTACAAGATCTGGCTGTATATCCATCTGCTGTATATCAGTGTCCTGGGAATCAGGAAAGACTGCAATAGTGTGATGCTTGGGTGTTACAAGGCATGGAGTGTAGCTTTGATTTGGACTAAAAACATAATTCTTTATATACAAATAAACGTTTAAATTCTAAAATGTTCTACTTTTGTTCCTATTGCATCTATACTCAGGGTGTGCTCCCAGGGACAGTGCTTCTCCTGGCAGTGTTACAGTCTATCCCCCACACCAGCACTGACCCTTTGTCATACCCTTTTACACAGAGCATGTGGCAGAGATCATTACCGAGATCCCTCCAGATGAGCCTGTGAGTGCAACACCAGACGAACGGATAATGGAGTTAGTCTTGGGAAAGCTGACCACCCCCACAAATGAAGTCAGCTCAGTGCCAAAGTAAGTCCTGATTGTGCATGGCTGGTGCTTGGGGACAGAGCACAGGGAACAGCTAATTAGTACTGAAGGGAAAGTGCCTCCCACCTCTAATCCCCACAGTGGGCTTCAGCTCTTCTGGCCAGAAGTGTATGTTCTGAACTCCATGAGTTTCATAGTTCATTCACTGTGAAAACTTTTTTTTTAAAAAACACACAAGACCAAATATTCACAATTACAACTCTTTAAGGACACAGAGCAAATACTTTGGCTATCCGTCTCCCAAGCCTTTATCTACCCAAACTGAATCTGCCCTTGGCACCCACCATTTTACTTTCTGTCTGCATGCATTTTTAGACTACGTCCCTCACATCAGCAGGGCACATGCTACTTACTTTCTATAAATGGCTTATTTTACTCAGCACATGTCCTTCTTTGTCATAGTGTGTGTTTGAATCTCCTCTGTAAGGCTCATGTTACACTGATGCATGTTCGAGCTTTGTCTGCTCTCCCAGGGTCGGGGGTGCTCCACCCAAGCTGTGAGCAGTGCTACTAGGGTTCAGCAGTTGCTTGGATTTGGATTTTAGGCAGTTTCATACCTTGCTCTGCTTTCTTTTTGTGAGCAAGGGAAAGACTTGTTTATACTGCAGTTATGATTCCCTGGTGAGTTTTTGCCTGAAGTTGACTCAGCTGCTGGTGTTTTCTGTGCCCTTTGGAGTTGGCAGAATTCAACTGGTGAACCTATGAAAATGTGGATGTGTTTATTATTTCTTTCCTGCATTACTATCCAGAGGATTTTAAGCACTTACCAGAAAGAGCATACTTGACAGGACAAAGAAGTGTTTAGAAGTCAGTTTCAGAGTCAGCATAAAGCAGAGTAGAGCTGAGACCAAGTCAGGACAAGAACCACAGTCAGGGCTGCCTTGTTTGGAACACAGACGGAGCTCAGGCTTCCTGGTGGCCAGGGCTGAAGCAGGTGAGCTGCAAAGCTGTTAGACAGTGCTGAAGCCAATATGTATGTGCCCATAGTCTTTGCTACCCAGGACTGGGTGACTCCAAGTTCTACCTTCCTTCTCCTTTCCTCATGGACCAAGGGTAGCTGGGAAATGTGGCTGAGGAACTTTTTAAGGTGACTATGATCAGAAACTTTTATTCTGAGGACCCAGCCACCATCTCTCCTTGACCAGCAGTTCCTCTCTTGGACAGGTTCACACATCATCCAAGCAGCACCATTGCTCTCAAGAGGGGCTTGGTTCTGTCCAGCAGACATGGCATTCGGCGGAAGCTCGTACGACAGCTGGGTGAGCATAAACGTATCCATCAGTGTGGCACCTGCAGCAAGGTCTTCCAGAACAGCAGCAACCTGAGCCGGCACGTGCGCTCGCACGGTGAGTGCGCGCACGGTGAGTGCCTGCCCAGCCCCACAGGGCAGGGCCAGGAAAGTGTGTATCCATTGCTAGGTCCTCCATGCAGAGCTTCTGCAAGGGGTGGCCCCATGGCTGCCTGTCCCCTCCAGCATAGCGGTACCCCACCCAGACAGATGCCTCACATTTCAGAAATAGAGTACACCTTTCTGAGAAGGGCCATAGCTTTGAATCTGCCTTCTGTTGGCTTGTTCCTTAGGTGACAAGCTGTTTAAATGTGAGGAATGTTCAAAACTGTTCAGCCGAAAGGAAAGTTTAAAGCAACATGTCTCCTATAAGCACAGCCGAAATGAGGTAAGTGGGCACTCAAACAACTGACTGAAAAACTGTTTTCTAGAAGAGGAGCCATACTAGAGGGGAGTTCTCAGTTTCCAGAGGGAGGTTTCCCCATAGCCCCATGCATTCCAAACCCAGCTTAGGCCAGTGCCCACAGAAGCAGGGACAACATGGGAGAACACAGGTGGCTGGTATTTGGGGTACATTTACCTGAGTATAGCGTTCTCTTTCTCAGACAGTTGGACAACAAGAGTATTCCTACCAGAACAGGGGAGGAAAATTGTTGGGTAGCCAGCCCTAGAAATTACTAGAACAGCACACAGCAGGGTGGTACCTGTGTTGAGCTCATGTGTTCCTTGCTGACAGTGTGCCCCTTTGCACAGGTGGATGGTGAGTACCGCTACCGCTGTGGGAGCTGTGGAAAGACCTTCCGAATGGAGAGTGCGCTGGAGTTCCACAACTGTAGAACAGGTGAGGCCCCTACCCCAGCCGCCTGCCCTCTATGTTAGCAGGAAGGGTCCCACTGGGCTGCTTGGGCATCTCCCTGACCCTCTTACCTCAAGAAATGTGAGGGATATTCAGAACTGTTCAGCCACTGAAGAAATCTAAAACAGCTTTCCTTTAGTTGGGAAAGGACAGACTGTCTTATGTCAGTTCTGCATTCTCAGACCCTATGTCTGAGGCCACCATGATGCAGGACCCTCATCCTTGCTAACAGGGTGAGCAGCAGTGTTGAGTTTGCTCTAGAAGTGTGTGTGAGGGAGAAAAATACAAATGCAAGGCTTGAGGTGGGTAAGGCCCACCTGGCTTGTCAGAGCTTTCTTCCCACCATGAGCCTCCTGCTCCTATGTCCTCTCTTGGCACCCAGGGAGAGATTTTGTTGCCACTTGGCCCAGGTTGCTACATCTTGAGCCTGCTTCCACCTGCCACTCTCCAAAAGGAAAGTGGAAGCCATCTTTGTATGAGGTCAAAAGCTGCTGTGCTCTAAGCTGTCCATGCTAGGGGGACAGCTATGGTTGTGGGACTCAGGATGCTCTCAGACACTGTCTCTCAGGGCAGTTTAGAGCTGTCAAATGTAAGTAAACTCTGAAAGGCAGCAAGTAGGCCAAGGAGTGGCAGCTCTGAGGCTTGGTGTCCTGTGCTCCAGAGAGGGAGCCCGCAGTTCAACAGTTCCTGGGATTTGGCCATGCAGCCAAGTTACCAGAGGAAGTGTAGAGGGATACTCACTGGGGGCCTTTGTGTTCTCCCTGTCTTTAGGATTCATAGACAATCAGCAGGGGAGAGCAGTGACAGTTACCTTAGAGACCTACAAGGTCAGCCTGTGACACTCTCCACTCCTGTTGTCATGCTTCTGTCCATGCTTGTGCCCAACTGTGGATATCAAAGTCTCTATTAATTTGTTCATTCTGTGTATGTGGCTGGTTTCTTCTTTCCTCAACATGATGCCTTCCTCACTGTAACAAGACTGTTCTGAGGGACAGAACAGGCAGGTTTCTGGAGGATGGCTGTCAGTGACATGGTCCACCTACAGGAGCATGCACATAATTGCACCATCTGCAGCCTGTGCTCTCCACTCTCCTTTCTTGATGTGCCCATGAGAATCTGGGCATGCTCCTATCTGTTCCCATTTGGTTCAGTGTCAAGCAGACTCTGTTAACTGGGACTGGTGCCACCTTCCTGTAGTTCCTTAAGAAGATGCAGAGTAGGGTGAGCATATCATCAGCTTGATGTCAGTGATACACTGGAGACTGAAGAACACTTGTTCCTATGTAAGGGTTAATAATTTCTCTAGACAAGAGTGGAATAGAAAATGAAGACTTAGTTGTTGTATGTTGGCTAAAACTGTCACACCAGACACTTGTCCTTGTTATATGGTCATGGCAGTATTGAACTGCAAGCATCTTCTGTTCTGAAATTGATTTCAAGGCTGGGAGCTGAGAGCGAAAATGAGCTGTTAGCTTTGAGACTCCATGGCAGCCTCTTTACATGTTCTTGTGCCTTTTGTGATATGAAGTTAGTGGAATGTGCATCCTCAGAGGATTTATACAGAAGGCTGGGGTGCTTCAAGTGTGTAGTGGGCAGGTATTTCTCTAGCCCACTCTGTCCCCTGTGCACTAATGCCACTCTTACACGTATATATTTGCTGTGCTGCCTTTGGACCTAAGGAGGACACTAACAGGAAGCAAGGCCCAAGCCAAGGCCCCGAAATACAGCCTCCCATCAGCTTGGTTCCTGACCAGTCCACTCTTCTCAGGTGCTTGAACTTAGTAAAATACAAAACCCTATAGTGGTTTATAGGCATAGGGGGTGGATATCATTCTAAGGACTGAATCTCTAAGGACTAGGTTCTTGTACCTCAGGATGAGGTGTGATTGGTCAGGTTAGTTGACTGTGTAGGTGATCAGCACATAAAACATTTGGAAGTAAGGTCTCCTTCCACATACTGTTGGGGGGGTGGGGCTTGTGAGGGAAAACATGAGAGTCCAAGCCAGTAAGTACTACTGCTTTCCATGGTTACAGGAAAGCATGGCACTTGTAAGAGCAGCTATCCTGCCATGGGGAAAGCTGTAGTGGGCACTGCTTTCTGGGCTGCCTTGTCCTCAGGTGGGCTGTCCTTCGAGGCATTGACTCCCTCCCTCCCTCCTCCCTGCTGAAGGCCAGGCACATATCCCTGCCTTGTGTCTTTGTCCCTTTGGGAGGAAGAGATAAAGATGTCTGATTTTCTTTAGTTTTAGGTAGATTGACCTCTAGCTGGCTACATATCGAATCTCCTGAGTGGAGCTAAAGACTTCCTGCAGCATAGGACCTCGTTTCAGTAGTCCTACCAGGGCATTGGCTTCTTGGCCACATCTTGGTTATCACAACTGACTGGGAGTCACAGTTGAATCTAGTGGAATGTGTGGGGTCCTGGGATGCTGTGCAACACCTCCCTGGGTCTAGGTCCCTATAAGCAGAGTGACTTGCTCAGCCATCAGCAATAATGTCCCAAGGTATCTGTACAGACTTCTCTCCACAGACAGGGGGACCAATGGTAGGTGTATTGTGAATGGTGGCTGTTCTCCATGTAGGCTAAGGGTTTTATAGGAAAACATTTGCTTTCTGGCCTAGAGGCCTTTGCTTCTGGGAGAAGCAACAACATATTCGTCACCTGCTAGCAAATGCATTTATATTCAGGAAAGAGCAAGTGATTCTGAGCACTGGCAGGAAGCAAGGCACCCACTGGATGTGGAGCAGGGACTGCAGGCACCAGGCAGAGGGGACAGATGCAGATGGTAGAGTAGCCTTTCAGAGGCAGGAACTACAACTTGACTGCTAGCTTTCAGGAGGGACTTTGAAGTAGGGACCAGGATGCAGGGATGCTGACTTGCAGTGTGAACATGTATGTTTATGTGCTGTGTGTTGAATAGGAGTGGAGATGGGTGTGGATGTGGGGTATGTGTATGTGTGTGCATGCATACATGTGCATGTGTATTTCTGGTGTATATATTGAGTGAGTTTGGAGCATGTGTTCACTGAAGGGAGGCCTAGGCCCAAGACAGTTCTTCTCAAAGTTGAGGGTGTTGCTGTAGAGGATGCTATGAGGTAATTGGGTAGAGAAGAGGCAGGCCAGATATTGGCACTGTGCTGGAGAAGTAGGTGGAACATGCTACAAGGACACAAGGAGGCCATCCCTGGGTCTGAGGAAGTTTGTAGTGGATACAGATAGAAGGAGAGGAGCCTAGAGAGCTGTTCTGGTAGCTTTTCCCAGTGAGGAGAGCTGTCATACCAGTATGTATTTGTATGTCTAGCTGAGCACACATAGCTGATGAGCTCTGAGCCACATTACTCCTCTGGTCTCCTACTTTGACTCTGCTGTTCACCCTGCTGAGGCGCACATGCTGGAGCCTGGTCAGGAATGATTTACCACACGATGTATGTTTGTTTGCTCTCTGGACAGATGACAAGACGTTCCAATGTGAGATGTGTTTCAGATTCTTCTCCACCAACAGCAACCTCTCTAAGCACAAGAAGAAACACGGGGACAAGAAGTTTGCCTGTGAGGTCTGCAGTAAGATGTTCTACCGCAAGGATGTCATGCTGGACCACCAGAGGCGACACTTGGATGGTGAGCCTGGGGCCTGAGATGCCTGCCTTCTGACCTAGTGATCTTCTTTCTGATCCTAAGGGTCCTAGGATGGAGTTAAAAATCCTGTGAGCAGAGAGACGTGTTGGGGAAAGTGAGGAACTAATAATCACAGATAGACTGCTGTCAGACAGTTATTTGAAGTATTTATTCATTTATTTGTTTGTTTAGTGTGCATTAGTGCTTTGACTGTATATATGTCTATGTGAGGGTGACAGATCCTTTGGAACAGGAGTTACAGAGAGTTGGGAACCGCCATGTGGTTGCTGAGAATTGAACCTGGGTCCTCTGGAAGTCAGTGCTTTTAACCACTGAGCCATCTCTCCATTTCTTTATAGAACTTGAAGAATGATTTTAGTATGATGGGGTATAAGAAAGGTCATTATGGTTTCCTGCATACAGCAGGTTCAGTTGTGGAAAGGAAATGGAGCGTGGTGGTGGGTACTGTGTATGGTAGCCATCAGTCTACACAGTAGGTTATTTGAGATCAGAGAATGATCCTGTAGCGTCAGCTCTCTACCCGTGTGAGGCAGCAGCAAGATAGTGAGAAATGAAACAGGTTAAAATCAGCATTCTGATTTAGGCTCTTATTTCCCTGCTAAGAGTCACAGCCCCTTTGTCAGTAGCACTCACTGACATAAACACTCTTTGGTTAGTATTTGAAAACACTATTTACAGAACATTCAGGCTGTGTAGAAGAAGACATAACTCTCAGATACATGCACATGAGTTTGTGAAAACAAGACCAAGTCACATCCCTAGTAAGTTCCTGAGCTTTGCTTCCCCCTCTCCCCACCTCAGTTTCCTATCAGTTCATAAAGACCTACAGCATGGCCCCATGAGATTCTTAGGTCCTGTGTACTCCAGGCTCTACCCAGTCCCCGAGAACCGTAGGCAAGTCACTGTACATTAGTTTTCTGGCTTGTACAGTAGAGGTAATAATTGTCCCTCTTGTGGTCAATGTCATGGTCAGACCTTACTTTACCATAAGATTCCTTCAGGCCCAATACAAAGCAGTTGTTCAGAACCAAGAATGCTGTCGGCCCTGCTAAAAGCTACTGCTCTCTGTGACAAACCTAGCTGGTCACTTGTGACCCACACCATTGCTGTGGGCAGCAGCTCACGGCTCTGGAAGCTGAGAATACCCCCAGCCTCAGATCCACTGCCTGCTGTGCTTCACAGTCTTAGGACCCTGGAGTCAGCCTGTTGTTGATGCCCAGGTCGCCAGCTCTGTGTCTATGTCAGATTATATAGAAATGCTCAGAAAAGACACCTGGTTTCCCTCTTTTGTTTAGGGATTGCCTGTTTCACATGAATTTGGGTGGGTTGGTTGGTTGGTTGGTTGGTTAGTTAGTTGGTTAGATGGAGTCTTATTATATTGCCCAAAGGGGCCCTGAATCCATGGGCTCAAGCAATGCCCCACCAGCCTTTTGCATATCTAGTACCACAATAGTTTCTGCATAGTTCCCAGGCAGTTCTGGAATCTGACCTGTGCTATATGACCTCACACTTCCCATCTGGTCTGGGATTTCAGGTGTGCGGCGGGTGAAAAGAGAAGACTTGGAGGCCAGTGGGGAAAGCCTAGTTCGTTATAAGAAGGAACCTTCTGGATGCCCAGTGTGTGGCAAGGTAATGTTCTGTAGTCACTGCTGGTGTTGGATGCCAGTCCCCACTCCATTAAGCTCAAGATCAGAGCTTCATACAAGGCGCATTGTCTAGGAAACGTGTAGGCATTGTCCAGCCCACAGCCAGTAGTCCCCTTGTACCTCCAGATACCTGTGAATGCAGTCCAACACAAAATCATACGTTTAAGACATAACACATGTCCTGGTTAGGTTTATGTTGCTGTGGTAAACCATGACCAAAAAAAACTTAAAGGGGAAAGAGTTGCTTATAGTCTATCAGGAAGAGAGAGGTCAGGGTAGGAACTCGATCAGGAACTGGAGGCAGGAAGCCATGAAGGAGTGCTGCTTACCAGCTTGTTCTCCATGGCTTGCTCAGTTTGGTTTCTTATGGTACCCAGGACCACCAACCTAGGGTGGTCCTACAGTGAGCTAGAGCTTCCCATCAGTAATTATCAAAAAAGTAACCCACAGACTTGCCTACAGATCAATCTAATGGAGGTATTTTTCTCAATTGATGTTTCTTCTTCCTAGATGACTCTAGCTTATATCAAATTGACCAGAAAACTAACCACCACAATGAGGCTTATTTTTTGGCTTTCAGTTCTATTGTACAATTCTTAAGTGTTAACTTTGTAGACAATACCATGTTTCAGCCTCAAAAGATTAGATGCATCTGCTAGGGCAACAGTGTTCAGGGATGACCAATGTGCACCACTTTTTTTAAACTGAAGTGTCCCTCAGGTTGCATATTTGACATTTTGGTCTCTGCCACCTGGGATGGGTTTACAGTGAATCTGCTGAGAAGTGTTTGGTTTTTGTGTTTTTGGTCCCATCTGACACTGTGGGACATGCTGTCCTCATGAGTGTCTGGACCTTGTCTTCATATCTACATTGAAGAGATAAGATGCCCTGGAGCTTTATGCTTTCTGTGCTGGCCACCCTGCTCAGTAGCCAAGTAGTATTTTCTAAGTTAGGGATAGCCTTCCCCATGGTAATCAAGGTCCGTGTGTGGATGCTAGGTATTCTTGCCTGGAAAGCCTGTGCTGTTGTGCAGGTGCCTCCACATGAACTACCTTGGCCTTGGGTTATATCTGTGGTACAGGCATCTGGGTCTCCCAGCCCTCCCTCCTCCCACTGCCACATAGACATTGTCCCATTTTTTACACATAAGCACCTGTTCTCAACTGGAAATGCCATTTCTTGTTTGTTAGACTCAGCTCTGACAACTCACATAACTGGAGATACTAGCTGTGTCCCCAGAGGAACAGAAGTCATGTCCTTTACTGCACAGAGCTCCTTCTGGAGAACACAGGTTCTAGAAAGTGCACACTGGGGATGTAAGCCCTTCTCCTGTACATGTGGCTTGGGCAGCCTCAGGTGTTGTTTAGAGGGAATCCCTACTGAGCCTATCACAGCTACACAAAGGAGCCACTGGCATAGAGTAACATTGGCACCTGGGCACCACCACACTGGGGAACCAGCTCCTCATGGCTGTCTACTCCTGACTGTGAGCACATAGCAACACTGCCAGATCCAGTGATGCCTTCTAGAGGAAATGAGAAACTGTGCTTTCATATTTGCTGGTTTCCTTCAACCCACAGAGCAAGCCAAAGCCTGTGTCTCAGCAGAGTAGTAGAGCCATATGGAGCCTCTGACCTTAAAATGTGGGTTTGTGCACAGACAAGGAGGTGGGGCCAATGGCAATGGATAAGTAGGCTCATCCTACTTATACATTTTTCTCATCTGAGGAAAGCCCTGTCATTGGATGCTGTGTAATCAGTGGGGCTCCTGGGACTCTTGGTGATGGTTGCATATCTGCCTTTTAGACCAAATGTTCCCAGCCCCAGCTCAGGCGTGGCTGTTAAGTGGCTCCTAGAGGACTAGTGTGGATACATGAGTGAATCTGCATCCATCTCTCTAGGCTAGAAACAGAAAGCAACATGAAACAGTACTCAAACTGGGTTGAGTGTCGTCTTTGAGAAAATTGCAAGTATATCTGCATGGCTCCTCAGTAGGCTCCGTGCCAGTGAGCTCTTTAACTCAGCAGAAACACTCTGCTGCACACCTGTTGCAGCAGACTGGAAACAGTGTGTCCTCTGTTGTTGCACAGTGGATATCTAAATCACCATAAGTCTAGGACGTGCCAGGTATTGTAGACCAGCTTGTCCTGTGGGCCATAGGGTTAGCTCATGTGTATGTCTAACAGCCTTGCCCTCACTGCCCTGGCTCCCTGTCCTAGGTGTTCTCTTGCCGGAGCAACATGAACAAGCACCTGCTGACCCACGGTGACAAGAAGTACACCTGTGAGATCTGTGGACGCAAGTTCTTCCGAGTGGACGTACTCAGGGACCACATCCACGTCCACTTCAAGGTGCAGGCCCCATGCAGGTGGCGCTCAGGGACCTGGCCCAGCCTAGGGCAGTGTCTATGCTAGCTTCTATGTTCCAACAAAGCACAGATGAAGCACTCACCAGCATCAGACTATATTTCACAGTTCTGGAGCTGGCAGTTTAAGATGAAGGTGCTCGAATGTTCACTGTCTGTTGAAGGGTTCCTCATTCATCCATCACCTTCTTGCTGTGTCCTCACACAGTGGAGGGATGAGAATGTTTCTACCTTTTAAATGTTCTAATCCTACTCATGGGTATCTGACCTCACCATTCCCCAAGGGGCCTGCTTTCTCACATTGTCACCTTAGGGTGAATTTTTTTTTGGTGGTGGTGATTTGTTTTTTGTTTGTGTTTTTGTTTTGTTTTGTTGAGACAGCCTTGGCTGTCCTGGACTCACTTTGTAGACCAGGCTTGCCTCGAACTCACAGAGATCTGCCTGTCTCTGCCTCTAGAGTGCTGGGATTAAAGGCGTGCACCACCACCACCCGGCTCTTAGGGGTGAAGTTTTAACACATGGGCGCTGTTGTCATGTTCTTCCTTAGTTGTCAGCATGGCCACTGGCAGGCTCTTCATAAAGATTTCTACCATCACACTTGGTTTCCATTTGTAGGTCCTGAACAGAGGTTCTCCCTGTGTGGGGCCTAAGAGATTACTCTTACCTGGGCCTTTCCCAGGAGAATGGATGTAAGGAGGGTGGCAATCTGCTGCCTTCTAGCCTTTAGGAAAAGAAAAGCTGTACAGGAGCCCCAGGGTGTAGAGAACTGGGTGTGAGGAGAGATGAGAGAAGCACCTGTCCAAGTCAAAGGGCCAGTGCAAAGTAGAGCCTCGTCCAGAGCGGTGCTGCAGCAGTCTGGGAAGTGTTCTCTAGGACTTTGCCTGGGCATAGGTGGGATTTTGCTGGACAGGTGACCGTCAGAGGTGGTAAATACCTGTACCACAGGATCCCCATCCCAGTGCCATCCCAAGGGATATAGGAATAGCTCGCTAGGCAAACAACTGGTTCCCTGAAAATAGTGACCAGAGTATCAGTACACTGTCTTAGAGGCTGGGTCTATGGCTCTTCTGCAGGACATTGCGCTAATGGACGACCACCAGCGGGAAGAGTTCATTGGCAAGATTGGGATCTCCTCAGAGGAGAACGATGACAACTCTGATGAGAGTGCAGACTCTGAGCCACACAAGTACAGCTGCAAGAGGTGCCAGGTACTCAGCACCCTGCCTCTAAGTACACGAGAATTTGTGCCCACAGCACTGCTTGTCCATTTTTTCTCTAAAGAAGGTTGTGCCATATCACCTGGACTTAGGAATGATAACCATGGGCCTCACACTCATCAGAACCCACTGTGGCTTGGCATGTCCATAAGCGGGACTACTGACTGGGAGTGGGGCCAGGGTGCTGAGACTGGCCTAAGTCGCTTCACTGTCCTTAGACTGGGAATGTTCTGCCCCATCTCTGTCTTGGCCTGAAGCTTCTCCATCTTATACAAGGTGGGGTGCATTCTTACAAGGAGGACAACTGATTTCTAAGCGGTTCATGACCTGAGTTTCCTCAGCCTCAATTGTTAAAGCAGCAAGTTTTTATGCATTTCCACCACCCCCACTCTGGCATGAGTAACTGACCCTCCCCAGGGTGTCTAGCTGATAGAACTGTAGCGAAGATGCCCAGGGATGGCAGTGAGTCAGCAGCCTCCACCCTGTGTCCTTACAGCTTACCTTCGGCCGTGGGAAGGAGTATCTGAAACACATCATGGAGGTACACAAGGAGAAGGGCCATGGCTGTAGCATCTGCCACCGGCGCTTTGCACTCAAGGCCACCTACCATGCCCACATGGTCATCCACCGAGAGAATCTGCCTGACCCCAATGTGCAGAAGTAAGAGTTCCAGGGATCTAGGGAAGAGGGGCACTAGCCACAGTGCGTAGCCTAGCAAATCACAGTCACTGGGTCATCTTATTTGGGGCACCTTTCCTTCCTAGTCGTTTTCCTTATAGGAAGGAATCTAACAGTAAAGTATGTTGGCCTACTTGATAAGCCAGCGCAACCTTTATACTATAGCTAGGTTTCATTAATGCTGCCCCATGTTCAAAGTCAGGCCAGGGCTATGTAGTGAGCAACTGGATGACTTGAATTTGTCTCTCAAGGTTGCTATAACCAGCTACCTCACACTTCAGAGTACTGTACCCTAGGGTCCCATATCAAGTATCTCAGGGTTGGCTTCTGCTAAACTTTCCTTGGCTAGCACATGGCGTCCTCTCTGTGTCCTCATAGACTCAGCCTTCTTTCTGTACATTTCTGTCTCTTGTCTCCTCTTCTTAAGGATGAGGGCCACCATGGTGACCCCATTTCAGTCTGCTCTACAAATGCCCGTCTCCACAAGTAACCATGTTCTGGGCTAGGACAGCATCAACTATTTAAGGGACACAGTTCAGTCCATTACAGAAGCTGAAATACAGAACACCTCTTTGCCTCATCTACATTGATAAAGGAGCGCCTCGCAGCTGAGGATACCCTCCAGCAGATGAGGCCTTCACAGTGGATGAGCTTCTCAGGTGATGAGCCCATACGGCTGTGTAGCTCCTGAGGTTTCTCTCTACTTTCAGATACATTCATCCCTGTGAGATATGTGGGCGGATCTTCAACAGCATCGGGAACTTGGAGCGCCACAAACTCATCCACACAGGTTACATATTCCTGTAATGGTGTTTAGTGCCAGCTCACCTGCCCCAGAAGCAGAATCCCTCCATCACTTTCCCTGGATCCATGTACAGACAACCATACCTTGGTTCCCTCACACTGCTTTAAACCCTGGCCTCCCCTGCCACTTACTGCACCTCCCTCTCGATCCACCTGTGTCCACTCCAGGTCCCCAGGGCCTTCTCATGCCAAAGGCTCCCTCCCATAGAGCATGGTGTCACTGTGCTTCTAGCTGAGACCTCTTTCTGCTTTGTTTATAGGTGTGAAAAGTCATGCCTGTGAGCAGTGTGGAAAGTCCTTTGCCAGAAAGGACATGCTGAAAGAGCACATGCGTGTGCATGACAACATCCGAGAGTACCTGTGTGCCGAGTGTGGGAAAGGTGGGTGTGTGCCTAGAACACCAGAAGGTCTCTCAGAGCCGTAGGGTATCCCTGGAGTCATGGGACACGCCAAGCCACTAGAGCATGTTCAGCCAGCTTGCTTATGATCACTAAAACTCTATACCTGAACATAGATGTAGTCTGTGCCTACGACTGAGTGAATGCCTGCTAGAAGTCATGAGAGTCTTCTTGGCAAAGGAGGGCTGGGGTCCCAGGTAGAGGAAACTCTCTTCCTAAAAATCACTTACCACAAAATCACAAGACACCTGTATGGCCTGCAAGAAAAGCTGGATGTTCCAAGTTTGAGACAGGGTCCATGTAGCCCAGACTGGCCTCCTGCCCAATGTGTAGCCAAGGATGACCTTCAGTACAACTTTTTCACCAAGCCCCTTCCTGCCTGCTTCTGTCTTGTTTTCCCTTCTCTACACATAGTATGTGGATTCTCTCACCCTCCAGAACAGAAGCTCTGTGAAGGCAGAGAATTCTGTCTGGCACCTGTTCTTATTTACCTGGCACATAAATAGTCAGAGCATAGCAGATATGAGAGTAAATGAATGGAGACCACAAATAGGTTTTGAAACTGTGAGGTTGGGGTTTGTTTCAATTGATTGTGGTTCTTTGCAAGACAGACAAGCAGTGGCAGAAGACCATACTGGTGGCACTGTTTTGAGCAGAGCCTGATGTGATGGAAGCAGGGACAGAGAGGGATCAAAAACAGGCCACTTACCTAAATAGTCTGCTGGCTGGTCAAGTGGTAACTGAATTTCTCATCATGTATGGTTTTTGTCCCTGGGTGGTGGGAGGGGGGTGACATTGTTAATTTGAGGATTGGGAGGAAAGGGGAATTAAGGTAAAATTCCTCTTCCATAGTTAGAAAGGCCTGGCACTTATCCAGCCAGGGACTGACAGCTGGGAGACTAGAGATGAGACTCGTGCGCCCCCTGCTGGCTTTTGACTTGACAGGGCCTATGGCCCAGCTGGGTTGTCAAGTCTGTTCTCCCCAATAGGAGACAGGTGAAGATGGGTAGTAACAAAATGGGACTGGGTGGGCTGTTACCCAGCTGAAGGTGGAGCTGAGAGTGGCTCTGGCCACACGGCTCCCACTCAGCAGTTTCTCCGGAGGTGTCTCAGAACCACACCAGGCCTGCCCTGATGTATGAGCACTCTGCTGCTGCCAGTGCCACTCACCACACGGGCCCTGGCTGGTGAGGATGCTTCCCCCTTCTCTTCATCAGCCTGAAGTGATGAAGCTTGACTGCAGTAAAAGTATACGTCTGGCAAGATGGGTGGTTGAGGTCCTGCAGAGTGGCAAGAGCTGCTGCCGGAGAACTGTTCTCTGACCTTCATGTTCCTATACTCACTCTCTCTTGCTCTTACAAAGAAATATATAAGTTTTGGTTTGTTTTCCAAGACAGGGTTTCTCTGGATAGTCCTGGCTGTCCTAGAACTTGCTCTATAAACCAGGTTGGCCTTGAACTTACAGAGATCCACCAGCCTTTTTGCCTCCTGCATGCTGCATGCACCACCACCACCCAGCTTAAAATTAAAATTTTTTTTCCTGTTTCTCTGTGTAACCCTGGCTGTCCTGGACTCACTTTGTAGATCAGGCTGGCCTCAAATTCACAGAGAGCTGCCTGCCTCTGCCTCCGCAAGTGCTAGAGTGCTAGGATTACAGGTGTGTGGTATCATGCCTAAAATATTTTTTTTAATAATGGCTTAAAAAAATTAGATCTAGTGCCCTCATCTTAGTTAACATTTAGGTCATCAAGACAGACAAGAAGCCCTACTCATCCTGTACGTCTCACTGCATCATCTCAGGTGCTGTTGATACACTGCCATTTTAATGTCACAGTAATCTCAAGTGGCCTCCTGAGGTGGTAACTTTGTGGATACTGCATCTGGTTAGAGTAGAACCCTCTGAGGTGAGGCCACAGCCTCATCTCCCCTGCCCATTCTATGTCTGTTGAAAGTGTGCCCACTGGGTTCGGACAGATACTTCAGGGGAGTGGAATGGGACACTAATGTCCTGGGGCAAGTTCTGGGGAGGATGGCACTCATACTAATCTGTTTCCTGCAGGCATGAAGACCAAGCATGCACTGCGCCACCACATGAAACTGCACAAGGGCATCAAGGAGTATGAGTGCAAGGAATGTCACCGCAAGTTTGCACAAAAGGTCAACATGCTCAAGCACTATAAGCGGCACACAGGTGTGTACTGTCCCAACTCTGCAAAACCATATGGCCCTGAGTGGTGATACAGAGTTCCTCAAGGCTTCCTCTCTCCGCTCCTAACTGGCCTGGCTACTGTGGGTTAGGTCTGCATCTCAGAGCACCCCCACTTCGTGAGCACTGTGGCCCTATGCATATAAGTGGGACTCCCATTGTAAAGGTGTCTATGCCAGGCACCTTTTTATGAGTTTGCCAGTAGTCTCTGGCTGGATCCCTAGAAATCATAGCCACATACTGGGACACTTCATGTCTGCAAAGGGTCACAAACCCATCCTACCACCAGTGTAAGGCATTTTTTCCCGTGTCTCTTTGTGGGTTTGTTGTGTTTTGGTTTTAGTTTTGTTATTCCACTGTGTAGTCCATGCTGTCCTGGAACTCACTCTGTAGACCAGGCTGGCCTCAAACTCAGAGATCTGCCCGCCCCCGCTCCCCCGCCCCCCCCCCCGCCCCCGTACTGGGATTACAGGCGAGCACCACTGTTCCTGCCACCACCCCCATCCACACTGTATTTTTTATTTTTAATAATAGCCGTTCTAACTAGGGTGTGATGGCTCCTCATTGGAGCGTTGGTTTTTAGTTCTTTGGTGGCTGATGGTAGTGACCATTTTTTTTTTTATGTATTTGTGTCTATTATAATCATTTCTGATTTTTAGTGTGGATTGCTTCTTTCTAAAATTTTGGTTCATTATACATTGTTCATATTAACCATCTGTGAGATGACTGACAGGTGTCTTCTCCCATGCTATCGGTTGTCTCTTCACTCGGAGAAGTTTCCTTTGCTCTGGACATGGTGTGATACACAGTTTTGCTTGTGTTTCCTGGGCTTCAGGGCTCATCTCAAACAGCATCGCTGCACCCATGTCTTGAAGTGTTTCTCCTAAGATTTCTTTTAGTACCAAGGTCTTTTTTTTTTAATTTATTTATTTTTATATCAATAGGTTAGGTTTTATGCATCCCATGCGTAGCCCCCTCCCTCATTCCCTCCCACCCTTCCCTAGTACCAAGGTCTTATATTTAATCTTTGATCCATTCTAAGTTGGTTTTTGTAGAGATAAGAGTCAAGTTTGAAGCTTCTGCATGTAGAGATCCAGTTTTCCTGGCACCTTTGTTGAAAGTCATGTGGCGTGTATGGCTTTATTTTAGGATCTTTTGTGGATATGTGTAGACATTTTAACAGTATTCATTTTTACAGTCTATGAATCTCTCCAGTTTTTGATGTCTGCAGTGGCTTTTATCAGTGTTTATAATTTTCACTGTAGAAACATTTCACTGCTTTCATTATATCTGTTCTAGTTCTTTTTTTTTCTTTGTAGTTATTGTGAGTGGAATTGCGTTTGTGACTTTTAGTTTAAAATATGTTCTAAGCCATGAGGCAGTAGTGCACACCTTTAATCCCAGCACTCAGGAGGCAGGGCAGGCAAATCTCTGTGAGTCTGGGACAGCTTGGTCTACAGAGTGAGTTTCAGGACATCCAGGGCTACAGAGAGAAACTGTGTCTCAAAAAACCAAAAAATAAAGTGTATTTAATGAAAAGGCTTCCTTTTAAATAAAAATTACTTGTATCTTATAATCTGAAGCTGGGGTGACATCAGGCTTTGCAACCTGCTCCACAGACTTTAGCAGCCGGTACCCTAACCCTCAGTGCTCATGAGGCACATGATGGGCATATTCTCCTTGTTGGGAAGCCCTGTGGTAGCTTCAGGGGCTGCACTCTTTTTCAGGTGTTTGACCACTTTCAGTTTAGCATTACCTGAAAAGGGTGTTCTTGTGAATTTTAGGAATAAGCTCTTTCACTAGTCCCAGGATCTTTATTATGTCTTTTCCCTAATATAGACACTATGTGTAATTTCTGTGGGTGCTTGGGGTCCCCACCATATTCTTACAATCTTCAAGTCTGGGCTTGAAAGACTTGATTTAGAAGTCTTGATTTGGTAAATTTATGATGACTCCAGTGTGTGCCAATGAGAGGCCCCTTTTGTCATGGTCTGTTGTGGGTCTGAAGACTGAACTACTGAGCACAGAATCCATGTCTTGGTGTAATAATTCTCCTCTTCAGAAGCATCTGCCAAGTGTCCAACCTGATCTTCCCTACTGACTCAGGGCTGTTTTATTATAATTTTATTAGCACTAGTATTTAGTGTATAATTACTGTACAAAATGATAGGCTTCATAACATTTTTATACATGCAGATGATACATGTTTCATGGTTTCTTCCCTAGCATATATATATTGTTGATGTATAATTTTTTTTTTCTGAGAGGCTGGCCTTGAACTCATTGTATAACTAAAGATGGTCTGGAGCTGCTGACCCTCCTGTCTCTGCTATCTCGAATGCTATGGTTACAGGTGTGCAGTGCACTGCCCACCTGGTTTATACAGTGCACAGGATCAGATTCAGAGCTTTATGTTTGCCAGATGAGCACTCTGCTCACTGAGCCTTTCATCCTCTGCTTTCAGTTCTTTGCATGTGCATTTTTGTTTATTGGTTCTTTGTGTCATGTAATTCTAATTCTTTATCAGTTCAAGCTTTCCCACATGGAGACATGCTGTGTACAAATAGGGTGATGTGCCTTCCGCTCTCCCTACATTTTTGTTTTTGTTTTTCTCTCTCGCCTAATGATTGCTAAAACTTGAGGTGCTTTCTTGACTACAAGCAGGGAACCGACACCTTGTCTCCTTTTAGATTGTAGTAGAGCTTGCTTCAGCGTCTCCCATTGGTACAATGCTGGCTCTGAGTTTGCCATGCATAGCCTCATGCTGAGGTATGATCTTTCTGCACCTGGTTTGTTAATGTTTTATTTTGAAGGAACATTTGATTTTATCAAATACTTTTTCTGCATCTATTTGAGATGGTCATGAGATTCTGTGTCTGCTGATATTTTGGCCCTTCATTCTGTTGATGAGCCATATCACAAATCCTGGGATGATTCTGCTTGATTGTGCTCACCCTGAGATGTGCTGGTAGATAGTGAAAAAACATCCCTGGTGCTTTGTGTGACCACAAAAGCTCCACAGCCTCTCTTAGAAACATACCTATTCTTGCCTTGGGTCCTGGCTTTCTGTTGAGGTTTAATCTCTTTCATCGTGTCTCAGAAGCTGCTCGAGGCATTTTGAAGCTAAGTAGTGTATAGGTGAATTCCCCTGCTTAGAGAGACTGTTGCTGTCTCTACCCCTGGGCTCTCCTCTCTCACTCTCTGTTCTCTGGCCTTCCCAAATTTCTTCATTTTTAAAAATATTAATTTTTGAGGCCAGTTTTCTGGGTAGATTTGGAAATAAATACTAATTTTTGTTTATTGTGTTCTGAAAATTTACCATTCCCCTGAGATACTACAAATCCTAAAGCATGAAGACGCTGAGACGTCCTCTGTGTATACTTACACTGAAAACTCAATAAGCAGGTGATATTGAACATGACTTTTCCTGCAGGAATTAAAGACTTCATGTGTGAATTATGTGGGAAAACATTCAGCGAGAGGAACACAATGGAGACCCACAAACTCATCCACACAGGTAACTGAGTCTCAAAGATGGTCCAGTCTGTGCCAAGTATGCAGAGATGAGAACACCTGCTCGATTTCATAAACACTTGCAGAATAAGACTATCTTGGTTTAATGCCACCCTTTGGCCTCTAAATCTCACTATGCCTTTCCAATGTCCATTCTTCATTCTTCGAGGACCAAGGTAAATTGTTCCTGCTAGTCTTGGGCCAGTGATATCCTACTGGTCTAATCAGGAGATGGCTCTCTCTAGAGGAGTAGAGGGTATGGTATACAACTTGGCTTGGGAGATGACTGCTCTCTGCTAACTTGCTTTTCTCTTTTCTGCCTTACTTATGTGTGTGAGAAGTGGGCAAGCAGTGGACTTGTTCTGTGTGTGACAAGAAGTATGTCACGGAGTACATGCTGCAAAAACATGTCCAGCTCACCCATGACAAGGTTGAAGCACAGAGCTGCCAGTTGTGTGGCACCAAGGTGTCCACTCGGGCCTCCATGAGCAGACACATGCGGCGCAAGCACCCAGAGGTTAGCCTGGTGGGGGCCCATTCCCATCTCTCCATAGCATGGCCTGGTCTCACTGTGGGTTAGGGGTACCTGCTCTGCTCTGAGACACCTTTGTCCTGTTGTAGTGTAAGTTTAAGGTAGAACCCTAGTCTTAACATCTCTGAATTGTGTAATTTTTTTTTTTTTTTTTTATTTCCTGAGACAGGATCTTAGCCCAGACTGGCCTAGAACTCACTATGTATCTGAGGATGACTTTGTGAATTTCTGATCTTTCTACTTCCACTTCCCTGAGTGCTGGGATTTCAGGCATGCACAATCATACCCAGTTTTCTGTGTCACTGACCCTTGAACCCAGGGCTTCATGCATGATAGGCAAGCACTGAGTCAGCTGAGCCCCAGTGCAACTACCTTCTTTCTCACAACAACAAAACAAAAGAGTTAAAGTTACTAGACCCTTAAGAAGGGAGCCTTTCTGAGCATGAGGGATGACAAAGAAGTTATGAGCAAAGTATTGCTAGATCTGAACAGGGAATCTCTTGGGATTTCTGTAGGGTTTTTAAAAAAAAATGTAAACTGAACACCCACATGAGCTTTATTGCCTTCAACAGTTATGCACTTAATATCAGTGACAGCCATTCAGTGAGAAAACCCAGTGTGTAGGAAAGGGAAGCCAGAAAAGAAGAAATATGTACAGGTATAAGACACACCAGGAAGCCGTCTACTTTCCTGTGGGCCCTGAAGTCCTAATGTGAGCAGGGGACACAGTCCTCAGAGGCTTATCAGTGCTCTGTTGGCACAAATCACCCTCATAAATAGTGTACATTTTTACACTTTTTTCTTCTTTTAGCTGAGCAACAGATTTAAGGGCTGTAGGGGTGAGGTCAGATGTGTAGCTTTCCCTACAGTCTTGTAGTTTCT
Source organism: Pachyuromys duprasi (assembly GCA_028658305.1). Classification (NCBI taxonomy): domain Eukaryota; kingdom Metazoa; phylum Chordata; class Mammalia; order Rodentia; family Muridae; genus Pachyuromys; species Pachyuromys duprasi. The sequence continues at coordinate 107,203,684 of CM053753.1, read as the reverse complement.
CTATACCTAGTTTTCTTTGGTAGCTCACCTTTCTTCCACCTTCCCAGTGCATTCATTTTCTTCCCTTTTCTTGTGTCTGTTGCCTTACATAGGACTTAGTCACCAGGTATGAGATAGGCAATGAGTGTAAACAGCTGACTAGTGTTGCTCACCCATGGATAGGATAGTGGGGCTGGTGGGAGGCCATGTGGGTTCATAGGGCAGGTCATGGTGTGGGTGTCCCATGGTAAGGACCCTCTTGAGTGGGGCTGATAAAGGAAATGCAGCACTAGGCCCTCACTTTGTCACAAACCTGACATGCATGTAGCTGTTGTAGTACATTGAAGGGTTAGGGTTTTGTTTGACCCACAAAAACCTCCTCTTGGTTCTGGTGGGACAGTCTTATTGCTCTGTGTCTTAGCTTACTCAGCTCAGAGGATGCACTGATGCCTCACTTAGAGCACATGTCAGGGAGGCCACAGAAGGAAGACAGGAACCACAAGATAACAGGCAGATACCAAGTGTCCCCACCAGATTGGAGAGTACCTCAGGGCTTGAGATGGGGTCAGAAGACAGGGTTGGCGATGCCCTAGAGAGTGTTCTAGAAACAGCTTCAAAGTCAGTCCTGAGCCCAGGAATCAGAGCAGAGCTGAGTTTGTCAATTAGTAGCCAGTCCCCTACAGCAGTGGACCTTGCACAGTGAGTTTGAACTCCTACTGCAGCCATGGAGTGGGCACAGCAACCCTACTCACTATCTTCTACCCCTTGTAGGTCCTCGCTGTTCGGATTGACGATCTGGACCACCTTCCTGAGACCACCACCATCGATGCCTCTTCCATTGGCATTGTCCAGGTAAGTGGTGGGTAAGGGGAACAGGCTCCAAACACACCCCATTGGCCATGCCCTGCACATCATCATAGTCTCACTGGGATTTGGTTGGCCTTCTTCTCAGAGCCTTCTAAACTGTGTCTTAGATTTGTTGTAGTAGCTATGAATTTAAATGTTCAGGTTCTGGTGAGGTATATGTCTTTAAAAAAAAATAGGCAGTTTGTGGGGTTGGAGAGGTGGCTTAGTGGTTAAGAGCACTTGTTGCTCTTTGAAAGGACTAGATTCAGTTTCCAGCAAGAATATGATGGTTCACAATTATCTGTAACTCTAATTCTAGGGAAGCTCGTACTCTTCTGACATCTGTAGGTACCAAGGCACATATATTATGTACATACATGATGCACATAATAAGTGCAAGCAACATTCAGCCCATAAAATAAACCGGAGTTGGGGATTTAGCTCAGTGGTAAAGGGCTTGCCTAGAACATGCAAGGCCCTGGGTTTGGGGCTCCCAGCTCCAGAAGGAAAAAAAAAAAAAAGACAACACATAAAACAAACCTAAAAATATTTAATTGATCATTTCTATAAATTTTATTATAATTATTAAACTTGACCATATTAGGCCAACCTAGATTTTTTTTTTTTTTTTAAGACAGGGCCTCACTATGTATACCTGGCTAGCCTAGAACACTATATAGACCACACTGGCCTTAAACTCACAGAGCTCTACCTGCCTCTGCCTCCCCAGTGCTGGAATTAAAAAGTATGTACTACCATACCAGGCCAACCCTAGATTTTAAAGAAACTTTTACTAGGTACCTTTTTTTTAGCTTGAGGCAGGGTCTCATGTGGTCTAGGTTGATCTTGAGCCTGCTATATAGCCAAGGCTAGCCTTGAACTTCTGGTCTTCTACCTCTCAAGTGCTGAAATCCCAGGTGTGCACCATCATGCCTGGATGTATTCAATAGTTTTATGATAATTTTATTTCTTTAACCACAAAGAAAGTATGTTATGCTGTTTGTGTTTAAGACCATTGGACCCCAAGTACTTTGACTTGTGCTGATGAGTGTCCCATGAGTTCAGGTGTCCCTATGGGATGCATGGACAGATCCATACCTAGCCCTTCTCTGAGTCATTTATGTGCCCTACAATTGATAGGTGAGGGTGGGAAAGGAAGTCTCGCCATCACCATTCTCTGGCCAGCTCCTGGTGGGTCTGTCTACCCTGAGGAAGACAAGTGGAGTGGGAGTACCACTCCTGACCTCCAGCTGGCCACAGCCCATCTTGTAACACTCTCAGAGAACAGACGGGAGCAGAAAAATGCTTGTATAGTTTTAATCAAACATTTATATCCAGTGTTCCTGATACAGGTAGTGGCAATTTCCTTGATCTGGTTCCCCAGGAGGGAAATAGTTCTCCTTTAAAGAAGTTTCTTTTTTAATACGAAGTAGCCAGTTCCTGTGACAGCTTGACGCTCTGTGGGCATCTAGGGCAGTGTGTGCTGCCCTGGCCCCATCTACATGTGACCCACTGTCCTGGTGGGGTACTGATACCAATCTCCTCACAGCCTGCGCTGGGCCTGGAGCAGGAGGAGCTGACAGAGGGTAAGCATGGGAAGGCTGCCAAGCGCAGCCACAAAAGAAAGCAGAAGCCAGAGGAGGAGGCGGGGGCTCCAGTGCCCGAGGACACCACCTTCAGCGAGTACCCTGAAAAGGAGCCAGAGTTCACAAGCAGTGTGGGTGATGAGACAAATTCTGCTGTGCAGAGTATTCAACAGGTTGGTTGGTGCCTTTCTTTATATCAGGTGACAGCCACCTCTGCAGGGGCAGCTTCTCTCGACTTGAGTCCTCTCATGTGTCCATGTAGGTGTAGTCACAGTGGTCCCACCTCTCACCCTCACTTTCCATGTAGGCAGTATCTCATGCAAGCTGTGCCAACTGAGATCAGATCACACATGGCATTGTTAATAACAGTGTGACACTCTAGCAATGAGAGACTGAAAGACAGTTCTCAGTTGGGTACCCCACCTGCTAAGGAGAAGAGCCTGGACAGCCGCCATCCACTGAGCTGGCTTCTCTGTGAAGTCTCTGCTTTGCTCAGCCTGTATCACTTGTCTTTTGAGCCTCCACTTCTTCCATAAGTATGTTTGATTTTGGAGATAATGATTCTGCAGTAAACCTGATTGCTTTTCGGCAACAAGTGTGAGGAAGCTGAAGCTGAAGCCTCCATAGCTGCACAGCACAGGCAGTTCAGAGGGTGGATGAAGATGGAGGTGTGGCTTCCTGACTTTTCAGACTAGCTTCCCTCAGGTGTGAGAGATCTGTCTCTGTCTCTCTGGCATTGGAGTACACACCTGTGACACCTGACTTTTATGTGGATGCTAGGGATAACATTCAGGTCCTCATGAATCAGTTTACCAACTGAACTGTCTTGCCCAACTCCGGGCATGATTCACTCTTTTCTGGCTAGGGACATTCATTTGATTTTTTTTTTTTTTTATCCCTGAATTACCCCTGAGAACTGTCCACATTTCCTTTCTCTTTTCTACTGGTATAGTTCTCCCAGGATACTGTGTTCTGCTTTCACCAGTGGAAACCTTGATCCAGCTCCTTTGCCTGAGTATGCAATTTTAGTGCACACTGTGGCCTCCAGCAAAAGGGTGCTATGGAAGGTTCTCTCTTCTTTCTGCAAAAACAATTCATTGTCTCTTTCTCCATGTGCCTTTTCCAGGTGGTGGTGACTCTAGGGGACCCCAACGTGACTGTTCCATCAAGCTCTGTTGGCCTGACCAACATCACCGTGACCCCCATAACCACTGCAGCAGGGACTCAGTTTACCAATCTACAGCCAGTGGCTGTTGGACATCTTACAAACCCTGAACGCCAGCTACAGTTGGATAACTCCATCCTGACAGTGACTTTTGACACTGTTAGTGGCTCCGCCATGTTGCACAACCGGCAAAATGATGTCCAGATCCACCCCCAGCCAGAAGCTTCAAACCCTCAGTCAGTGGCCCACTTCATCAATCTCACCACACTGGTAAACTCCATCACACCCTTGGGGAACCAACTCAGTGAGCAGCACCCACTCACATGGCGGGCTGTGCCCCAGACAGATGTGCTGCAGCCGCCACAGGCACCTGCGGCCCCGCAGCAGACAGTGCAACCCCAGGTACAGAATGAGCAGCAGCAAATGTACAGCTACTGATCTGTGGCTGTAAGAGTAGGCTGAGCTGCAGCAGTGGCTCTGAGATCTTGAGATTTGTTTGCTGGATACCAAACAGGAAGAGTGTGCACATGGCAGAATCACTGAGGTTGAGTTAATGTTACAGAGTTATCAGCTTAGCTGGTGAAATGGCCTTTGGCAGGCAGGAGCTTAAGGCACTCCATGGAATTCTGCCACGTGTTTCCCCAAGGTGGTACAGCCTAGCCAGACCCACAGTGTCACCCTCAGAGGTCTGTAATTGTCATGGGGCTCAGGGACACAGACAACAGGACCTTAGAGGCAGGTGTGATATCCCAAGAACCAGGGAGATTTGATCTGTTTTCTTTAGCACTCCAGTGATGAAACTAAAATAAGGCTAGCCTTCTCAGGCAACACACAGAAGGAAACCCAGCTTTTCCTTGCTCCTGGATTCACAAGCAGGGAGAAATTAAGTAACTCTTCTCTGAAGTCTCAGCTTGTTTCTCACAGAGCTGTGGCCTGAGGCCTCCTGTGAGAAGAAGAATAAGGCCCCCAGCTTAGGCACAGAAGACATCTTGGGAACATCCATAGTTTTATTTCATAACTACGTTATGTATTATGGCCCTCTTGTGGCCAATATTGATTTCCTTTATTTTAATATGATAAAGTCATTTGCACTGTAGGCTGTTGGTCCCTGTCCAGTTGTGCACAGATGCCTTGTGTGAGGCCACACACAGTTGTGTGCAAAGTAAGCCCTCACGCTCAAATCCCGATGCTCCTCCAGAGCTATCTCAGGACTCTGCCATTCAAACGTATATATTACGGTGCAGTTAAGCCACAACCCTGAATGGGGGATGGGGAATGAGCCCATGTTTTCTTTCTGTATAAGCCTTAATTCCAAAGGTGATTGTGTCTGAAAACCAATTTCCTATGAAGTGGAAAAGTTTAGCTCTACAGGAGAGAAGCGTAGCTAGTGACTTAAGAAACCCAGAGAGGTGCTTTTCTGTGGGTGGGGTGAGAGCAAAAGAGGCCATCTGACAATGAAGACAAGCTGGCCACACCAGCTCTGAGGGAACTTGGCCCGCATAAACCTATACCATCCCAGTGGCCGCAGGCCAGGCTGTCATCATGATGTCCACAGTCCCAGCACAGACACAGAGGGAGGTGAGGCGAGAAGAAAGGAATTTTGTCTCACTCTTCTCATCAGTTTTTAATGTCATACAAAAGAAGAACATGAAGACTTTGTCTGTGGTCCTGTGTTTCATGGATGTATTCAGATGTGGGCAGCCATCCTACAGAGACCAAGGTAGTTAACCAACAGTGGGCAAAGGAAGCTGCTGTCAGCCTGGTGTCAAACAAGATGCTACTGTCTCAGCACCTCTTTCCAGAGAGCAAGCTTTGAGGGTGTGGCTGGAGCTTGTGTTACAAAGTTGGAGCCTAAGAAAGGGATGACATTCGAAGACAGACCTGCAGGTGTGTGGATCACCTGGCCCACCCTCTCCACAGCCACACAGGCCAGTCTCACCTCTTGGTGGATGGCATGCTGGGGGATTATTAAACTTTAATTTATGACCGTTGTTTTTATGTTATTTATGTGTATAATTAACTACTTTGTACACAGTTCCCTTAGCAAATGAACTAAGGGGTGAACTGTTTTCTAAAATATTGCCTTTGTTCTCCAGATAAATAAAACTATTCCAGGAAACCGTGGAAGCAGTGGGCAATCCACAGTTCCTATACTATTTTTTAAAAATTCAACCACAGTTCCTCTTTGCCTTTACAGCCTCTCAAAGATGAGTGAGTTGAACCCAAATGAGCATTGGGCTCAATCAAACATCCACTAGCATTTGTCTTTTTTTCTCTTCCCAATGAAATAAAGGCCTTTGAAATCACATTTTTATTTTTTAAAGACATGTTTTTGTGCCTCCAGCCAGGCTGTCAAATCCTGTTGAAAGACAGAGCTTAGGTTGTACAAGTCTCTCCTGCTGCCACTGTTTGCTTAAATACACAGACAGCTACATCCTGCTGTTATAAGCAGGAACTCAGTTAAAACTAGCCTTTCTCCTTTGTGTCTGTGACAAATGGTCTCACCAGAGTCATTGACTGAGGCAAGCAGTTTGTCTTAGCATGGTTACAGCTACTCTACATATAGAAAGTAGATAGCAAAACAAAGGCATCTCCACACTCCAGGGTCCCTACATATATAGACCATTAGTAGGGAGTGTCCAATTTCTTTGTTTGGACTGGTCTAAGACACAGCTATGTGCCAACAAGCCCTGTGACTGTGTCTTGGTTCATATAAAGAAATATATCAAAGTTTACACCTTGTGAATGGTGATACTATAAGGTCACATGTAATGACAGGATGAATCTTATAGTTGGAGCACAGGGCTCCTCCCTTTGGGATGGTGTTAGCAAGTGATATGTTCTCAGGAAAAGAGTCTGCACCAGGCACCCTCTCCTGTGTCTGGCATGAAAGCCCACTGAAAAATACCTTCTCATGGAAGGCAGATCTTTCTTCCTTCACACCATTCTCAGTATCTAAAGGAAGAGGCAGTACCTCTGACTCCTGTAGATTTTGAGGATTGTCAAGACCGTTCTGCAACTCTGAGGGTGTTTTATGTTATTGTTTGATGGTGAATAAAGGTGCTGTGACCTGTGTTTTTCAATTGCTGGCCCTGATGAAGTTGTGCCTGGGAACATTTGAGAATGCCTCTGGCTCCTGTTGTAGGTGATGTTCTCATTTCCCTGTAGGCCTGAGGTGTATGTTTGAACCATTTGAAACACTGAGTGTCAGAAACTTCGCTATGAGTTACAATGTGGGCTTCTCTGTAAAGCTGAGGTCAGAGAATGGCCACCAGGTAGTACTTGGCAAAGCTTTTCTTTGGGTCGGTGGTCTCAGATAGTCCTTTGCTGATATTGATTAAATATTTGATGATGTGTTCTAATTTGTCCCTGTGGGTTATATGTTTTGAAACAGTCTCATGTAGCCCACACTGGCTTTTAACTCTGAACTCCCAGTCCTCCTGTTTGCACCTCCCAAGTACTAGAATTATAGGTATGTACTGTCATGTCCATCTAGGACTCCTTTTTAAGTCACAAAACACCTTTATTATCAGCCCTCTAAGGAATTGAACCACCAGAACTACATTTCACACATGTCAGCCTGTGATAGCAGCTAGCTCTTCTGCTGCTGAGACCTATTTAACCTCAATAGTTATGGGCCCTCCCTGTGGGTCCACGCTTGTATGTCCCTCTGCACTCAGCAGACTCTGGATGTACCAGTGGGAGAGATGGGGCAACTCTTCCTTATCTCCACAGCCGATCCAGTAGCACTATGATGTACCACATGGTACTCTCCGTCAGACACATGATCTGAAGTCACCTGACAGAACTTAAAGGAGGGCTTTCCTGGGCTCCCAGTTTCAGTTCATACAGTCCTTCCTGGCAGGGGAAGTTGGGTGCCTGAAACAGCTTCATCTGTAGTATCAGAAACTTGTGTCAGTAGTTTTTCCCATGAGTCTGTGGGAGACATTGCAGATTTGAACCATAACATTTTTGTCCCCAGATCCCATTGACTCATGGTTGCCTCATAATGCAGCTACATTCAACTATAAGAGTCCCAGATCTTTACAACCCCAACATTATTGACGAGTAAATACTGAGATTCAAGACAGCTTCTGAGACATGAGAAAATAAAGGCACACAGTATCCTGGGAGGATAGTGAGGGCATAGCAAACCCAGCAGGAAAACATTAGACCCTGTTGCCCCACATCTAGCATCAAGGTTTCAAGATTACATCATCTGTGCCAGTGGCCAGAGCAGCTCCCACTTCTACTCTATTTGCAGCATGTGTGGTTTCTCTTGGGCCAGCTTTACCAGTCAGTACCTGTAACTCTTCTGGAAAGATGACTTGTTTTCTTGGAATCTCCAGTATCCAAGGATCTCCATTGGAACCAAGGCTTCACCTTCATGGACTTCTTGCTCGGGAACTCCATGAAGGAAAGAACCCTGATATACACTCCCTGGCCTGCCAGGCTTTTCTCTAGAACCTTGGTGCAAACTTGAGTTCTGCACCAGTTTAAAACCAGCAGCACACGAATGGTGCCAAGTTCTTCTCTTAGCTTCAGGTGTATCTCCAAGTGCTCTATGATCAAACCTGAGCTGTTAGGAAGATACTTAATATGAAGTTCTTTACATGCATAAGCCACGTTATTATCTATTAATGTTCTCCCCATATGCAGTGAAAACAAGACCCCAAAGAAATGGAATCAACAGGGACATTGGCTTCTCTCCCCAGTTTCTGTGTGACTTGAGTGCATCATTGTCAAAGGCATTCAAGATCTAGAATGACAGGTTAAAATGAACATTCTGGTCTGCTGGAACCAGCCTTCTTCCCAAGCCTTATATTCCATTCTTCAGGGACTGATTCTCCTGAGACTTAAGAGTACAGTCTGCTAGCATTCCCAGAGCCCTGGAAACATAGTACATAAGGTGCCTCAGACCCCAGCAGCTTGCTCCTCCTCCTGACAAGCTTCTCCTCTCATTCCATAAACAACATGGGTGAGGGTACCCTTTGTTATAACATAGACCCACCTGTGGCTCCATAGAGGCTCCTCTAGGGAAACTGCTTCCTCCTGAGCATAGCTTGTTCCACACAAGTGGGATTCATGTCAGTCCCAACACTGGCAGTTGTTCACTTAAGCCTGGAGTTTAGCCCCCAAATAAGCGCCTTTCCTCCTTCCAGAAGAAAATGGAGCTGCTGGCCAGGCTAGGAGTTATATTCTATAATATCCCATGGGTAGAACATTATGGTGTAGATCTGCCAGGTATATTGGCTGCAGTCACAGGAAGCCTGGGGTCTGTGTTTTGCTGTTTCTTGTTGTATTAAACAATAGTTCATCTCCACCCAGTGTCTCAATGATAAAGATGACTATATTTAACTCAGTCACAGTTTCCCTTACGCAGACCTAGCCCTTCCCACTGTCCTCACACTCAGACACAAGCCCATTGTCCACTCAGTATACAGCTTACCTTTCATATTTCCCTAGTTCATATCTTTAGTTCTTACCTCCAGAAGGTTATCAAGCTCCTCATCCTTCCCCAAAGACAGGTCACTGTTGCTGTCAGTGGCACTCAAAAAGATGTGTTTCATTATGGCATCTACAGCAAAGCCTAGAACCCTCTGTGGGGCCTCAATGCCATGTAACTGCCACCAGATCCCCAGGCTAGTCAAATCCATGAGCTCCAGGACAGTTTCTTAACAAGTAAGATGGAAAACAACTGAGAAAAACACACCCAGTGTTCATCTTTGGTTTGCACACTAAACGGACACATATGTACATGCACACCCCACGTCCCAACACACACATACAACACATACACCACTCATACCCACCACCCACCACACACACAAATAGAAGAACACATACAAAAGAAAGAAAAATAAAACTTCTGGCACCATAACCCAGCATCCCTTCTCGGTTGCACGCCACAGCCTCTACCATACCTGCCTTCAGGGGGAGTCAAAGCTCGTATATTTGAATTGATTCATCACACAAAGCCAGACTTCTAACTCTGTAAGGCTTAGCATTCTGCTCTGTAATACAGACTGTTGTGAGAACTTCTCTTGGGTGGATAGCACATGGCCCCTGCACTGACTTATGAGCCTAGCATCTTTGCCTTCATCTGAGACAAATCACATTTTATAACCCTCGGCTGTAATTTGAGGGGTCATTATTTAAAGCCAAGAACAAAAACATGGCTGGACTACCCCAGACATGATTTATTCTGTTATAAAAGGAACGGATGGAATGGATTTCTCAATGTACAATCCTCCCACAGCATTCCTGCCCCAAAGCAGCCTCATGTCGGGTAATTGGCAGTATCCACTCTTACTCTGTTCTTGGTCACAGTCAAGATCAAGAAGAGTTGATTATAGCTTTCTGCCTAATAGCTTTTCACTTCTTAGACCCCTAGGCTAACTCAGCAGCAGTGTTTCTCAGAACTTTCTTCTCTCTGAACCTGTAAGGGGTTCAGCTGGGAGGCTAGGAGACATGGGCTCTTCTGCACATGCTCAGAAATAGTCTCTCTGGAAGGCCTATATGTGATCAGAGGCTATTGACCCAAAGACTCCAGAGCATCTTATTTCATTTGCATAAAACTCAAGTTCACAGGGATTTACTAGAATGTTCTGACTGGTCCATATTTATAATAGAATGTACGGAAATTCACTGAGGTGGTGGTCTTTTAGTACAGTCATGTTTGGGGCAGTTCCAGATTACATAAGGAAATGGCATGTGTACAGGCACATATGCACACACGGAAACACACACACCTGTTGGATGACTTGGGTACAATAGCAAGGAAAGAATTCAGGTGCTGAAGAGACAGCTCAGTGTTTACCAGTGCATTTCAGTCTTACAGAGGACTGAAGCACATGTCGAGTGGCTTGCAACCACCTGTAACTCCAGCGTTAGGGGAACCTCTGGCCTCTGCAGGTATCTGCACTCATGTGGATGTACCCCAATATAGACACACATGAATACACATAATTAAAAAGACCAAAAATAGCCCGGAGAAATGGCTCAGCAGTTTAAGAGCACTGGCTGCTCTTCCTGAGGTCCTGAGTTCAATTTCCAGCACCACATGGTGGCTTACAGCCATCTATAATATCTGGTGCCCTCTTCTGGCATGCAAGTGTCCATGCAGACATAATATACACAATAAATAAATAAATCTGTAAAATAAATAAATAAATAAATAAAAACATTAGCACTATCTTCAGAAGCACTTGACACCAGGAGGGCTGGGTAGGAAGGTAAGGTAGAATCTACAGTGAAGCCCCATAAAACACACCACTATTAGAGTTATTTAGCCATCAATGCTAAGCAATTTAATTGGATTCTACCACAGACAAAAAAAAAAAAATAGTTCATTTTTTTTTCTTAAAATAGGAAAGGCCATGAGCTGCAGTACTCACGCTGTGAAAGATCAAGCTCGAATGGCAGCTCACACCTGTAGTCTCAGCACTAGAAAGGCTGAGGCGAGGAGCGCCACAAGCTCCAGGCCCACTCAAACCTCTGTATAAAAGTTAGAAACAACAGAACAGAACCACAAAGGCTTTGCTTTTCTTTTATATTTCCTTTTGATTTACAAATTAAGAACTCAAATTCCTGAGACAAACCAACTCACATTGCTTTGGACTTCCTACTGGTCCCTTCCACCCCCCAAGTCCCTCAGCTATCCCCAAAGCAGCAAAGCCAGAGGCTCTTGGGGTGACTTTTGTTGTAGCTGAGTGTTAAGGACAGATGAAAAAGTATCCAAAGTTTACTTAGTTTATCTTAGAGTTAAGTATTTATTGTTGTTACTGCTTTGAGTCTTCACAAATAATTAAGTGTTCTGTACTTAGCACAACTATAGAGTAAGTGGACAGTGTTTGTTTGTTTGTTTGTTTGTTTGAGAACAAAGTCTTTCTACATAGCCCTGGCTGAAACTCACCAGCTGGCCTCAAGCTCAACAGAAATCCACCAGCCTCTGCCTCCTGAGAGTGCTGGGATTAAAGAAATGTGCCACCATGCCTGGCTCCTTGAGCCACATTTTTAATGATGGATAGTAACTTTGCTTTCAACAAGTTAAAAAGATTACTTACATAATGTTGTACTTTGTTTAATCTCTATGTTATAAAGAAGGTGAACATCATAAAGTACAATGTGTTGGAATATCATTTAAAGATTATTCTCATACTAGATTAAGGTGGCCTTTTCAGGGTTCATTTGATCCCAGCAGCAGTTACAGGGTAGGTAAGCAAGTACTTCTGGGGTTATCTTCAAGGACAGATGGAGTGATCTCATCACATACATGCACAGGCATTGTGGTCCTGAGTCAGGACACCAGCAGGTTGAGGCAGCTCAAAGCCCTAATTCTAAGGAGTGCATATGACTAAGTTGTAAACACTGGACTACTTTTGCTTCATAACCATTTCTTTTTAAATTTTCTTTTATTTATTTTCCCCTCCAAATATAGTTATTTTGTCTATTTGCATGATAATTTTATTCTTTTTGTTTGAATAAATTGTTATTTGACATTTTAAATTTATTTTTATTAATTAAAGTTTATTCACTTTGTATTCTCCCTGTACCTCCCTCCCTCCCTCTTCACCAACTGTTATTTTTTAAATAAAAAAGCTATTATGTTGCATTTAAGGGCTGCAACATTAGGTTTTTATTCTTTTTCCCTGTCTCTCTGTCTCTCCCCTCCTCTCATGTCCCCCACCTCCCCAGCTCTTTCTCAAAGAAAATTCCATCTGCTTTTGAACTCTTCTTAAAAAATAAAATGGAATGCACAAGTCATGTCCACAACCCAGCCTCAGTTCCTCCTGTCTGTAGGGTGAGAGAGAAACTAGGCTCGTGATGCCATTTCCAGCCCATGTCTTATGTTAATATAAAAGTACATTCCCAAAATAGTTAAATAAAATGTCAAGCATGTTGATGAAAATAAAAAATAAAGTGGAATAGTATATTGGTTGAAAAAGGAAAGCTGGTTTGCTGGCTTTAAAATAAAAAGGAATCAGCTTTAAAAAAAAGATTCATTCATTTTTAAGTGTTTGCATGTGTGAATGTTTGCAAAACCACTGAGCCATCTCTTCAACCCCAGCAACAACTAGTTTAAAAAAAAAACTTGCCAATACTTATGGATAGAAATAAGTGATCAACATAGGGAAAGAGGTGGGGAACCGGCTTAATTTTAAAGAACTAAGTAACCAAATGTATCATACAATAAACACGCCAGGCTTAGTTCCCAGAGTGGAAATTAGGTGACCCACAACCCCTGTAGCTCCAGCTCCAGGAGAATCCAGTATCTTTGGCCTCCAAAGGCACCTGCATTCTCAGGCACACACACACACACATTTAAATATATTTAATAAGCATGTATTTATATAATATATATGTGTACAAGCCAAAACAGTGGAGATAGGAGAATCTTCCAGAAGCTTGAAGGTGAGCTATCCTGGAGCAAGCACACAGTATAGCAGAAGAAACAACAAAAAGATCGTGCCTCAAAAACATGGCGGAAAGAGAGAACCAATCCCCTACAGCTGTCTTCAGACTTCTACATGCTGTAGCATGAAAACACTTGCACACACGTACTCTAATAAGCATTTAATTGGAAAGATCATAAATAGGGACAAAAGCTGTGCCAACAGATGCATAAATTGTATTTTTTAGGAAAGTCAGAGGATGAATGAGACAGGACTTTTTCAGACATAGAGATCTCCTATTTCTTAGGTATTCACATAAGGGCAAGCCTATGGGATATGGTGAGAATTCAAAGCATACATCTGGGCCATCATCTTAAGATCCACACTGATGGGAAACCTAATGAACTACCAATAAAGCATTGTGAAGAAGGCAAGCTGGGTGCTGAGGCTGTGACAGCTGTGTTCCTCTAGAGCTGTATCCAGCTTAACCCTATACCTGTGGGTGAGATCCCCTTTGCAAACAGGGTTTTTGTGTCTGTAGTTAGCCAAGATCCTGTTTGGCTTGATCCACTACCTGGGGCTATGACAATACCATAGACTGGGTGCTTTATGAACAGTAGGAATTAGTCTGGCAAGAGGGCTCAGTAGGTGAGAACAATTTGCCTTGTAAGCCAAATAACTTGAGTTAGAGATTGACTCTTAAAAGGTGTCTTCTAACTTCACACATGTGCTCTGGCACACACACACACACACACACACACACACACTTAGCATAGATCAAAATGAAAATGAAAAAACAAACAAAAGTAACAGTTTATTTGGCTCACAGCTCTGGAGGTTAGAAGTCCAGAATGGAAGGCAACATCCGCTAAGGATCTCTGGTTGTTGCATAACATGGTCTAAAGTATCACAGGATGGGGTGAGATCCTGCTATAATCCACTGAACTGATGGCATCCATCTATTCCCAAGGGCAGAGCTCTCCTGACCTGATCAACACCACTGCCAAGCCAAAGAAATTTCCACACAAGTTTTGAAGGGACATTCGCACTATTGCTGTGACATGCTAGATTAAGGTGGCCCGTTTAGGGGTTATAATCTCATAAGAGGGGACCTGGGCACACAGGAGAAGCTAGGTACTGGAGGAGACAGACTGAAGAGATCAAAGTATAGTTATTTTTAAGGACTTGGAAGCCAATGGGAAATACCCAGGACCCAAGAGAATAAAATTAAAGTGCCTAGGCAAAAAAGACTGAAAATAAGGAGGAAAACCAATGGACCTAAACCACCCCACAAGTTAGAGATGTTAACAATAACAAAAAGTGAGATTTTTTTTTCAGTTTAAATTGTACAACATATGTTCAATAAGCCAAATAGAGTCATGAAAAGATGTATTTATTTGTTGAAATAGGGTTTTACTATTTAGCCTTGGAAGACCTAAAACTCATAGGGATCCACCTGCTTCTGTTGAAAGGACCAGGCTTGACCCCCTCCTCCAAAAGTCATAAGTCCCAGGAACGAAGCCATAGGTCACCAATTCCAGGAATAAAATAATCATAAAATCCCCTACCAAGGAATATCCTGGAGGTAACCACAAGAATGGGAAGGGATCTAATCTCAGGGTGAGGCATCTGTGCTGGGCAGCCTAACATTCCTGAGGTCTACAGACAGCTTACTCAATGTTAGTTATGTTAGTCAGCCAATCACTTTGTAACAAGCTTGCCCTTGCTGATGTCACCCAATCCTGTAACTGCTAAGCTGGGAATTTGAGGTTTTTGCTCAAGCCCCAAATAAAAACACTGCCATGTGGCTGCTCAGGGCTCTCCTCTCTGATCCGCTGCATTGGTGGCGGTGGAGAGACCGAGCTTAAGCCTGAATAAAGCTCTTTGCTCTTGCATATGTGGTCCAGCTCCTGGTGGTCTTTGGGGACCTTAAGATCTGGGCACAACACTGTCTCCTGAGTATTGGGATTAAAGATCTGTGCCAGCACACCTGGCTGAAAAGTTTGCTTTTGAAGACCTAGTTTGGGTTGAGGATGTGGCTCAACTGGTAGAGTGTTTGCCTAGCTTGCAGAAAGCCCTGGGCTCTATTCCTAGCACCATGTGAACTGCGTGATGGTGCAGTCTCAGCACTCAAGAGGCACAGACTAGAAGTTCAAAGTCTTATTTAATAAGCCCTTCAAGTATAGCTTTTTGGTTATATAGGCAGCACAAATGCAGGGCTGTCCCACTGTAGCACAGAGCAGATGTTGCCCAACAGACACCACTTTATTGAATCTCCACAATAGCTCTGCAAAGTAGGTGTTTTAGTTCACTTTCCAAGTTTACAGAGGGAGAAACTGAGGCACCGCAAGATACTCATGTTAGTCACCTTGGGGATATGGACGTAGGACTGCAGCACAGCCCTGTCCCTGCTTCCATTTGGGTTCCAGCAGTTACTGAAGCACAGAAAAGAGACGCAGAGGCAGCAGCCAAACCACTAACATCTGTGTCTGCAGGAGCTCTGGGGCATTTGTTGGGTGAATGAAGACTGGCTGGACTTTGTTAGGTTCTTTAGGCCACAGTGCAGAGGGCCAAGCAGCCAGGCTGAGGTTCCCAGCACAGCCCGCAGGTGGCAGGTGGAGCCGGCTTGGAGACTTTGGCAGAGCTGTGCGGGGCGTGTGTGAGAAACAGAACCCTGAGAGCATTCTTTTCCAAACAGGGGGCTTAAGGAGAAAAGTCTTGGCTACGGGTGTGCGATCTGAGCACTGATAGGAAGGACCCCGTTGGCAGAACTGCTCTGCTCAGGATTCAGCGGGGTGACTCACGCTTGAGCAGGCAAGGACCGCCTCCCCGGAACAGCAGCGGGAGGAACAGCCAACCCACTCAACACTCCCGCTAGGCGGCTCCCACCTTGCTCACAGTAAGATCTGCCCAGGAAGAGCCAACAGCAGCTTTCTGGAAGATGGCCCGATGGGCAGAGCATGCGTTGTGGGCATGATGTGTTGTAGCAGGGGCTGCAGTCACAGGCTTCCTTGCCTGGGCTTACAATGGATTTCCAATTTAAAGGAAAAACAACTACAAAACAGGCTGCAAAAAAGTAAACTAACCATTCTGGGGGAAGTATGGCTCCATAATAGGCATTCAGGTGGTGAAGGCAAGAACCTCAGAGGTTCAAGGTCATCCTTGGTACATTGAGTGTTGGAAGCCAGTTTAGGCTATACAAAAAACCAGCCTCATACCCCAGATACAAGAGTCTAATCAGTCTAAGGAATAAAAATCTCTTCCAGTTCTAGAAATCATGGTTCAAGGAAAACAAAATCATGTTTACTGGGGTGTTGGTATAATGTTCTTGTGGAATGTACACAATTTACCCTTGTTCATTCAAATGCTGATTTCTCTACAATCTAGTTTCAATCTGGACATTTCATTGTCTCAGGTTTGTGTAAACATGCCACCATTTGTTCTCTGTATTTGCCAATTAAACAACCACCCAATGCTGAGCAATGGAGAGAATAGGGTGGGACATCCTGGTCTGGAGTGGGAGGAAGAGGAAGGAGGCAAGAGAAGAGCAAAGAATCTGCAGAAGAGGTCTTGGAACCACGTGGAGAAATGAACTGGACCTAAGATATCACTAAAAACAAATATAAGGGGTGAATCTGAATGGTAGGAAACTATGCGGCCTTGGAGGTTTAGGATGGAGTAACTATTGCCTAGCATTGTGCTGTAGGTTAATTAAATAAATCCCAGTCTCTGTGTGGTGATTTGGTTATACAGCTGTTTAGCATTAACTGCTGCTTAACTAAAAGATATATCAATAGTAAATATTAATATTCTACAACACTGGGGATGCTTGAGAAACAGGACCAATAGGAGATGTGTCCATGTTCATGTGTACATAATCACACATGCTCCTGATTTACTGTGAAAATACGTCCCATTGAAACCACAGGAAGTTGAAAAATATTCATGTTGTGAATATCTCAAACCCCTCAGCTTGGCCTTATCAGCCTTAAACATGTTCTAGACACTTAAATCAGCCCACAGTCAGGCAGAGTTATCCAACACAATACCTGTTGGACAGCAAGTATGTGCAATGCTTCAGTGTCTTCGTACCCACAGACAAACAGGGGCACTGCTGTTTACTTGATTCTGGTCTATGGTCTTGGGAGGTGCCCATTCTATTCTCATCTAGAACCAGTTCAAGGCCCATAGAACTCAATTCTCTCCTGTACTTCTTCCTGGTCAGTCATCAGAACATTAAGAGGCTACCGAGAAGGCATATGGTCAGCCTCTGGGCTGCCAGCTCCAAAGAGTGGGGTCAGCCATCCTCAGAGGGCGCAGGACCTGGTCAGGCATTAGAATTCTACACTAGTGTAAAGAAACCAGGTTCCCTGGACCACTCAACACTGGACCCAGTGGACCTGCCCTCTACCTTGCCTAACATTTGCATGCAGCACTGGCTAGGCCACTAGGTTCTGGAACCTCTGTTGGACTTACTCAGCTGAAGGTAGGACTATAGCCCTTTCTTAGCCACTAAGAACATCTTTCATGACAGAGTCAGACCCATTCTCCACTATCCAGGGTGGCTGCCTGGAAAGAAAAGTGGCTTCTAAGGTATTACTGTGGGTGTGTGGGGAAGCTTTTATATACCCTTTCATTGCCTTGCTCTGACTCCCTTCTCTTGCAGGTAGGCCCAGCAATCATATTAGTTATTGCCATCCCCAAAACCTTCCTGTTTCCCTTTGTCCTCTCAAGTAATAGCAGCTGATGTTGAAGGCCTGTTTTATTTCTCCTCACTGGGATAAAATCCAAGGCTTTGAGGTTTCCACAGCTTTCTCCACCCTTTCACTGATGTCCTATGAGTGACCCTTGCCTCTCTGTCTATCTGTCTTTGGAGCCATGTTCCAGCCTCTACCTGCTCTGGAAACTCTAGATTCAGTTCCCTGAATGAGCCCTAAGCATCTGTGTGACGTCAGTGGCCTGCCCTCAGCTACCAAGTGAGAGTGGGTGTCTGTAGGTACAAGAAAGCCTTCCAGAAGTGTGAGTCTTTGCGGAATTATTGGCCCAGTATTTACAAAATCACTTGAAAGGGAAAAATGACAATTAAACAAGGGAGGAAGGAGAAGCTGGGGCCATGCAATCCAACAGTGTTAAAGGATATATTTAAGTTTGTATTGTATTGTATTGTATTGTATTTGTATTGTAAGGATACATTTGGTTTGACAGTTACTGAGTCATACAGGCAGACAAGGACAGCCTGGGCTTGCAGTGAGGCCAGCACAGAGAATTCAGATGAGACAGTGGGATAGTTCAAATCTTGGAAGGAGCCAATTATGTCTGTTAGAAACATGTGAACTTGGCACTTTCAACTTTACAGTAAAATACTTTCTTGTTTGGTTTGGGTTTGTATATATATTTATTTGGTTTTGAAGATGAGGGGTCTTGTCCTGTTGCTCTGTCTGATCTTCCTCTTCCATCTTCTGAGTGCTAGGATGCTAGGATTGCAGGCATGCCACACCATGCCAGGTAGTATTAACAAATTCCTTTTGATGATGTCATGTCTTTGCATAGTTGGGTTTTCATAGATTGCTGTGATACAGAGTGATCACAGCAAACTAAAGTGGAGTAAGAGCAGGCCCAATGTGGTTCCCACGCTGGAAGAAATATGCCTGCAGCTCTCTCACTGTGAAGCCCTGGCTAGACTAGAGTTCACTATGGAGACCCCGCTGCTGTTGAACTTGCAGTCATCCTCCTGCCTCTGCTTCAGAGTGCTAGGATTCCAGGGGGTGTATCACCATGCCCTACTGAAAAAGTATTAATTACCAAGTTTTTTTTTCTTTTTTTAGACAGTCTCATGTAGCCTGGGCTGACCCTAAACTCACAACATAACTGAGATGCCCCTGAACTCCTGATCTTCCTGCCTTCACTTTCCTAGGGCTCGGACATAGCGGTGCACCACCACAGCTGGCCCAAATTGAATTTATTTTCTTCTTTGCAGGGTTAGAGATGTAGCACTGAATTGAACACAGCAAGGCAAGCACTCTCCCACTAAGCAGCATGTATCTCTTCCATTAATGTTGTGATGCCCTACTAAGTAGTTAGGACATAATTTTTTAGTAGTGGTAAAGTTTACATAATACAAAATTAACTATTCAAAACAAGCAATAAACCTGGCACATTCACAGAAATGTGAAACAAAATGCCCCCCCCCTTTTTTTTTGTTTTTCAAGGCAGGGTTTCCTGGAATTTGCCCTGTAGACCAGGCTGACTTCAAATCAGAGATCACCTGCCTCTGCCTCCCAAGAGCTGGGATTAAAGGTGTGCTCTGCTGCCACCACCCCCCAGCTGTGCTTTCTAATTCTAGAGCACGGTTATTGATCTGAAACCTCACACCTGTTAAAAAGTCACTCCCACCTCCTGTTACCTCTAGCGACTGGTAAGACCAACTTCCTACCCCTATGAGCTCATCTACTCTGAACATGTCATCTGAATGGGTCGTACAAAGCATATCATGCTTTTTCTTTTATGTAATTCCTGTCACCTCACTTCTTTGACGGTCACCCGTATGGCATATGTCAGAACTTTACTCCTTAATTTAATTAGTTAATGTGTGTGTGTTGCACACAGACACCTCCCCCGCCCCATCTGTGTGCCATGTCACTGGAATGGAAGACTACTTTTGGGAATTGGTTCTCTCCTTCTACTTTGTTTCTGAGGCAGAGTCTCTCTTGTTTCTGTGTACTCTAGCCCAGCTAGCCCAGGAGCTTCTGTAAGCTTCCAGGTGATACTCTTCTCCTGACAAGTCAGTTACTAGAAATACAGATGAAGGTCGTACCTGGGCTCTTATGTGAGTTCTGAAGTCTAAGTCAAGTTGTCAGATGCTTATTTACTGAGTCTTTTCGCCAGCCCCAGAATTTACCCCTCTTAGTGGCTTCATAGTTATTTCACAGTGTGCAGATGCCACAGCAGCTTTACCCACCCATGTGTTATCGGGCTTAGGGGTTGTCTCTACTCTTTACTGCTATGGATAGTACTGCTGTGTACATATGTGCATATTTTTGTTTGAATACTTGTTTTAAATTCTTTGGGTATATACACCTAAAGTGCAATTGCAGGGTCACTTGGTATTTTGAGGTTTAATTACATAGCAAGTGCAATGTTCTTTTTTCATAATGTCTTAGAAATTATTTGGTTCTAACTACCAAATGAATGAGACAATCAGGTATTTCTTTTGGTCTGGGAACACTAGACAAAATGACCAGGATAGGGTGCCTCCGGTAGAGCAGGTCTGATATGAGAAGTACATACAGTAGCTCCTGGGCATCATGGGGAACCCAAGTAGGACTTCCATGAGGAACTGGCTAAAAGTAAAGGCCTCAGGGTGCTCCAGGGAGTCTCTAATCCCATAACTCCCACAGGCTCCAAGGAGATGAGTCAGTCTAGTTGGAGGGGTTCCTGAATGCTTTGTTTTGCTTTTGGGGGACTGTCTCACGTTGACCTCAAGCTTGCTATATAGCTGAGGATGAACATCTGATCCTCCAGAGTGCTGGAGCTCCATCCCTGAATTTTATCACTTGTTAGCACTCTGCCTATTGAGCTTCACTCCCAGCCCTGGGATGAGGACTTTAAAGAACTCATCTTTAAGCACAGTCTCAGAGGCATGGGTGTGGGGGAAATAGAGAGGTGGGCCTCTGCCAATATGGGTATAGCTTCACACCACATCCTGACATAAGACTGCAAGCTACTGGGAGAGTCAGGCTATAGTCCTGGGGTTAAGGCTCTGGGCAGGGAATGAATGAAAGTTCTGCAGAAGATCGTGGGAAAGACAGATGGGAGTGGTGGTAACCAGGGGCCAAATAAAGGGGGTGGAGTCTCTGAGAGAGGCGTGTTTGTATAAACAGAAAGTATTTGTTTGACAAAGAAGTGGGGAGTCAAGGAGGGTAGTCTCAGCCCTTTGCCCAGGGGGACTGCTAGACACCTACCCCAGGCCTCACCCAAATCTTTAGAATTAAGACAGGCAGAATTCCTGCCAAGAGCAGGCTGGATTCTTTTAGTAATACCACTCAAAGCAAACCCGGAAGTCTCAAAGAAATCTGGCAAGTTGTGGCAGGAAGGAAGCTGAGGGCTTTGGGGGTGGCTTCAGAACACTTCTTTAGCTTCACACTTTTGGGCCCCAGATTAACTGCATCCCGGATGAACTGTGATTGTTCTAGAGAGCCTGAAGTTCACAAACTTGAAAATTACTCTGTTTAAAGTGTTAGCCCAGATACACACCAGTAAGAAATGACTGCCATCACTTAGCTGTCATTTGCTGGCTTTCAAATTATCATCGCAGGGCTGCATATAGGACTATACTGAAGCAAGTGCTATTTTCCCACATCTGAGTATCTGAGAGTGTGCTCACTCTCTTGTAGCCACCATCTTTGGGACCCTATCCCAGGAAAAAACAGTCACAAGGCCAGAGTATTTGTTTTAGTCCCTTGGGCCTAACTGCATCCTTCCAGGGAAGATGCCAAAGACAATTCTCCTGTTTTCTCCAGATCATCTGCCTGCCTCACTGGTTTGGGCATAGTGATAAATGGGCCAGAAGAAGAGCTCACTTCACCACTTAAATATACTGTTGGGTCTGGTGTAGTAACTTTGGCATTCTTACAGTTAAAGTAGGGTAAGCATTAGGAGGGTGGGGGTACTTGAAAATGTGGGCAACAGCCCCACCCGCTCCAGGTTCCTAGTTGATGAGCAAGCCTCTCCTCTGGACTTCTTGCTTTTCCAGCTCATCTCTTAAAAACATTCAAGGCTTGTGCACTGTGGCAGTGCTTCTCAGCTGGGACCCAAGCTGACTGACTTCAAGTGACCACACAAATCCTTTCTCTGATTCATTAATGTAGCGGGAATCCTCAACACAGCAGCCTCCCATTCTGGGACACAGAGCTTGCATCATGGCACATTTGCTATTTTTCTTCTACTCTGTGCATTCCTTTTTTGAGCTATAATGTATTTAACTTGCAACTTCACCTTCCCACTCGGAGATGTCAACTTTATCCACTAGCAAGTGCTCCAGAGATATTCCAGCCAGGGAATTCAGTTCCCCCTTTGCAGATTAGCAGGCAATCAGCAGGGAGAGCTAACCCTAGTGACACCTCTGGAGGAGTGGGGATCCCAAGTCAGTTCCAAGCTGTGACTTGGATCCCGTAGTGGGATGGCGGTTTTGATCTCCCTGGGCTCCAGTCTCCAGATGGAGCCTGCAGCAGACACTCCATAAATATTTGTTGAGTGAAACACACAGATGATTAAATAAATGAAATTGAAGTGTTTTATTGCTTGACTGCTATGGCTGTTAGTCAGCCCCTCCCTGGTGGTGAGCAGACAGAGTGAGCCTAGAAGTGTGTAGAGAAGATACCTGGGACTATACCCCGGAAACAGGTGCCATGATTCATTTTCTAGTCAATTCTTTTATTTTTCCTTAACAAAATGACATGTATAATAATAACTTTCAACTTACTTTTATCCATTGATGAACCCCAACTATTTGTAAAGTGTTAGTTTTTAAACATTAGGTACATTCACTACTGATAAGTTAAAAATAGCTATCTGCTGCCTTGGACTCAGAAATTACGTGGAAAAGGAAGGTAGTGCCTATGGCTCCCAGGAGACAACTGCACACACACACCCCTACTCCCGCCCTGCCCAAGCAAGCATGTGGGGCTGGGACTGTGGGCTCCTCCACTGGGAAGCCAGCTGGGAGGTGGGGCTCAGGGAAGAGGGCTCATTCAACGTGATGTAACTTGGATAGGCCTCCCTCTCAGAAGAGAGTTTCTCCAGCATTACTGTACTCACAACGCCCCTCCTCTCCTCCTGTCAGACCCATTACTCATCTGCTTTGGTGAGGAACAGCTTGCTCTCAAGCACAGTGCAGGCATGAGTGTTGCTGAAGCAAGGGAAGTCACCTGCACTTCCACCTTTGACCCAGAGCTGAATTTTCCCCAAGGTGAACAGATGTTTACCTTTAAAAGGTCACTGTTTTCCATAATGAAAGGACTTTCTGCATTTGAAGTGAATGATTATGTATATTTGTTTGCTTTTAAAACAAGGTTTCACTCTGCTGCTGGCCCAGCAGATCTTACCCCTGCCTCAGCTTCCCCAGAACTGTGATTACAGCTTGAGCTATAGGGCAGAGCTGATTAAAATTTTAAAGAAGCAGTTACCTCCTAAGAAGAGTTCTGTGAAAAAGCGAAAGGAAAGGGGAGTAGAAAACCAATCCCAAAAGTTGGGTACTATATAACTCTTTAATATAAACAAAAGTTTTGGAAAAAAAATATTAGCAATATCCAGGGCCTAAGAGTGCAGTTACAAAAGGCCCCCAGGAGGGAACGCAATGTCCTGTGTCTCAACTGGCATCAGGTACACGAACTGACCCAGACTATAACAATGTGTAGGACTTAGCATCTGTGTATGAAGATGCCTAGAACTGGGAGATCTGAGCAAGCTAGGCAAGCCTATCAAAGTTCACGACCCAGTGGAGCCTACACTTTTTTCTTTGCCGTGTTTTGCTGAGTGGCAGCACTGCAAGGAGAGAACTATGTACGTACTACAACAGCACTGAGAAGTGGCCAAGCCGCCGCGCGCGCTCTCGGGAGAGCAGGGATCCATGCTATGTTGGTCGGTCCGCAGCACCAAGCTCTTGACTCTCACAGGCTGCGGATCCTGTGAGGGCGTCGGGGGCGGGCCCAGGAGGGACAGAACGAGCGTCGGAAGTTACGTCAACGGGCGGGGCGCGCACCTGGGCACCTAGGGCAGTCACAGTTGAGCCCAGCAGCGGCGGTACTCACGCGATGGAGGGCGAGGGCCGGGGCCGGTGGGCGCTGGGGCTGCTGCGCACCTTCGACGCGGGCGAGTTCGCAGGCTGGGAGAAGGTGGGCTCGGGAGGCTTCGGGCAGGTGTACAAGGTGCGCCATGTGCACTGGAAGACTTGGCTCGCGATCAAATGCTCACCCAGCCTGCACGTCGACGACAGGTCAGCCACCGGGCGGGGCCGGGCGGGATGGGGGCTCAGCAAAACGCGAGATACCGGATAACAGAGTTTGCGGCACTCACGCCACCTGCCCCTCGCAATTCCGGAGCTTCTGGGGTCCGGAGATGGCCCAGCGCGGTGCTCCTGAGCCCTGCGAGGTGCGTCGGGCTCGCCCGGAACCCACCACGAAAGAGCTGCGGTTCGCGCACGGCTTAGAGAAATTGCCGTGTGGGCCTCTGCGCTTTGTGAACAAGTTAGATTCAGTTCCAGGTAGTAATTTTTGTCTGAGCACAAATTGGTGTTTGACCGTAATTATTTCGTTCGAAAGCACCAGCTGGGTTCGGGCGAGGCGTCCGAGGCGCACAGCCGCTTCCAGAGCCCCGGGTCCGGCTTGGGTTTGGGATCCGGTTCTACCTACCGGTTTTCTCCGCATACCTCCGATTCAGGGACTTCGGGTGGAAGCGGACACTCCAGGAAACATCTTGCTTTGAGCCTGGGCAGGTGGCCCTGGGCACACCGGGCCTTTCTTTGTCCCTCCTAGCGGACTGTTCCCGCGATAGGAAAGGATTCAGAGCGGTCCTGGGTACCTCTTTGGCGATTGTGGTTTGTGCGTAAATTTGGAGGTGAGATGCAGAGCAGATTCTTCAAAAGCATTTCCCTCAGGTTGCATTGTTTACGTTGGATAGTGATGGTTTATGTATGAGCCTCAGAAGGGTACGTTTAAATGACTTGTTCTTTAACCAAGCTGTTTGCTTTTTACCTAGAGATCCCTCTTAAACTCAGTTGAGCCATAGCTGCCTACAGGACCAACTTTACTTTGGAATGGTGACCATGGGTGCCATGGAGGACGGTTTGAGGATGAGACCTCAGTCTACTCTCATTACTCCTCATTCCTAGCCCGGAGACTGCCAGAGATCTATTGGGCGTTTGGTTGTTTGCTTGCTTGTTTTTTATGCTATAACCTAGTTTTTCTTAGAAACTGGTACAGTGGGGACTGGTGTCTAAAATCACTACCAACTCTTCGTGCTGTGTAAACCCTTCCCACCCCAATCCTGGGAACTCGTAGGGGTGGGGTGTGCACTGTGGTTATTCTGGTAAAATCCAAACCATTTTGAATAGAAGCCAACATTTTCTCAAACATTAAAAAAACAAAACAAAAACCCATCTGCTAGGGTATTTCTTATGCTCCTAGAGACTTAGTGGAATTTGTGTTTTCTAGGTAGAGTGAATGTTATTCACCATCAAAGACTTGACAACATATTTTGAACATTGGAGGGCAAACATGAAGCATCCCAGGTGTCAATATGCTGTATAGTCCTACAGTCCTTAGGTCTTTTTTGGGTGGCCAGGTCAAAGGCAGGGTTTTTCCACTTCCAGAGAGATTGTGAAGTGTTTGTCCTTTAATTGCAAGGCCTTTCTTCCCCGCTTGAAGCAAGGCAGGTAGTGGCATGTCAGCAGCCAGGTAGAGGTCAGTAGCACCTAGCAGGAAGTACTTGGCCACCAGGTCGGGCAGGCTGCCTTTGTACTTTTTTGTATATTGGGCTGACTTCTCCCACCCAGGCCATGCTTTAAAATGTTTAAGCCCTGCAGTGTTAGGAAGTTCTCTTGCAGGAAAATGCTTAGGAATTCACTTGGTTCTGCTGTGCCTGAGCGGCCTGTTGCTCTGTAGGCTAGCCAGTTGCTTCTGAGACTTGAAATAGTTCAGAGAAGGCTGGCCTTCCCTGGGCTGTTGTGATGTATGTCCTGCCTTGAAGAAGAATTTTCCTAGGGGCTTTGTGTGCAGCCACCAGCCAGAAGACATGGGGTCTTTTTTGCAGGATATTAGCCTCAGAGATAAGAGGATTTAAACATGGACTTTTTTGAGGTTTGGAAGAAGAAAACAGGACCAACAAACAGTCATTCTTGGCAGCTGGGACAAAGATACAAGTGAGAAAAAGAAAAAAGTCCTGCTTTCTGAGTTAGAAGTCAGGCAGGAAGGCTCATGCAATGGGCTTCAAGAAGCTACATGGAGAAGGAGTGAGAGGGGAAGGACTGCAAATGGGAGAAAGGTACCCAGAGTGTCAGAATGGCAGGCTTAGGATTTTGGCCAGTATCCCAAAAAGGGTGCCAGGAAGAGAGAAAAACTGTGGAAAGCACACAGGCACACAGTGGGGACCTGCAAGCAGCTGCCCCAAGGGAGGGCCATCCCAGGCATTACACGTACATCTCATTAAGAGGGTAGTTATTTCCCTCATCTCTTTAACATGCCTTTAGGTGTATCGTGTTTCTTGAAGTTAAAGCTTTTTGAGGGTCTTTTTCTGTCCAGATGTTTGACAGGCCCCTTTGGATTAACTCTGAAGGGAGACACAATAGTTTATCTTTGCAGTTCTTGTAAGGGTGTTGTGGTGCATGCTTTAATCCCAACACCCAAGAAGCAGAGGCAGGTGAGTGTCTGTAAGTTCAAGGCCAGCCTGTTCTACATAGTGAGTTCCAGGACTTGCAGGACTATATAGAGCAGTGGGTCTCAACCCTCCTAGTACTGTGACCCTTTAATACAGTTTCTCATGTTATAAACCCAGCCATAAAATTATTTCATTGCTACTTCATAACTATTATTTTTGCTAATGTTATGAATCATAATGTAAATACCTGGATATCTGATATTCGACCTAAAGAGATCAAAACTCACAGGCTGAGAACCATTGATTTAGACAGTTTTTGTCTTTTAAAAAAAAAAAAAGGAAGCCAGCCATGCCAGGAGGAAGCAGCCTTCCCTCTATGGGCCTCAACAAAGCCCTCCTAACTTTACCTCTAAGGAGGGGCCATTGTGGTGCTCTCCAGGGAGACTGAAGGTAGTGTCCAAAGCTGATGATGAGAGTGGAATCCATCCACAATGACCTCCAAGCCAGCTAACATCTACCTCTTAGGCATAGTTTGCAGCTGGGGTCATTTATGGCTTTTACTTGCTGGTTGGGGAAGGGTATGTGTGTGTTACTTCAGCCACGTTGTGGGCCAGTCCCATTTTCACTGGCCAGGCTGTTAACCTTTCAGGCTGGCTAGTGATCTTTGGCTCCCAACAGCTGCCCAGGCTCCAGCCTTTACCTATCCTTCGGCTTGTGGCCCTCCATTTCTGTTCACAGAAGGTGGGGGCTTTTTAGGTCTGGGGCACCCCTAAAGCCTCTTGTGAAATATTTGCTAAAGCAGGAACACTTAGAGGACCTCAAACATAATTCACAAGTGACCTCCCCATTGATCTTCTTTGTGGGACCAGGTGTCTTGACAAGGTCCTATTGCTTGGCTTTGGGGAGAGGGCTGTCTTTCCTGGCTGGCTTTCACTTGGGAGATCACAAGTACAGGGGAGAAGGCTTGGCACTCTTAGAACAAAATGACCCAGAGGCCCCGTGCCTTTCCCTGCTTCCAGCTAAGAGGAGCTCAGAATAACAAAAGTCCCTGGCAAGAGATGCTAATGCAGAGTTGGGCCTCAGCTAGTTGGGACGAGCCTGAGCAAACCCCAGGTTTGTAACTACAGAGCTGACAATTGGACAAGCCTGATTCTTGTCAGTTTTAAAAATAGCAGTGTGGGAACCCCTCTGAGGCTCCTGGGAACTTAATTGGATTGGTGTGCAGGAGCCTAGCAGAGAGGCTGAAATACTTTTCTCCCAGCCTGTCCCAACAATGCTTCCCAGGTTCCCAGGCAGCTGGTCCCTGTCCACTTCCCTGTACCCTACAGCATCAGGCTTCTTCATGGCTGGCTTTAGGGTCTCTCTCCCTGAGAGAGAGTTATGGCTTCCCTAGACCGTCAAGAAATGGTAAGTGTGAGCTACCGCTGACATTTCTGTGTACTCCAGTTCCCTCCCTTGATGGGAAACTACTCGGTGCTAGGTATAAATGGGGGTGTATGTGAATTATTGTAAATGCTTTTGAAGAATATCTTAGGTTTTAATCTCAGTAATCAGGAAACTGAGATAGGATTGCCATGAGTTCAAGGTCAGTCTGGGCAAAACAACAACAAAACTTGAAGAGAAGCTGGGGCTATAGATTCATGGTTAAGTTCTTGCCTGGCACATGTGAGTTCTGGGTTCAGTAGCCATCTATAAAAAAAATAAAGTGCCTTTAGAAATTGTAACCCAGGGCTGGACAGATGGCTCAGTGATTGAGAGCACTGTCTGCTCTTCCAGAGGACCCAGGTTCATTTCCCAGCATCTACATGTAGCTCACAACTGTCTGTACCACTGGTTCTAAGGGAACTGACACCTTCACACATAAAATAAAATTAAGTAAATTACTAAAAAATAAAAAAAGAAATTGCAACACTAACTTTCTTCTGTTTGTGCCCAGATTTTCTAAATGGGGCCCCAAAGCAGGTATGAGACTGGGACAGAGTTGTCTTTTCCTCCTCAGAAGTTGAATTCCATCCCTGTCCCAGGACAAAAGAGATGAGAGTGTAACTTCAGCTTTCCTATACTGGGCAGAAGCAGAGATCAAGTGTGTTTTAATGAACCTAATGTCAGTGGGTTCTGTGGCCCAGAAACATTGTTCACTGTGAGCAGAAGGAACAGAATGGAATAGAATGACAACCGAGGTCCTCCAGGCTTGCCACCGGTGATCCCTGCCCCACCGAGGCGTCTAGGCTAGAGACAAGCTGGAAAATCCCTCCAGGTTTTAAAACAATAGTTATAATTACAAATGTACAGTTCTTTCTGTGTTGTTATCAACACTAATCAGAACAACACTGCTTATGAGAAAGATGTATTTTTAAATGATAAGAACCAACAACATAAAATGGAGAATTTTATGTATTTCTGGCTCTCCCAGGCCGGGAGCTAGCCCAGTTTAGGCTATGGAGGGGCAGGTGCTCCTGATAAAGGCTAGAGGTTCCAGCCCCAGGTTGCCCCAGGCTGCGTGTCCTAGAATATCAGGATGATGATATAGGTGTTTTAGTTCAGAGGCTATTAGATAATAAATGCTTTGGAAGTTTTTCTGGATGTACCAGGACTCTGCCTCAGTGTTAGTTCCTTCTGCTTTGAGCTTTTCGGGTTATACAATCATGAAGGTGATTGATTTTTGACCCAGGAAACAGTGGTCAGTTTCTAATGAAATGCCCTGAAGCATGTGTAAAGGCAAGGGGGTAACGTCATGTGATCTCTCCAACCTGATGTGCAGAGTGAGTGTGTAAATGTGCTGGGGTCAGCAGCCCTGTAGCTCTTGTTTCTTTTTAAATAGGTTTGTGTTCTGGAAAGGGTCTGGGGTAAGGAGGGGGGAGCTTGTTAAATTTTGAGTGGTGGGAAGAGTAGAACTAGCCATTTTCGGCCAGTGGGGTTGCTAGGAGTTAATACTAACAGCTACCAGAAGAAGTCGGCTCTGTGTATTAAAACCTTTCCGCAAATAAATAGATTGGTTAGGTTTTCTGAGTAAGGCTGTCCAGTGGACAGGGAAGTGGCCCACACTGCCAGTTCCTTAGACTGGAGAAGGACAGGTGTCCCTTCTTAGCTCACTTGGTCTTGGTTCCCTACACTCTGCAGGGCTGTCACCTAGGCAGAAAGGGTGCCCACACTGAAAGGTGCAAGCTGTCCACTGTATAGAAGAAAACAAAAGTAGTTGGAGGTGGGGGGCACTACAAATTGTAACTTTTACTCTTAACACAAAAGAGCAAGCAGCAGCTGATAGAAGGTTTCTGTTGCTGTGTATGGGGACTCAGCTCCTGTCTTGCCCTGGGGAGAAAGGAGCCTAGCCCAACAAATACTGTCCCCTGCTTCAAATACCAGCTTTATTTTGATAATGCTTGACCTAGGCATCTAACTCTTCACTGCCCTGTTTTTCAGATACAGGAACAGGACTGGGCATCTTTCAGCCTGTTTTAAACTGTTGGTGTTCCAGGCAGGGATGACCCCTGCTGCTCAGAGATCTGCCTCTTGTTGGGGCCAGCTCTTAGAGTCTTCTAAAGAAGAAGGGAGCAGTGAACAAGATCCTGGTGTGGGGTAGTTTGTCCATCACAGCTGCCCTTGCACTCCTGTGACCAGCTGCTTTGGGCAATATCTCCATGCTAGACTCTGTTCTGAAGTCATTTAGTGACTCATTCTGGATGCTTCATTTAAGTCTGTTGCCTGTCACCCCACCAGTAGACTTAAAGTGTGTGCTCATGAGGACTACAGGTAGGATTGACAGGAGTTGGCAGAGGACTAAATTCTTCAACCCTTAGAACTTGTGGCATTTTCCCCTGCCAAAGTGTGATGCTCAGGACACCTGCTTTTTGCTGTGGCTTTTGGTGCCCAGGTGTCTCTGCCTGCCTGCCTGCCTTTGTCTTTGTCTTTCTACATGGGGCCAGGGAAGCCTGGAAGCCTCCTACAGTCTCAGAGTGGCTTGTTAGCACCATTCTGGGTCCTTCAGCTCCTACTGATTTCTCAACAGGCACTTTAGACCCAGAAGGGCCCCTAGGGGGCCCAATGAAGATCCAGTGAGTCTCAGGTTACAGGTAGGGCTTTGTGCTAGACTGCCTTCTAAGGAGGCACCAGGGCACCTCAGCCTGCCAGGCTTATGTCAGTTCCTAGCTCCAACAGCTCTCTGGAAGTTTTCTTTAAGGATTTCTTCTGTTACTAGAAAGCAGATTTTGTAGCCCTCTTCCCAGCTTTCTGGGTGCTTTCTTGTGCGTATTTGGAGAGACACTGACCTGGATCCTGTGTAGTTTAGGTGTATCCTCTGGTGATGGGCCCTTTTACCTGAGTGCACACTGAGACTTTTGAACCCTGTTGCTGGCACAGACCATTACACAGCAATTCTCAGCTGTATAAATATCATGGGATTGACCTTTGGATATGGCTGGTAAGTACAGCCCATGTGGCAGCTCTTTCTGCCACATGTGTGAGGAGACATTCCCCAGTGGAAGGTGACTGGCTAGGAGGTGGAGGCCATGGACAGCAACACCACAGCTTCTCTAACATTAGGTGCAGAACTGCTACATGATCTAGCAGCTCTGCTTCTTGGCAGATACCCAGAAAAACTAACATGAGGGCTCTACAGACATTCATCCCCCAAAGATGCAGCATTGTTTTTAGGAGACAACAGGTAGAACAGTGTCTTAGTTAGCTTTCTGTTGTGATAAAGCACTGACCAAAGAAATTGGGGAAAAAGTTTATTTCATCTTATAGGTTACAAGTCTGTCATAAAGGAAAGTCAGGGTAGGAACCTGGAGGCAGAAGCTAAAGTGGAGGCTGTGGAGGAATAATGCTTCCTAGCTTGCTTGCCGTGGCTTACTCAGCCTTTCTTATGCAACCCAGGACTGTTTGCCACCATGGCCTTGGGCCCTTCCACATCAATAGTAAATTAAGAAAACACTCCTACAGACTTGCCTGCAGGCTGATATGATGGGAGCATTTTCTCCATTGATGTTCCTTTTCATATGATTCCGGATTATGTCAAGTTGACGGGGGGGGGGGGGGGGGACGGGGGACCCAAACTGATCAGTATAAGCAGTCTTGTCCATAGCCATGTGGGTGGATTAGGAAGATGTAGTATATTCCTACACCATTGCCTGGCCACACAAATTTGGATTTGTGCAGCAATATAAATGGGTTTTAAAAAACACTTAATGAAATAAGGTAGATATGAAAGAATGATGGAATGATTCCACTCATTTGTAGTACCTGGTTTCAGAAAGAGGAAAATGTGGGGTCTGGTGGGTATTTAATGCATACAGTTTGTTAGACATGATGAAAATGGCTTGGGTGTAGATGGTGGTGATGGCTACATATGGAATGCTTCTATGTTGCCCACTTACAGGTAGTTGGAAGCATGTGGACAACCTCTGTGTAATCAGTAGAAAGTGTGGCCAGCTGTACATGGCCCTTGGCAATCACTGCTATAGGCTCATGCTGCTCTGTTAAAGTGTGAGATTAGATCCAGTGGAAGAGTTGGGCTCAAACAGAAGGTGAGAGTGGTCCTTGGATAGTTAACCAGCAGTTCCATCCAGACGAAGGATGTGATGTCACCTGTAGGTGTCCAGATAACTGCTAGGATCTATCCTCACAGTGACCACAGGTGCAGAGGTGGGTGCAAACAGCATCGGACTGTATAGGCTTTAGAAAGCCCAGTGTTTAATTATATGACTGTGAACTTTGCACATGTGTGCATTTATCACTGGTTATATCCTGGCTCTGTGTCCAGCTAGGTGACAGCTGCATGCCCTCATACCTATGAACTTTTTCAGGGAACGCATGGAACTTCTGGAGGAAGCTAAGAAGATGGAGATGGCCAAGTTCCGCTATATTCTGCCTGTGTACGGCATATGTCAGGAGCCTGTTGGCTTGGTCATGGAGTACATGGAGACAGGCTCCCTTGAGAAGCTGTTGGCCTCAGAGCCATTGCCTTGGGATCTCCGCTTCCGCATCGTGCATGAGACAGCTGTGGGCATGAACTTCCTGCATTGCATGTCCCCGCCACTGCTGCACCTAGACCTGAAGCCAGCGAACATCCTGCTAGATGGCCACTACCATGTCAAGGTTGGGACAGTATGTGCTCTGGGGAGTGGGCAGCCAGGATGCTGGAGGGCTCAGTGTCTAGATAGAGCAAGGACTCTGGAATAAAGTCTGAGGAAGGAAGGGATTGTCCCTGGAGCAGAGAATTTAAAGCCAGGGCCTTTCTCACTGTCAGACCTGCTATGGCACCAGGTTGTCACACTTGATCTGAACATAATAGGTACCTGGAAGGATTACCATTGTGAACCTATGGGATTCTTCCCCATAGCTTTCCCTAGCATGTCCTAGGTTCTGAGCACATAAAGCAGATGAAGGACTTAAGGGTCCCAGATTTACTGTCTTGTGAGATCACATCAGCAATTGGGTTGTGAACCTGTAAAACTTTAGCTGTTGTGGTACCAGAACCTTGTTTCCCCCAGTGTTCTTGGACTATGGATAGGTGTTGGTGTTGCTGTGTTCTAGTCACAGGCTGTGAAGAGGACTCTGCTAGGAAGCTGTGGGCAGTCATATTGATGTGAGGCCTACAAGGATTGTGTCTTTATATCTTTGGAAATTTAGAAAATATTGTGTGAGGAGTGCCACAGGAAACAGGTGCTGTATGCCTGGGTTGTCAGGTTGCACTGGGTTACATGGCTTTGGACACATTTTTCCTCTGACTACCTCTGCTTCCACACCAAGGGCAGCACTGTTATAGACTTTTTCATATGACATGCACATGGCTTTGGGGAGGCCAAGCCCTTAGCCCATAGTATTGGTCACAACCTCCCTTTCTCTGTATGCAAGAAGGCAGATAGACCTGAGTGATGGAAAGGGATTAAGGGCCTGGAGCGAACAGTGTCTTAGCCCATGTCACTTGATATGTCTGATTGTATAACATGCTCGGACCCACCCTGCTGGCCCTTAGGGGACTCATTGTTCCGCCCAGTTCAAGTCAGCACACAGTGGCCTGTGTGAAGATCCTTGTAGCCCTCAGACTCAGCCAGGCCACTGTGTACATTCGCTATGGGTTATAGCTTAGGTAGACATTGACCAATCATGGCCTTTATATCCTGGAAAGTGAGACAGGATCGCACACAACTTAGTGTGAGCCAGCTCCAAGGTGGATCCCAGCATCTTCTTATGAACTAAGTTTCTTGGGTTCTGTTTCCTTGTGGCTGGCAGGGCTTGGCCTCCTTTCTTCCTGGACAGAACAGACTTGCATAGTTACTTGGTGGCTAAATTAGATTACTCTGGCTGTAGGTCTGGGGCAGAGGTTGAAGTGACAGCCTCCACAGAGATATTGATGACCCACTGCCATCCATCCATAACATGTTTAGGAAATCCTCTTACTGACACACCACAATCTCAGGAAGCCAGAGTGGTTTGTGAAGAGTAGGGTATGCAGATAGCCTCTGGCACACCTGGGACTGGCTTTCATAGGGGGCAGGTTCTGCTTCTGTGTGCAGCAAAGCATGCAGGTGCACAGGAGAGTAGACTTGAGGTGGAAGAAAGCCCAGAAAATCACCCAAAACTCTGGGCATTTGAGAAGGTGTAAGGGAAGCAGCAGTCACTGTTGGGCATAGAGTTGAGGGTGGTGTATGAAGACTGTGTCTTTAAGAACTGCTGAATGGAAGTTGGCTGCATCGCATGTGCCTTAACTAGGGGATATGGATCTGGTCTGGTGTAGTCCCAAGAGTCCCTCTATCTGGGGTCTCTGGAGTCTCAGCTGCCCTAGGTGCAGCCAGTGTTTGTCATCCCATTCCTTCCTCTCCTGGCAAGTGTGTGAGTGGGAAAGCTATGGTGGGCTGGGCACAACTTCCTCTTCCAAGTCTTATTTTTGGGAGTGCAGCCAGGAGTTGGATCAGGGACACAACTCCCCCAGTTCTGTCTTTTTGCTGAAAAGTGGAGTAAAGAGGTACTTTTGGGTTGTTATCAGGATCCTTGAGGGTTAAGGTTCACACTGTGCCCCTCTAGGAGTGCAGAGCAATGTTTGGCACCTAGTTTGTCACTATAAGCTGTCTTTTGTAGGTCTGGGTGCTGACTGATCCAAGTGTTTTCTCAGCCTTGGGTACTCAACAGGTATTTAATAATGCTTGTACATTGAGGAAGTAAGGGCTGCCTTTGACCAACTCTGGGCTGGCATTTCCTTTCAGGCTGCAGTCACCTCAGCCTGATGGCAGTTGCAGATTTTACAGTGTCATCTGTATGGCTGGGCTGGGAGCTGTCGAGCCATGATGAGAAGGTGTTCCTTTAGGGTGAAGGGACATTGTCTGAAAATTGGGATGCTGAGGCCAGCCCCTCACCTGAGCCACCCTCAAAGGCCCTACAAAAGCTGTTTTTGTATGGTGCCAGGCTATTATCAGAAAAGTTAGTCACTGACAAAAAGCTGAAAAAAACAAAACCAGAAGTGTGCTTATATAGCACAGTCTCTTTGTCTTGTAGAAACAGCTTCCCAAGGAGATCCTGTGGTGCCGAGGGCTCTGTACCTCCCATGCAGACAGTTCCTTTGGGTTTCAGGGCCATTTTCAGTTCAGACTTAGGTTGGGATCCTGAGGGAGTGCCAGGAGCTGCCATTCTGCCAGCCTCACTTCCCTGTGGCCAGGGAAGTACTGCTGTCCTGAGCACAGTATGAATGTTACTGACGCTTTACAGCAGCTTGGGATTGTCAAGTGCATTAAATTACTTTCCTGTGTCATTCTACATTAAGTACAATAAATATCTGAGTTAGAGGTGGATCCAGATTTCCCCATACTACTTATTCACAGTGTCCTGAAAGAGGGGTACTTTCTGCTGCTGGG
This sequence comes from Pachyuromys duprasi, assembly GCA_028658305.1. Taxonomy (NCBI): domain Eukaryota; kingdom Metazoa; phylum Chordata; class Mammalia; order Rodentia; family Muridae; genus Pachyuromys; species Pachyuromys duprasi. The sequence goes on along the minus strand of CM053753.1, from coordinate 107,168,496 downwards.
TCTGAAGAAGGCAGCAAGAAGACTTCGGCACCTTGGTCTAGCTATTCTGAAGTAGAAGGGTATGTTCTTAGAGGTTCTAAACCCTGAGGTCTTTGGGCATCAGCTACCAGTATGAGAGCATTTGAGTCATGAGGCATTACTGTTGAGAGCTGGGGGAGGAGGCTACCCTGTTCTGGGCAGGAAGATGAGAGAAAGGCCCCCACAGCTCCTGAATTCCTCATCATGGTGTGCCTGAAATGCCAGGGTGCATTTTGCAGTATACATGCAAAGGGACAGTGACAGAGAAAATGAAATGGCCTAGTACTCAGGTTCCCCAAATTTGTCTGTATTTCTGAATGCAGAGAACACTTTCAAGTTGCTGGTAATTGTTGGACTGAAACTTCTCTTCTCCCATAATTTTCTTAAGAGGGGCAATGAACACCGTCTACCCTTTCCAAGCAGTATGAAGCAGCTGCAGGACTTGGTGATGGCTTTGTCATGGCCACTGGCAGCTTTTCCGGAGTTGTGGTTTCTCCTAAGGCCTTACAGGCTTTCGGAACCAGCGGAACTAAGGGACCCTAGAGGCCTGCTGAGCATGAGCCTTAGACTTAGAGTGCTGTCAGAGGCAGAGGGCCAGCCCTGCACAAATGGCTATCTTCCGGTCAGCTCCCACGGCCATCCTCAGTGTCTTTTAGTTACCCACAGTCTTTCTGCCATGCAGTATTGACAGCACCAGGCCATAGGCTTCCTTCATGCTTATGGCCAGTCTGGAAACAGGAATCCTGACTCAGCCCATTTCCTGTTGCTGCCAGGGCGTGTTTGAAGATGAGCCCAGGAGTGATTAAAAGGCTTAAAACCACATCAGCCTTGAAGGAGACTAGAAAAGGGCCATTTCTATGTGTACCGGAAGGATGTTCAGTGCTGAATTGGGGCTTAAACTCACACAGTGATTCAAAAGGTCTGGCTTGCATCAGGATGTGGTGGCATGGGCAGAAAAGGGAGACTCCGAGAGATGTCTGCAGGTCTGAGCTACAAGGACACCTTCACCAACGGGGGGCCTTCCTTCCCTGTGAACTGTGGAAGTAGAGAAGGGGTTTCTCACAGTGACTTCATTACCAAGGGAGGGGACATCGTTTCTGGAGTAGACCAGTGAGCCTGGAAGGTGATGAGGCATGTGTTTTGCTCACTGTAAAGCCCTCTGAAGGCGTGTTGCGCTGTAAAGGACCTGTTGGCACTTGTAACTAACCCAGCTGGAAGGTTGTATAACCGGACTGACAATGGATGATAGATGTCCTAGCCTGTCACGTGGCTCCTTTTGCCTGAAAGCTGAAGGCTATTTTCCTCTTCGTGCTGACTGTGACCATCAGCCACCAGGGTAGATGTGAAGCCTTAAAGAAGCAGGGCTGGCTGCCCTTTTTCTGAGTTCTGTCTCTAAGTGAATTCCAGTCTTTTAAGCATAGTGTCTTCTCCATCCATCAAGTTTATATTGATGCATCCAGGCATGGCCCTTCTGCATCCCTCTAGTTTCTGCTTACCTGGGGACAGGGTGGCCTGGAGCTCAGCCCTTCTGTTTGGGGTGAGCCCCAATAAGGTATGTTGGGGAACCACCATCGGCTATGGCAGAGAGAGATGCCACAGCCTCTTCTGGCTCTCTAAGGCTGACATGTCTCCTTTGGATTGCTTTTACAGATCTCTGACTTTGGGCTGGCCAAGTGCAATGGTATGTCTCACTCTCATGACCTCAGCATGGATGGCCTGTTTGGCACAATCGCCTACCTCCCTCCAGAGCGCATTCGTGAGAAGAACCGATTGTTTGACACCAAACATGATGTATACAGGTGTGTGATAATACCACCATGCCCTATGTGCCCAGGCTGGGAGCTCTAAGCATCACTGATGATCCTGCCCTGAACAGCAGTTTCCAGAAAGGCTCTGGGGATACTGTTCAGCCATGGAGTTTGATTTACATGCAAATAGTGTGTGCCTGTTGGACTTGGGAATTTTAGCTGGTGGGTACCTGCTCCCCAGGCACATGAAAGACTTTTCTGTGGTGGAGGCTGGCTGAGAAAGGCTATTCTTGGCTATTGCTAGGCAGAAGCAGTTAGAAAAAGCAGTTGTTTGTCAGCTCAGTGTTGGATATGATGCAGCATTTCATGAGACATGGACTTCATTGTCTGTCAGAAGAATCTGCTGCTTTGAATAGTCCACAAATCCATAGGTATGTGGGTTTGGGTTCCTCAGAGCTCACACTTTCGGTCACTTGCCTCTGAAGGGGGCACATTGGCTCACATCCTGAGTCCCCAGTGTATAAACTGACAACTTGATTGCTCCATTGTGTGGTTAAAGGAATATTTTTATTGTAGATATGAGAGAGAACAGCCAGAGGCATTTGGAAGATTCTAGAGCACAGAGAGAAAGTAGTAGACTGAACATGGCCAGTAAACTGGATCTGGCCAGAAGAGAAACAGGAACAGAGCAGAGGGAGAGTGGGAGAGAGAGATCAAGAAAGAAAAACAGAGAGAGCATAGCAAGGTTCTAAGGAGAATGCATGGCTGAGGAGAAAAAGCACATGAGCTGGAGAAGTTTAGGGTAGGGGAAGAGAAGAGCCAGGATGCCAACTTGGACTTTAAAATTTATAGCTGGTACATGTGATTCTGAAGGAACCTAGGGATCAGGATGAGCTTTGGTATGCTAATAGGCACCACAGAGAGCCACTTGTCCCCTCTGCCAGTGAGAAGGGGAATGGATCCCTTTGTTAGGGGGGAACTGGGTTCACAAGTTCCTGGCTTTTGTCTAACAATCAGAATTTGGGGAAATGGGGTTTCCTTTGGACCTGACATTCAGGATCTGAGTACCTAAGAACCACACTTCCTTTTCTTCCTCGGGTTGTGAGGGTCCTATTCCAGAGACATCTGGGGAAAGACAGCCCTAGGGCAACCAATTCTGTCTTGCCACCAGGCCCAGCTGACTGGTTTGACAGAATCCAGTATGCCAGTGTTGAGCTTTTGAGCAGTGAGTCCCACTGGGCATGGCCCTCTAGGGAGTAGTCAGGGCTTGTAGAGTTTGAGGATACTCGAGGTTTTGTTTTGTTTCTGTTTTTGTTTTTAAAGATTGGGCCATTTTCAGTGTACCTAGAATGATTTATTTATTTAAACATATGTCTCCCAGTAGCTAAGAGAGGGTTTCAGGCTCAGCTTGTTGCTTCTTAGTACTTCATAGATACTTTCATTAGCCACAGTATGATGAAGCCTCCCAGGGCATTTTAGTTAGAACCTGGCCTTGAAGCCACAGCAGAGAAAAACAAGGGACAGAAGTGCCCATAGATGTCTGAGTACTTGGTCTGTGCTCCCAAGAGATGGATGCCTAGAGCTTGAGGACTCTATCAAACCTGGCTTCAGCACCAACTGACACCTAGTTTCTCTTTCAGCTTCGCCATTGTGATCTGGGGCATGCTCACCCAGAAGAAGCCATTTGCAGGTAAGTGGGCCTTCATGAAAACAATGGGCATGTCCTTGACCCTTCTCAGCTCTTTCATAGTGCCTTTGGTTTGTGCTTGACTAGGCTGCCCCCCACTCCCCAGGACTTCAAAGCCTCATGGCCATCCTCAGGGCAGATGCCTTACAACCACCCTACAAGTACATTGGAGACCCACAGCTAGCTTATTGAAGGTGGCTGACAGAACACTCCTGCTGTGCTGTTTACCTACAGGACAGATCAATTGTGGGACTATCAGACTTGCAGCTTTGTTCTTTGATGCCACTGAGTGTTTTGTGGTGGTAAAATTACATAACAAGATACCCTTCCTTTACCCCCCTTCCTTCCCTTTCAAAAACAAATGGTATAAAACATACATGACAGAATCTGTGTTAATCATTCAAAACACACTGAATAGCAGTAAAAGCATTCATGTGCTTGGCCCCTCTCCTGAACTTCTACCACATCAACTCAAGCTTACTTGAGTCACTTTTAGCTGCAACACTTTTATGACATTTCTGAATATTTCTGAATATGACATTTCTGAATATTTACTGTGGGGTGTGACCAAAGATATTTGAAAACAGAGATCATGCTCAGTGTAGATGAGGCCCTAGTTCAGTCTCCAGCACTGAACAGATACCATTTACGTCAGAGCCCCCAAGTTGAGGGCCCATTGCTTGGCTCAGTCACACACTCAAGCCAGCCGTGGAAAAGGAGTAGACACAAGATCCTCCAGGCACAGGATTTAGGGTATGCTGGGAGCTTATCAAGCACACAGCAGCGTAGTCGTATATGTTCCTCTCCTCCACCTTTTTCTTTAAAAAAAAACATAGTTATTTTATGTGTATATGTGTGTGCCTGAGTAATGCATATTCACCACATGTCTCTGGCAGTCAGAAGGGGGCGTTGAATCCCCTAGATTCTACAGTTACAGGCAGTTGTGAGCCTGCCATGTGGGTGCTGAGACCTGAACCAGGGTCATCTGTAAGAGCAGCCAGTGCTCTTAACCGCTGAGCATCTCCCCAGTCATTTTCCCCATTCCCCTTTCTTCCAACTGTTGTCCCTCCCCCCAAGGAGTCCACATACTGAATTCTTTTCAGTGTGATAGCCTTGCATTGGACATGAAATTATCCAGTAGCAGTGACTCTTGAGTCAGGTGTATGGTGTATCAAGGATCTAGGCCCTCAAATTTTGTCACCTCCTAGATAGGGCAGTCAAGGTACAGAACTTCCCCGATGTCACATAGACCCCATCAGCAAAAGTCCTCTAGGTAGTCTCTTGACTCTCATTGCATTTGGGAAGCTTGCTGGGTTTGGAAGGCTGGCTTATCATGGCGGTAACCTGCAGATATTGAAGAGATAGGCCTTGCACAAGACTTAACGGGAAAATGAACAAAGCGTCAGCATGGAACCCTGGCAGCCAATAGTGACTTTGGGCCAATTTTCCATACCTGTCAATAGGCGCCTGCTGCTCCACAGGGCATGCTTGGAATGCAGGAGATGGGGAAATGCCCATGGGAACAGTGCCTAATGGGCTGCATGGTTTAAGATGAGCAGAATGTCACCACTGAGAGTGATCTCGAGCCTTTCCTCATCAGGGATAGTAATAATAAATAATGGCAGAATCTTTGCCCATGAGACATAGTTTTTAAAATTGAGAAAAACAGAGAATGTTGTGTCCTGTCAGAATATAGATAAAGAAAACTCCAGTCTTGGAAAGGGAAATGGTAGTGTCCCAGGTGATATGTAACAGCATGTCTCCAGCACTTGTCCGTGCATCGGAGTGAAGAGCCATCTCATGCTCCTCAAAGTCTCGACACGTGCCTCTCCTTTGTAGATGAGAAGAACATCCTACACATCATGGTGAAAGTGGTGAAGGGCCACCGCCCAGAGCTGCCACCCATCTGCAGACCCCGGCCACGTGCTTGTGCCAACCTGATAGGACTCATGCAAAGGTGCTGGCATGCGGACCCACAGGAGCGACCCACCTTCCAAGGTGAGTACCGTTCCCTTTTCCCTGTCTCATCTCTGCTACAGGATGGCTCTTCTGGTGACACAGGACAGAGTTGAGGGTCAAGCTCAGGTGGGGAACAGTATGTGCAGAGATGGGGATGAAATAAGCCCACCACCAACAGGTTGGCCCATCCCCTACTTTGGCTGCCCAACACCAAGGGCTGGGATGGATTGGTAAAAGTAGGTGGTCAGAACCAGGGACCCTCTTCTGCTCCCAACAGGCTGCATTTGTTTCCAGGGAACTTGGAATCCTGGTTTTCAAGTTTAGGTACAATGGTGTGTCTTTACAAGGGCAGCTGGAGGTGGCTAGTAGCCTGCAACCTTTCTCTCACTCCTCTTAGGGTCTTGTCCTCGTGGATATATGTACCTTTTGGGTAAGAACATGAACCTGGTAGAGTTACCTTTCACTTGAATCTGGAGAGACATGAGTAGACTGGGGCTTACCTGTCGCCCCTAGTAATTTTTTGGTTTTTCAAGACAGGGTTTCTCTGTTTAGCCTTAGCTGTCTTGGACTTGCTTTGTAGACCAGGCTGGCCTCGAACTCACAGCCCTTTGGGTCTAGCAGGTTACTGAGGAGTTTTGATCCTGATGAGTCCTTGCAGTTGGTTGCCCAGACACTCAGGATGGTGGTAGGGTTGCCTTCTGGTGATGTCTGGGATCTTTTCTATAAACCAGCAGTAGTACTGGCCATGTTTTCTGCTGGTCAAGACTGGCATGTCACTGCCTCTGTTCCCTAGAATTATGTAGGAGTCCTATCTAAGAAACAGCCCTCTTTGTTTTCTCCCTCATAGAAATTACCTCTGAAACCGAAGACCTTTGTGAAAAACCTGATGAGGAGGTGAAAGAGCTGGCTCACGAGCCAGGTGAGGAAAGTTCTCCAGAGCCCAAGAGTGAGGTAAGCATCTTTGGCAGGGACCGTCAAGTTTCCAGTTTGTGGTGGGATTTTCCATTCCAATCTCTTTTCTGAAAACTCCTCCCCATTTCTCTTTGAGCCTGTTCTACACCTCCCTCTGGAGGCATAGGTTCTGCAGGGGCCCTCCGCCACCTGCCTAGAACCATGGAAGGGCAGATGGCCCCCAGTCTTCCTGGGCCCCTGGTAGGTAGGCTTAAAGATCTGAGCACAGTCTGTCTGCTCATAAATGGTTTGTTACAAGTTCTACATGATTACTCAGCAGTGAGATGCTCCAAAGGCCAGCGCTAGCTGAATGCCTCTAGGGTAATGATTGAAGCAAGAGCGCTCTGTTGTGAGGGTTGGGAGTGGTGGTGGGCTGGTGGTGTTTTATCTGACATTGGACAGCTTCTCCCAGGGTAAACAGTTATGGAACAGGTGAGACTTGAGGACAAAGGTGTTCCTGACAAAATAAAGGGGCAGAACCTACCTTTGATATGCTGGTGGCCAGCAAGTAGACATGACTTAGTGCACAGGTGACAAATCTGCTTTTCTTTCAGCACCCAAACCCATAAAGCCCCCACACCCCTGTTCACACAGCCCCATGCCAGACTGACTGAGAAGTCTGAAGCTCTGAAGCTCTTGTTGGGCAGTCTGTTGTGGGTGGACCGGGTCTGGCCTTGTCTGTTCTATGCCCTCCCAGCTTATCCATGGACTGCTTTTGGTCTAGATAGCATTCTTAGATAGTGGGTGGCAGCGTCATGTAGACTTTTCCATTTTTGTGAAGTTGTTATTCTTACAATCTCTTTCTACCAGGAAGGTCTATGAGATTTCTTTGAGGTCGTTTGCCCTTGGTAGTGCACAGCTGTGGGTCCTCCATCTGCCTCGTGGCCAATAGTTTTTGGTCCCACTGTCTTGCTCTCTGTGCTCCGACACGGAGGCTGGAGGAGCAGAGTCCTCACCACCCTCTATCTTTGCAGGCCAGGCCCGAGCCCTCACGCCTCAAGCGCGCCTCTGCTCCCCCCTTCGATAATGACTGCAGTCTTTCTGAGTTGCTGTCACAGTTGGACTCTGGGATCTCCCAGACTCTCGAAGGCCCCGAGGAGCTCAGCCGAAGTTCCTCTGAATGCAAGCTCCCGTCATCCAGCAGTGGCAAGAGGCTCTCTGGCGTGTCCTCAGTGGACTCAGCCTTCTCCTCCAGAGGATCGCTGTCACTGTCATTTGAGCGGGAACCTTCGACAGGCGGTGAGTGGCTGTGGGCACTAGTGAGCTTGCGTGGGCCTCTCTTGTGAGTTGTGTCAGAGCTTGAGCAGCTACTGTGCCAGGTCTCTTGCCCGAATAATTCTTGTCTTTCCATTTTCTCTAATGACTTTTTGGTGTCATCAGCATAGTTGGCGCTCAGAGCATAGATCCAGAAATTCCCACATCAGTAGTGTGGTGCTGTTGGGTGTCACATCACCTGGCTGAGCCAGCCCTGGAGCAGAGATTGGCCTCAAGTCTGCATCTGGAAAGCCCAAGTTCCAACCAGTGAAACTAGTGACACCTGGGAACTTTACTTTTGTCAGCCTTGTGACCCATACTCAGACACTTCCAGACAACCTTGGCCTTAAGCTTTTGTGTTCATGGGCACCCTTATTTAATACAGGCTTGCATCAATCTGGGCTGGCTGTCCTGTGAGGTGCTGTGGCTTCTCTGTGAAGCACAGACATCCCAGTATGGGATGTAGCATGAGGGAAGCCCGGTATGATCTCACCAGCCCACAAGGATTTTTCCAGTAGAATATTGAGTTAGAGAGCATTGAAGTTTAAGGAAATGCCTGGCAAAGATAGGTAGAGAGGACTGAGTTTGACTGGAGCCAAGCAGTGGATAACAGAGTCAAAAAAAAAAAGAGTAGGGTAAGTTCACAGCAGACATAGAAGTATCAGTGTCTGCTGTGGGGAAATGTGTTCTCAAGTGTTTTTAGGCTTAACCCTCTCTGATGATGCCTGAAAGATGACTGTCAGCCTATGAGAATGTAGTATTTAAGACAGGTACGGTGGTGCACATCTTTAACCCCAGCGCTTGGGAGGATTTATGTCTGGCTTTCATTTTTGGGTGCACCTCTTTTCAAATGACTGTCAGTGATCCTGCTGTGGCAGGGCTGTGATTGCTTGCCTTTCCCAACCATGAAAACGCTAGAGTGGTTTTATTCTGCAGATCAACAGAGGAACGCTTAAGAGACATCAACTATATTACCCAGGTCTCTATAGACTAGATCTGAAATGAACATGCAGGGTGGATACCTAAAGACCTGCAAGTAAAGGGTTTACTCTGAATGTCCTTGGCCAGAGTCCTTGGAGGTGTGGTCCAGCCGGCCTCAGCCCCCAAGCCTTAGAAGCCTCATTCTGCAACAGTAGCCTCACTGTGACTGCTGACATTGTCACCCTTCTCCCTGCAGATCTGGGCCCCACAGACATCCAGAAGAAGAAGCTGGTGGATGCCATCATATCAGGGGACACCAGCAAGCTAATGAAGATCCTGCAGCCCCAGGATGTGGACTTGGTTCTGGACAGCAGTGCCAGCCTCCTACACTTGGCTGTGGAGGCTGGACAGGAAGAGTGTGCCAAGTGGCTGCTGCTCAACAATGCCAACCCCAACCTGACCAACAGGAAGGGCTCCACACCACTTCATATAGCTGTGGAGCGGAGGGGTCGGGGAATCGTGGAGCTGCTGCTGGCCCGGAAGATCAGTGTCAATGCCAAGGATGAAGACCAGTGGACTGCCCTGCACTTTGCAGCCCAGAATGGAGATGAGGCCAGCACAAGGCTGCTACTGGAGAAGAATGCCTCTGTCAACGAAGTGGACTTCGAGGGCCGAACCCCAATGCATATAGCCTGCCAGCACGGACAGGAGAACATTGTGCGCACCCTGCTCCGCCGAGGTGTGGATGTGTGCCTGCAGGGAAAGGATGCCTGGCTACCTCTGCACTATGCGGCCTGGCAGGGCCACCTGCCCATCGTCAAGCTGCTAGCCAAGCAGCCTGGAGTGAGTGTGAATGCCCAGACACTAGATGGGAGGACACCCCTGCACCTGGCTGCTCAGAGGGGCCACTACCGTGTGGCCCGCATCCTCATCGACCTGTGCTCTGACATTAACATCTGCAGCCTGCAGGCACAGACGCCTCTCCATGTCGCTGCAGAAACTGGGCACACTAGTACCGCCAGGCTGCTCTTGCATCGTGGTGCTGGCAAGGAGGCTTTGACCTCAGAGGGCTGTACTGCCCTGCACCTGGCAGCCCGGAATGGACACCTGGCCACTGTCAAGCTGCTTGTAGAGGAGAAGGCTGACATTCTGGCTCGGGGCCCCCTGAATCAGACAGCACTGCACCTGGCAGCTGCCCATGGGCACTCAGAGGTGGTAGAAGAGCTGGTCAGTGCTGACCTCATTGACCTGTCTGATGAACAGGGCCTCAGTGCACTGCACTTGGCTGCTCAGGGCAGGCATTCAAAGACTGTGGAGACATTGCTCAAGCATGGAGCACACATCAACTTGCAGAGTCTCAAGTTCCAAGGAGGCCAGAGCCCTACTGCTACACTGCTCCGACGCAGTAAGACTTAGCTTGCCACCATAGCACCAGGGTTCCCTGAAGGCTTTCTGGTCCATCCTTGTTTCCTCATGGGGACAGAATGGTCCTAGGACACTCTGTTCACCCTGGCCGTGGCCTGCCCGTACACTGACCAAGCAGGAGCTAATGAACAAGGCAGTAGTAGCTGTGTCAGGGCAGAGGCTGCCACTGGCTACTGACCTGTGGCCAGCCAAGGTGTCTGATGTCAGACAGGACTGGGTCAGTGTCATTTCATTGTGGTCTTGATTGGCTGCTGATTCAGGCCTTTCATGACAAAGGTTATATAGGAGTGTCCCCTGTGTCCCAGAGCACGTCACCTCTGCTTGCTTAGAGCATGGGATCTTCGGTAGAGGCATGGAGGAGCAATGTTCTTCATCGTCTCACTGCAAGGGGTAGAGTATCTGTCTCTGGAGGCGTAGTGGTCTCTTATATATGAGTGACATGCTAGCTTTGCTTGAGAACTGTGATGATGTGACCGGCATTGGTTGATGGAGTCTAGAAAGAAAATGATATAAAGCCATAGGCTGGTCCTAACACGGAACAGCCTTACCAGCAGGGATTTTTAGGTTTTGGTCATATCTAGGTCACCGTACTTCTTCCTCCACCTCCCTAACAGTTGCTGAGTTCTTGCTTAAAATGTCAGAGCTACATATATAAAAGTTACTGGAAGATTCTTTATAAATGAGTTTTATACTAAGAATTGGTTAGTCAAACAAATCACTCTTTCAGGCTCTTTTGGTGAAGTGGTTTGTGCCAAGGGCTTTACTGACTTGCCCTGTGGTGACCCCTGCTGTGTTCCAGCCACAGTAGTTGAATGTGGCTCAAGGTGGCCATTGTAATGGTTGTACTCTGAGATGTCAAAGACTTGATAGCCTCATTGTTACACCTTTCCCATTCTTATTTTGAACACTGTGGAAGGATGTTGTGGAAGTGACCTGTGTAAAAACTCATGTTGTAGCATGGTGCGTGGCACAGAATGAGGGATGTAATGTGTAATGAGTTAATGTAATGTGTACTTTGACACGAATCATGGACAGGATGCTTTTCTATGACAGGAAGTGTTGGAGCTGGCCATGTTTTAATATGCCTTAATTTGCCTTCATTGTCTCCTACTCCTGTTATGTAAAACACAGAGACCATAAGAGCTGTGTGATGTCAATAAAGGACTCGCCTACTTTTGGAATTCACAAGACTGTTATTTCTTATCAATAATCTAATCATCTGGCCCTTGAAAACCAGAGGTCTAAGGCATTAACATGGGATTTAGAGACGTTACATGAAACAGCTCAGTGCCTAGGGCGTCTGTCTTCTTGCGTGTGCCAGATCCAGTGGGGAGGGGCTTCTAGCACCAATGCTTACACTTCTCTTTAATTATTTGTTATTCTCATATTAACTTTACATCTAAAGTAATTTCAAATTACATCAATTATAACTTCACATTGACTTTAGGTTTCTTATTCAGTTAAATTTGACCTCATTTTCCTGACCATCTTTTCCTTAGCTCCTACTCCATCCAGCTATCTATCAGCCCACCACTACCACTGTACTTGACCTTCTAACTACCCACTTGCCTACCCAGCTGTCCACCCATCCACCCACCCCTCTAACTGTCTGCCGTCCTCTCTGACTATGCACCAACTGTTTGTGCACCTAGCTTTTAGACAGTATGCCTGGTACTTCTCAATCCTTCAGTGTGTATTTCCCTAAAACTAAGGACTTTGATTTTCTAACAGCCATTAGAATCACAAAATTAGCATTGGCATGATACTATCTAGTTCACAAATCATTTTAAAATTTTACTGGTCACCTCAGCAGAAGTGGCTTTCCTTAACTTTTGGGGTCCTGGATTCCATCCATTTCTTTGTGTTTAGTTGCCACATCTCCAGTTTTATTCTGTGATCAGTTCCAGGCTTCTCTTGTCTTGCACAACCTTTATATTTTGAGGTACATGTAGCTCTGCAGGTTTGTATGACCTTCCTCATGATGGCTTAGGTTCATCCATTTTGACCAGCGTGTAACAGACTCAATACTGTGTTCCTCCTGCTCTTTTTATTTTCACTGGTATTGGTACACAGTCACAGATTGCTATTTAGCCAGTGGGTCAAACTCCAATACCCCTTAATGCTCAATGATCCCCAGCTTGACCAGCCTGAGGGCCTCTATGCACACAGGCCCCATGAGGCCTTACTGCTTTGACTAGCTGAGTGAGGCAGTACCTGGTTGCCATACACTGCCCTCCGCCAAGAGCAGCCCCCTTTCTTCACCCCCAAGAAAACTCTTGGCAGAAAATGTTGAAAACCCCGATCCAAGTGTTGTTTCCACTTCTAGTGGAGCATCCTCACTGCTAGACCCTCAGCAGAGAGATCAGGAAGGGTGTTTTGTGGAATCCTATCCGTGTCATGTGCTTTCATCTGGGTTCCTGTAACTTAGTGTTGTACTGTCTACTTCTCTTCTTCAGACTGCTGCACTCAGCCTGTGCAGCAGCCCTTTACCTTACAGAATGAAAATTGTCCATAAATCTTTACGCAGGCATGAGAGCCAATGAATTTGTCTTAGCAACATCACTTTTTGGCTTAGTGCCCCACCCTTCCTATGTGGGGCACCTACACAGTTTCCATCCTAGCTCTAGGCTGGAGTAATGTACCTGGGTGCACACACCCCTGCTTCTCCTCCATGCTCTTTCTGGTCCTGCCCCTTTGCCCAAGAGCAGTTTTCTGGTCTGAGGATTGCCTAGCTCTCTCTTAGACCTGCTTCATAAGTGCCCCTGGTGTCTCAAAGCTCTGAGTTGCCCAGGGCAGTGTCCCTCCAGCACCCCTGGAATCCCAGCCGAGCAAAGAGTCTCAGCTCAGTGAAAGATCCTGTCTCAAGACAGTAAGGTGGCAAGTGATGGAGGAAAACACCTGTTGGCTTCCACTAGCCTCTGCATGTGTGCACACCTGTGCTCATGTGAAAGCACCACACAGAGATATATATATATACATACATAAATATACATATATATACATACTATACACACAACATACTATACACACATAATGTGCCACACATACATACACTATGTACGTATATATCACATACATACTCTACACCACACATATACCCACCCCCACATATACCACACACACAGAGACCACATAACACAACCTACAGCACCATGTACACGATGTATACATACATCACTCACAATACCCTTCCCCCACAGACCAATACATATAAACTAAGTTTACACCATACATGCAAAGTGATTCCACCCCACTGAATTCTGCCTGAAGGGTTAGGGGATGACAAGGACGATATCATAAACAGGATTGCTGTGATGAAAAATTCATACAATCTGAGTGACTACTGCAGCTTGTTCTGGAAGTGAAGACATTCTAGAGTTTGCTGGTTTGTTGTCTTGGGTCACATGAAGCCAGTAAACTGAGTTGTTCCCTGGGCAAAGATCATTGCTGCCACTGTAAAAATATTTGCACTGAAGCAAGGAAGCTTGAACAGAAAGCCCCTCTGATGCTTGATTAAGGAGAAAGCTGCGGAGGGGTATTTTCTCTGCTTGTCACAGAGTTTACATGTAATGAAAGGTATAAACCCATTGCTGGGCTAGCTCTTGGGCAAGATCCTCACAGTGTGAACTGACCCTGAGTGTGGGACTCAAATAAAAGAAGTAGGCCCCTCCCCAGCTTCACACTGTAATATCTGAAGATGTCGCCTCTTAGAACACAACCTGGAGGTTTCAGCAAACCTTGCCTTCTGTGGCAACCCAGAAAAGCAAAGTCTTCATGGTCTCTCATAGCTCCAGCTCCTCTTCCTTCCAGAGTCATTGCCAGGAACAGCTGGGCCACTGGAAAAACAAGCTTTGGTTAGATGGCAGCTGAGGCTGCAGGTGTGGCTGGTGTGACAGGTGTGGTTGGTGGGAGGTGGCCTTTGTGGAAAAGGACAGTGAGCCTCCTCCAAGGTCTGCAGGCTGAGTTGTCCTTCATTGCACTTCTTATTTTCCATCTTCCCTGGAGGCTGTAAGAGGACCTCTGCCTTCTCTACACTGAGAGGGCCTAGTGAGGACTCTATCTTTGCTTCTGGAAAGGACAAATTAAGCAGGAAATGAAGATGGGTTGATAGTGGGGCCACCAGTGACAGAAGGTGGCCGTGTGCTGGCTATACACTTATGCACAGGATCTCTGAGTTTGGGGACCCACCTAGGTGCGGATGAGGATTTGCTGAAGTATCAGCTTGAGCGAGTCTTCCTAAAAAGATGGTGAAAGTGGCCAGGTGTGGTGACACACGCCAGTAATCTCAGCACTCAGGGAGGCAGAGGCAGGTGGTTTGAGGCCAGCCTGGTCTACAGAGCGAGTCCCAACAGCCAAGGCTACACAGAGAAACGCTGTCTCAAAAAAGATATAGAGAAAGTGTAAAGAGAAGTCACAGGTAAAAGAAACTGTCTGGGAGAAGGGAGGTGGGAGGGAGGAAGAGAGGACTGTATTGGGGAAGATGCCTTTGTGGGTGATGGTAGAAGGAGGTTTCACAGTATCATGGTTTCCTTCCCATTTTCTATGACAAAGTACCCAGACAAAAGCAATTTATGGGGGAAAGGGTTTATTTTAGTTCATAATTGCAGTTTATGTTCTATTCCATTCATACTAATAATAAATGTTTTTTAAAGAAAGAAATTTTCACAGGAAAAATATAAGCAAAAATTAGAATTTGGGAGAAAGGATATGAAGAAAATGAGTTATATTAGAATGCAAAACATCTGCAATAATAGAAGTCACAGAAAAAAGAGATTGCTCCCCAAGCTGAACGTTAGAGCAAGGGTTGTGAGAGTACCAACTCAACGCACAGCCTTCGGGGATACTGACCTTAATGCTTCCAGGAAGGACTAGGAGGGTACTAACACAGGAACCTGATGAATATTACTCACCTAGAACAACATAAAAACCAGGGTATAAGAGATCATCACCTTCAACATTTCAGGGAAAATGATTTTCAGCTTAGATCTCATTTGATTCCAGACTCTTTGTCCTTTGTCCCACTTTCTGGTCCCTTATGCCTAAACCTGAGGTCTCCCTCTCAACAGGAACTGTACATTCTGATTCCTGAGCTGCGCTGGCTCAGCTGTGAGGCTACATCCATTGTACTGTTAACTAATCTGTTGAGATTTTTTATTTCACTTGCTTTATTTCTTCCAATTCTTTCCAAATCTGTCTTGCTTTTACAGTTCTGTCTAGAGTTCATTTCCTTCTTTCCCCCTGTAATGATTTAAGCAGGTAAACACTTGCTTAAAGCCATCACCTGCCTACCCTTTTACCTAAGGCTCTCAGGAAATTAATTCCTTGGTTTGTTGGGTCTGCTGGTAGATTGCTTTTCTGTCTGTCTTATCTTCAAGGTCTATGAGCTCATTTTAATATTGTTCTGTCTGTGGAAATCTTTTATGGCCTGGGAGAGATTTTTACATTTATAAGATCCACAGCTGGAGTGCCAAACTGTGAGTGGTTTTATGCTCTTTTTGTGGTTTTGTGGGTTCTGAAATCTGGTATGATTTCAAATGGCAAGAGCCAGGCTTGGCATGATCCTTCTCAAGGGTATTTTAACTTATCCAATAGCACAGGCTGGGATACATTTTCAGCTCATCCTCCTTTGCTGGTAGATGGGATGTTTTCCTCCAGGGGTGGCCCTTTGGGGTTTCCTTCACAACAACTGCATCACATGGGCTTCTGGTCTCTGAGTGATTCCACCTGCACTTGTCGTTACTGAGTTTAACAGTTCTTATTTCAGTCAAGGGCGGCTGATTTCAATCGTCTTTATTCCTTTACTTCTGGCCCTGGAATTTGTCCCTTCTCCTGTCTGCTAACGTCACTTGCAAGGATTCTGGTGGTGTAGCCAGCAGTTCAGCTTTGTGGCAAGGGAATGCAATTGCCCAAAACAACCATCTCTCCAAGCCAGGGGTCAAGTCAATGTCTCAACAAATCAGCAACAAGGGGTGGGTCTAGTGACCATGACCTAGTCATAATGATGTCTAAACAGTGGATTCGGATCCCAGCGACAACAGTGACATAGGCATAACCGCCCTGTGAATGTGGGAGGGCTGTTGTGTAAGAGGATGATCTGCACCCTGCACAGCCAGGAATTTAGTCTTTAGCAGAAAAAGCAAAAGGTAAAGACAGCATGGGATAGATGAACACTGGAAGCCAGGCCTCTGGTGGGCCCTGGCTGGGGTAGGGGGGTGGGACAGAGAAGCTGTTAAGGTCTGTTTCCTGTGTGACTCTTTCAATTTTACGCTGCTGCATTTTCACTGTGTTAGTTTAAAAACAGACAAATTATCATGGAAAAGACTGGGGATGCTGCCTAAGCTTGACTGGTGTGCAGACGTGAGGGTCTCACTAGGCTCAGCACAGAGACCAAAGAGAGAGAGTCTGACTGTGGTGAGCCTTTCTCAGAATCACAGGAATTGATGAGTGCTTCCACTTTTTCGGTAGTGGCCTGGAGTTTTAGGGTAATCTTCTAAACACCATGTCTCCAGTGAGTAGGCTGGGTGGTCCAGTAGCCTCCCGAGGCATAGAAGGAAGATACACAGGAGTGAGATAAAGAACCTGGTAAACTTGCAAATCTTAGCACTTGCCAACTGGCTTTCTCACTGTTTCACACCATATAACCAGCCCTCGCAAGTACCAGTGGCTTCTCAGAGATAGGGAGGTGGTGCTCTGTGGTCTTCCTTGCCCACTGCTTTGGGTCCCAGTGAGAACATTTCATGTTTCCTGTGTTTCCTTGTCTGAGTAACTGGGCAGAGTAACTCTGAGGAGCTTGTTTCCCCTGCTTGGCTACTCCACCCAGCCTTCCATTTGCCTCTAGAGGACACAGGGGCCTCTCTGATCATAGGTAGTTCCCACCTTGATCTTGCTCCCAGGCCTTCAACAGAGGCAGGTAGCCAGCTGCCCTCCAGCTGCCTCATATGTGGGCAAATGTGGTATTCTGGAAAGTGACTGAGGCCTGCTTTCAGCAACAGTGCCTGTGGCGGGCCTGGTGGATGTTGCCCAGCCTGGAAGAGCAAATGAAGTTACCATCTGTCTCCTTCCCTGCATCACCATCACTGGGATGCTTCTGCCAGGAAGAGAGCAGAGGGCAGTGGCCTCATTGTTCCTACTGAGTGTACTTGGTCAAAGACTGATGAAAAAAACTGAGGGAAAGGAAATATAGACCATGGCAGGGTATCCTAGTTTGTTTTCTATTGCTGTGATAACCAAAATGAACTTAAAGAGTAAAGGGTTTATTTAGCTTACAGGTCATAGTTCATCATCAGAAGAAGCTGAGGGAAGAACTCAAAGTAGGTACTGAAGCTGAGCCCAAGTAGGAACACTGTTTACTGGCTTGCCCAGCTTGTTTTCTTTATAGCCCAGGACCCCCTACCCTGGGGATAACACTACCCAATAGTGTGCTAGGTACTTCTATATAAATCATCAATTAAGAAAATGCCCCCACAGACTTGTCGAGGGGCCAATCTGATGAGCATATGTTCTCAATTGAGTTTCCCTCTTTTTAGATGACCCTCACCTGTATCAAATTGACAAAAACTAACCAGCACAAGGCAGGGTGGCAAAGCCATAACCCCTTATTCTCCTCACTTCACTTCCGACCCATTTTAAGTTGAGCAAACATTGTGGCAATTGCTTAACATTCAGGGGAGCCCAGAGGGACTGGTTGTAACATATTTCTCAGGATGCAGGTAGTTCCAGTAGCCCCACAGAGGGCTGGGCCACACTCAAAAGTAAGGGGTTAGTGCAGAGGCTGTGCAGCCCTCATAGGCTGCCAAGCCACCAAGAACTGCTTCTACTCATCTGGGAACATTTTTCCTTCATTTCTCAAAGCCAGCAGCAGCTTGTTGGGACCTGTCACCGGAAATCATCACTAGCCAATCTACACTGGGTGGGGGCCTTGTGTTCTGGGTGGATCCATCCCATTGTCTTTGAAGTAGACTGCCTTTTGTTTTGGAGACAGGGGAGGCCTGCAGCCTCCCTCCATCTGGCCAGGGGAAACTGGCAGGGGGAATAGGGATGACAGTTAGGGTGAATAGCTTCTCAGAGGGTGTGCACACTGTATTTCCAAAGAACATGGAGAGACCAGCATTCTTTGAAGGGCTTCTGTGCATTTCAGCAACCAGGGTCAGCTGTGCACCCTGGCCTGAGCAAGTCTAGTCTCTGGCCTTCTTCCAGCTCTTTGTTGCAGGCCTATAGCCAAGGACTTAATGTGGAGGCACTGGGTCTCTGTGGGGCAGTATGCCAGGTGCTCAGGGTCCTACATCATTGTCAACTGTGAATGTCATGACTGTCCTAACTGATCTCCCCAGTCCTGTTTGGGCTTTCCTACCTCTGACTATGGAACTAAGCCTCCAGCCCCTGGCTAGGAAACTGCAGCCTTCTTGTCCTCTCCTTGGGTCTTGCTCAACCTGGATTTGTTACCTTCAAATCCTCCTTGAACATGCCTTCCACTCTTCCTACCATCTCTGAGTATACTTCTGCTAAAGAACATCTCTTGGGACATCACAAAACCTTACTGAGTATCTGTTGTTGGACATCTTAGTACATTTGTGAATATGTGTCTATACCCTGTGGTGGAGCATAGCTAGGCATCACCTGGTTGAGAAAGCTGTACAGCAGGTACAGTCAAGGAAAGTACACAATGGCTCCACCTGATCACTAGCCAGTGTAATCAGTCAGCTACATGTAAAGCACCAGACTGGGTATCCCCTGCCATAATGCCTAGAACTCTCCAGATGTTCTACGTCTGCCACACCCCTTCCAGAAACATGAAGCCATGAGGACAGCCCTGGATTTATCCTGTTTACATCTCATCTCTTATGTCTTAAAGAAGAACTAAATGGCCAGGCATGGTGGTGCATAGCTTTAATCACACTACTCAGGAGTAGGAAGTCAGGCAGATCACTGTGAGTTTAATTCCAGCATGGTCGACATAGCAAGTTCCAGGGCTACCTAGTGAAACCTGTCTCAAAAAGCAAAGCAACAGCAACAACAAAAACAAACAAAACCCCAAAAGCAGTCACTACACTGCAGGAAAGTGAGGGGAAACTGTGGCGTGAGAGAGAATTGAATTAGCTTCTTGAACAGGGGATGAGACCAGGGCTGCAACAGAGGCAGGTTGTATTTTTTTTTTAAGATTTATTTATTTATTATGTATACAGTGTTCTGCCTGCATGTATACCTGCACGACAGAAAAGGGCACCAGATCTCATTATAGATGGTTGTGAGCCACCAAGTGGTTGCTGGGAATTGAACTCAGGATCTCTGGAAGAGCAGCCAGTGCTTTTAACCTCTGAGCCATCTCTCCAGCCCCGGCAGGTTGTATTTTGACTATACATAACTTTTATTTAAACTTGTAAAGCAAATAGAATCGAAGATGCCCAGGTACCTGTAAATTTCAGATACATATTAAATCAGTTTTTAGTGCATGTTCCAAATACTGAATAAATTATCCATCATATATCTTATAATATTTTAGTATATGTTTTTTGAGATAGGATCTCATTCTACATCCTACTCTGGATCGGGATTTACTATGTACCCCAAGCTGCACTCAAACTTGTGACCAATCCAGTTACTTACACCTGCCTCATGCTAAGCCACCATGACAGGCATATTTATTATTACTTGATTATTTATGTATTTTGAGACAGGATCTCATTGTGTAGCTCTAGCTGGCTTGGAACTCAATATGTAGATTAGACTGGCCTCCAACTCAGAGATCCTTCTGCCTCTGCTTCCTCAGTACTGGATTATACCAGTGAACCACCTTACTTGGCTTGTATTCATAATTTTCTAGTATAAATATCTTCCAACTATTGCATACTAAAGTTCCAGATATTATGAAATTTTTTGTCCTAAAAGTTGACAGATACCTTATAAGTTTTTATATTTTATATTTATAGTTTCTTATTTATGAACATAATATTGAAAATTACTTGGTTTTTGTTTTGTCAAGGTCTCATTTAGCTCTGGCTGACAAACGGACAAACGCCTGATCTTTTGCCTCCACCTCCTGAGTGCTATGATTTCAGGTGCGTACACCAATGCCTGACTAATAATTACCTCGTTTTCTTAGGCTTCAGCCTTAGCAGGCCACCTGTATCTTATCCAGCTGCTGTTCAGGCTGCCTAGCATTTCTTAGCTATGTGAAAATAATATAATTTTATTTTGAAGTGTTTCCAAATTAAGAGTTCTTCCTAAATAAGCTCCTCTCTGGGTCTTGATCCAACAGATACTGTAAATACTGGTGAGGAGGTCCTTAGCTGTCTTTCAGAGGCAGCTCTGCCACTGGCAAAGCTAAGCCCATTGGAAGCAGGCAGGGGATTCCCACAAAACTGCTTGAAATTGTCATATTGACCACTGGTGAACCACTGTGTGGTGACCCTTCTCAGCTTGCTGGGACTTACACCTCCTCTGTGAGACCAGGGACCAGTGGCCAAGGTCATGAAGTGGCCTGTGCTGGTCAAAGCACAGGCATTCAGTGTCTACACTCCATACTGCTCCCACAAGCTTGGTGTCTGGCTAATGCTGACAGAGAGTGTGACAGGATCAGGTGAGGTTGGGGTGGCTGGTGTGAAGACAAACATCTGGCACATGGGCTGCTCTCTCTGGTTAGCCACTGGTCCAGGGTGTGCCTTCTAGCTGGAGGGATCATCAGCCTTATATTAATCTGGATTAACTGGTGAGGTTGGTGTCAGCCTTTGGTAAGGACTGGGATTTACCTCCTAGGCAGAGGGATCTTGGGATTTCAGCTGTGGGAAGGAAGCTGCTCCTGTCTCTGGGTCCCAGATAGTTTCTAGAATGCACCCACCTGCAACACTGGAGCGGGTCTATAGGTTGAGCAGAGGGAGGTGTTTTGGCATCTAAAACCACTGAGACTGGTCCTCAGGCTCTGGCAGGCTCTGCCACCCTCAAGGTTAAGCAATGCCAGAAGTAGGGATGCCATTCCCTAGCCATAGGAAAAGTTCAGTTCATAATCCGCAGAGCTGGAGGGCACTGAGAAAGAGTAGCTTCCTGCTTGGGTCCCCAGACCTGAATCTCCTTCTTGTGTTGTTACCCGGTGCAAATAGCTGTGATGGACTTTGGGTCCTAATTTGAGTTCTGTCTGTTAAAGGAAGGAGATAAAGTTTGGGGGTTCTTTCAGTTATCTTTTTACATGTAATTATTTTGTGTGTGAGACAAAAGATAATAAATAATGTAATTTAAAAAGAAAGGAAGGAAGAAAAGAAGAAAGAAAACACAGTGAGTGACTAGCTGTTAATTTTAGAGACTCCTTCAAGAGGCTAGATAAAGTTTGGGGGTTCCTTTCAGTTATCTTTTTACATGTAATTATTTTGTGTGAGGGACAAAAGATAATAAATAATGTAATTTAAAAAGAAAGGAAGGAAGAAAAGAAGAAAGAAAGAAAACACAGTGAGTGACTAGCTGTTAATTTTAGAGACTCCTTCAAGAGGCTAAAATGAAGAACAGAGTTCATTTGTACTGTAGTGCTCAGAGGCCTCCGAGGGCCCCCAAATCAACCAGCAGAATCAGGCAGACTCTGTCCTTTGACACCTATAGAAAAGCTCTGATTTTTCCCTCCTTCTTCATACATCCGAGTGGGGATAGGGCAGCTGCCCTTCCCTCATATCTCTCAGCCTCCCCAGATCTAACCAAGCCAGCCCTGGGTTCTGTCTTGAGCTCTTCTGAACCCAGCACCTGACCCTGTTCCCCTCATCTTGAGGAATGCTCTAGGAGGCTCCAGTCTCTGGTCCTTCTCAGCCTTTCTCTCCATAATAAACATGGACTCTAAGCAGTTCTTGGACTCCCAAGTCACAAGCTCTGTAGACAGTCACGATTTCATCCAGGGGCCTGCGTTCTGCTCACTCCTCACCTCCTCTACTGCCTTTGCCCAGGTCACTCTCACCTTCTCCAGCAAGCCTCTGAGCTTACATGTAGATACTCTCACCTTCTCCTGGAAACCTCCAATACTCACATATTGGCCTGGGGTGTATGAGACAATGCCTGAAGCACATGACTGAAGCTTCCTGTAGTCTGCACAAAGGATGGACCTCTCAGCATGATGTGTCTCCTCAGCAGCCACAGAGAGTGCCATCACGGTTAGCACCCCTCATCAGGGGAATGGTTTGTTTCTATTTGGAATTTACCAGGTAGATATCTACATAATGGGCTAGAGAAGTAGGGGTGTTGGGAAAAAACAAAGGAAAGAAATGAGAGGCTAAGGACAGGACCTAGACAGTAAAGACTGTGTTCAAGTCCAGCCATTCAGTCCACATGGGTTGGTCTGACTCATTGGGAATGAGAAGGTGTGTGGACAGTGTTGTGGATGTTTCCCTTCATGAACCCTTCATTCTTCCAAAGCCAAGAGTGAACTGGACCTCTTTGGAGTTTAAGTTTCATCCTGGTCATTCTGCACTGGGGCTAGAAGTTGGGCAAGGCACAGTGGCTGATGCCTCTCTTCCCTCTGTGTCTCCAGCCTGGGAGCCAAGTCTGGCTTGCGGTACGTACTCAGAGGATCTGTGAAACAAGGCCTAAAGAAGATACACCCCAAAGATTTCTGAGATGCTTTTGAGATCTCTGGCCCTGTAGCACACATATCTCCTCCCAGACAATTAGACAAGAACTGCTCCACAGGCTGTACCTGTTAGGCTTTAGGACAGGAAAGGAAAGGAAGGGAAGGGAAGGGAAGGGAAGGAGAGGGGAAGGGAGGGGAAGGGAAGGGAAGGGGAGGGGAAGGTAGAAGGGAATGAGAAAAGGGGGAAAGAAAAGGAAAGGAAAGGAGGTTCTACAGAAAGAAACCAAGTTGAATACCTTTAAGCAAGAGCTTTATTAATGTCAGCTCCTCATGACACAACAAAGTGCTTTTTAAAGATTTTGAAGTAAAAGGAGGTCTTGCTTCCAGAAGAAGCATGCTGAGTTAATATGTGACCTGTGCTACATAACCAAGGCAGGGGAAGGGGGCCATACATGACCAGGGGTCAGTTTTCTCTAGGTTAGGGAGTGGAGCTTGGTTAATGTGCAACGTGACAGAAGTCAAAATGTCGCTTTACCCCAGAGACAGGGAGTCCTGGTTACCTAGAGGGCCTGGATTTACCCACAGCACTGAAGGTATCTAAATCTCAGATTGGCAGAGCATGAACCCTTCTGTCAGGAAGAGGAGGCCAGATCTTCAGCATAAGCCTGCATGATGACCAGAGCCAAAAGGAAGTCACAGTGCTTGGGGGAGATGGCTGAGAGGTTAAAGTGCTTGCTGAGCATGTGTCAGGACCTGAGCTGGAATCCTCAGAACCTGTGTAAAGCCAGGTATGGAAGACCATCTATAATACTAGTATTTCTGTGATGAGATGAAATGTGGAGACAGGAGAATCCTTGGAATCTCACAGGCTAGCTTGTTAGGATTTCGTGGCAAAAATACCTTGGTGGCTTGGGGCCAAGTTGTGCCATAAAGAGATCACACCATGCAACAGATCTAATGCAAGAGGTTTATTGGGGTGTGTGTGGGGGGGGGTGCAAAAGGCCATCCCAGAGTGGGACATGAGAGAGAGAGAGAGACAGAGTGACTGGCAGATAGACATAAAGACTGGAAGATAGAGAGGAAGACAGAGAGAAGGAACAAGATGCAGAGAGAACCATGATGTGAGGAGGGACCTTTAAAGGGCACACATGTTGAACAGGAAAATATGTCACTAGAGACAACAGTGGAGAAGCTCCACACCTGGCAGCAGCAGGTGATGGCCTTTCTGGTGTCTGCTGGCACTGAGTTGCTGAGGGCAGGCGGGAGGAGCACCTGATTTCTAACACAGCTTGCCTGAGGATATGGAGAAGGTGATAAATAACAGGAAGAAACTCTGTCTCAAACAAGGTAGAAGGTGAGGACCAATACCCAAGGTTGTCCTCTGACCTCCACGCATGTGCCATGTCACATACATGCCTGTGCTCACAATCAGGAATACAAACACACCAAAAAGAGGGGCTCTTTTGTTTGTTTAAAAAAAAACATAATCATGTTGTAAGGCTGTCAAGCCTCAACCAAACAAATAAGTAGCCAAAGGTGAATGTTATAGGTCTCAGGTACATGTGCCTGATGTAAGAACAGTGCACAACTGCAAGGACCAGTCTTGTGCCAAGGTCACTGTAATCCCCCACAGAAAATAAGGACATACACCTGGTTTCTGATTGTCTTCTCCCTTCTGACTGACCCTGTGGCTGAGGAGGATCACCTCATGGAGGACACTTGTGTACCTGCCTCTTTTAGTCTTTGAAACCTTCCCAGCCACAACCATCTTGAACATACCACCATATGATCTCCCATTGCAAGGTTCTGCCAGCTTCAGAGTATCTTCCTCCAATCCTTCTCCCTGGTCAGAGAGTATCCTGACAATGAGTAGCCTTGGAGGCACAGGTATTCAATAAGCTGGGGCCAACTGTGATGACTCCAGGCAATCCAGTTAGTTGAGGACAACCTTCAGTCTCCAATTACAATTGAACCACACTGGTAGTCTGTGTTGGTGTGGATTTGGCTTTCCTAGGCACCCCTGGTGTTAACCTTTCCTGGAGAGTTAGTTAAGTCTAGTTTGGACTCTATTCTCAGGCAAGGTTTGCTGTTGAGGACAGAATAATGGCCCCTCCAAAAATGTCAGCATCTTTTCCATTTTCAGAGAGGCTGGGTACTGGGCAGAGCTGAAGGAGGAATGGACAGTATATGGTGCTTCACAAGTGTTTCTGCCTGTCTTCCTGATGTGTTAATTGGAGCACATAGGTCTCACCTAGAACTTTTGCCCAGTCTGATCTGCTTAGAGGGCGAGGCTACATGCCATTTCCCCATGGGCTCTACCTTGTCAGTCCCAGGGCTGCTGAGTGAGAGCCCTGCCTCTGCCCTGGGGACAGCTTGGCAATGACCTGAAGTTTCCTAGGAGCTGAGACACATACAGGGATGGGAAGGGCAGGGCTTGTAAAGACAAGGAAGGTGACCTGGGGCAGGTCTGTCACCTGTCTCCAGGAAGAATTAATAAGCAGACCATTCTGATGGGTCTAAGGTGAAATCTCAGGGTCATTTTGATTTGCATTTTCCTGCCTGATGACCAAGTACGTTGAGCATTTCTATAAGTGTTTCTCTGCCATTCAATACTCCTCTATTGAGAATTCTCTGTTTAGCACTGTGCACCCATCAGAATGGCTAAGATCAAAAACACAAGTGACAGCACATGCTGGAAAGGATGTGGAGAAATGGGAACCTTCCTCCATTGCTGGTGAGAATGTAAACTTGTACAACCACTTTGGAAATCAATCTGGTGCTTTCTCAGACAATTAGGAATAGTGCTACCTCAAAATCCAGCTATACCACTTCTAGGCATATATCCAAAATATGTTCAAGTATACAACAAGAACATTTGTTCAACCACGTTCATAGTGGCTTTATTCATAATAGTCAGAATTTGGAAACAACCCAGATGTCCCTCAGTTGGGGAATGGGTACAGAAACTGTGGTACATTTACACAATGGAATACTACTCAGCGATTAAAAACAAGGGAATCATGAAATTTGCAGGCAAATGATGGGAACTAGAAAAGATTATCCTGAGTGAGGTATCCCAGAAGCAGAAAGACACATATGGTATATACTCACTTATAAGTGGATATTAGCCATATAATATAGGATAATCATACTAAAATTTGTACACCTAAAGAAGCTAAGCAAGAAAGAGGACCCTGGGTAAGGTGGTCAATCCTCATGCAGAAAGGCAAATAGGATAGACATCGAAAGAGTGAGAAAACAGGTAACAAGACAGGAACCTACCACAGAGGGCCTCTGAAAGACTCTACCTAGCAAGGTATTAAAGCAGATGCTGAGACTCATAGCCAAACTTTGGGCAGAGTGCAAGGGATTTTATGAAAGAAGGGGGGATAAAAAGATCTGGAGGGGACAGGAGCTTCACAAGGAGAGCAACAGAACCAAAAAATCTGAGCCCAGGGGTCTTTTATACTGATACTCCAACCAGGGCCCATGCATGGAGATAACCTAGAACCCCTGCACAGATGTAGCTCATAGCAGCTCAGTCTCCTAGTGGGTTCTCTAGTAATGGGAACAGGGGCTGTCTCTGACAAGAACTCAGTGGCTGGCTCTTTGATCACCTCCCCCAGAGGGGGTGGGCACAGAGGAAGACAATACAGCCAGTGTTGATGAGAGCTGATTGGCTAGGGTCAGATGGAAGGGGAGGAGGACCTCCCCTATCAGTGGACTAGGGGAGGGGCATGGGAGGAGATGAGGGAGAGAGAGTGGTATTGGGAGGGGATGAGAAAGGGGGCTACAGATGAGATACAAAGTGAATATAAATTTAAAAAATAAACAGAGCATTGTGTGAGAATGTTAATAATTGGGCCAAAAAAATAAAAAATAATAATTAGGCCATTAGGAAGGGCCCAGTCTGCCCTTTCTACTCTCTGTCCCTCCTGGACCCATGTAACAATCTACCTCTACTGTCAGTGTCTGGTCTCCATGGAAACTGGGAGTCGGTTTACAAATAGAAGATTAGGCATAGGAATGGGGAGGTAAGGAAATCTCAAAAGGCAAAACTTTCATTTACAATGCTGTGGAGTGAAGCTGTCAGAGCTAAGGCCTCTGAATCAGGTTCTATTAACTCAGTACAAGCACAGATACAAGGACTGGTTTCCTGGCCCTCTGCCTGTGAGCAGGATTGCTCTTCTTGAAGAGAGCAATGTGAGGATATTTGGAGGTGAAACTTATGGCATTTCTTGAAGTGATGCTTCACTAAGTGGATAGGATTTTCTTAGATTTCCTAACAGTGGCAAGAGGGCTCCAGGAGCTCACATCCTCCAAGGACAACAGCCAATGCAGGAAAAAATAATATCTTCATTTCTTACTATTTTTTCACTATAGAATCCTACCTTGACCATAGTATGTAGTGACTTCTCCTGATCTATTATTGACTAGATGCAGCTCATGTCCACTCCTGAACCAAGAGACTGAAATCACAACCACTCCTGGACCAAGCATTGAAAAGAAAATGAAACCAACATGAAGGAAAAAAGGTATATGACTATTTCTTTAATGATCTGGTCTCTGCAGCGTGTACTATCAGCCCTGCATCCATTTCTTTTAGAAATAGCATCTATCTTTATTCTTCCCTCCCTCTCTCCTGAATTAATGAATACAAAATAAATAAATAAATAAAAAGAAAGAACATGACTGGTCCTAGGTTTCAGCACCAGAAGAATGAAAAAATAAATAAGAAAAGCAAAGGATATGCACAAACCCAGCCCAACAGAAGATACTAGAAGGAAAATTCTGACCCAAAGAGGTTATTTACACCCCCCAAAAACCACCCAATATAAATAACGTCACTACAGCAAAACTAAAAGTAGACAAGCATACAAACACTACCACAACCAACATCAAACTAAAAGGAACTATCAGTCATTCAACATCAATGGACTCAACTCTCCAATAAAAAGACACAGACTAATGGAATGGATGTGTAAACAGAACCCAACATTCTGCTGCATACAAGAAACATACCTCAGCCACAAAGTTAGACATTATCTGAGTGTAAAGGGCTGGAAGGTGGTTTTCCAAGCAAACAGACCCAAGAAGCAAGCAGGAATAGCCATTGTAATATGTAATGAAGTAGAATTTCAACCAAAATTAATCAAAAGAGATTAAGAAGGATACTTCATACTCATCAAAGGAAATTTCTACCAGGATGCCATCTCAATTCTGAACATTTATGCCCTAAATACAAGGGCACCCACATTTGTAAAAGAAATATTAATAAAGCTTAAATCACACATAGATCCCCACACATTAATAGTGGGAGACTTCAACACCCCACTCTCACCAAAGGACAGGTTAATGAAACAGATATTAAACCAAGAAATAATGACACTAACAGATGTCATGAATCAAATGAATCTAACAGACATCTACAGAACTTTTCACACAAACACAAAAGAATATACCTTCTTTTCAGCACCTCATAGAACCTTCTCCAAAATAGACCATATAGTTAGTCACAAAACAAGCTTCAACAGATACAAGAAGATTGAAATAATACCTTGTATACTATCAGACCACCATGGATTTAAAGCTGGACCTCAACAACCACAGAAATAACAAAAATCTATACACACATGGAAACTGAACAACTCTCTACTCAATGACAACTGGATCAGGGAAGAAATAAATTAAAAACTTACTAAAATTCAATGAAAATTAAGGCACAACATACCCAAACTTATGGGACACAATGAAAGCAGTGCTAAGAGGAAAGTTCACGGCACTAAGTGCCTCCATAAAGAGATTGGAGACATCTCATACAAGCAACTGAGCTGAAAGTCCTAGGGAAAAAAAAAGAAGCAGACACACCCAAGAGGAGTATGTGACTAGAAATAATCAAACTCAGGGCTGAAACCAATAAACTAGAAACAAAGAGAACAATTCAAAGAATCAATGAAACCAAGAGCTGGTTTTCTGAGAAAATCAAGAAGACAGACAAACCCTTAGCAAAACTAAAAGACAGAGAGGCACTATCCAAATCAACAAAATCAGAAATGAAAAGGGGGACATAACAACAGACACTGAGAAAATCAAAAAATCATTAGGTCTTACTTCAAAAGCCTATATGCCACAAAGTTTGAAAATCTAAATGAAATGGATAATTTTCTTGATAGATTCCACTTACCAAAGCTGAATTAAGATCAGGTAAACAAATTACATAGTCCTATATCCCCTAAGGAAATAGAAGCAGTCGTCAAAAGTCTCCCTTCCAAAAGAAGCCTGTGGTCAGATGGTTTCAGTGCAGAATTCTACCAGACCTTCAAAGAAGAGCTAATACCAATACTACTCAAACTATTCTACAAAATAGAAACAGAAGGAACATTACCAAACTCATTTAAGGTGACTGTGTCTACCTAAACCACACAAAGACCCAGCAAAGAAACAATTGTGCACCAATTTACCTTATGAACTTCTTTGCATAAATACTCAATAAAATACAAACATAATCCAAGAACCACATCACAGATATCATCCACTATGATCAAGTAGGCTTCATCCCAGACATGCAAGGATGGTTCAACATACGGAAATATATCAGTATAATCCACCATATAAACAAACTGAAAGGAAAAACTGCATGATCATCTCCTTAGATACTGAAAAAGCATTTCATAAAATTCAACACCTGTTCATGTTTAGTCTTGGAGAGATCAGGGATACAAGGCACATACCTAAACATAGTAAAGGCAATACACAGCAAGCCTATAGCCAACATAAACTAAATGGAGAGAAATTTAAATCAGTTCCACTGTAATCAGGGACAAGGCAAGGCTGCCCATTCTCTCTGTATCTTTTCAATATAGTACCTGAAATCCTAGCTAGAGCAATAAGAGAACTAAAGGAGATCAAGAGAATACAAATTGGAAAGGAAGAAGTCAACGTATCACTATTTGCAGATGATATATGATAGTATACATAAGTGACCCCCAAAATTCTACTAGGGAACTCCTACAGTAGATTAACACCTTCAGCAGAGCAGCTGGATAAAAAATTAACTAAAAGAAAATCAATAGCCCTCATATATGCAAAAGACAAATGGGCTGAGAAAGAAGTGAGGGAAACACCTTCCCAATACCCACAAAAAAAAAAAAAAAGCGTAATGCTCAGGAACTCTGTGAACAGGACTATGGAACTCAGCATTCTCTAGGCATGTTGCTCTGCAGCCTTTAAGTCAGGCTCCTTGGGCTGGACTGTGACTCAGTGGAAAAGTATTTGCCCAGTGTGTTCAGGATTCTGAATTTCCTAGGCTGCATACCCATCGCAACAGCAACAATAATATAATAGGGTTAAATGGTGAAGCTCTCTGAGATAGAATGGGTACACTCTGAACTCTCGACACAGTTGGGCAGCCACCACCACAGTGCACACATAGGAAGAACAGAAAACCCAACACTGCTCTCACTTCCATCAGCTGTCCAGATTCTCCTTTCCAAAGCTACTTTCCATCTCTATAATTTTGCCTTTTCCAGAATTTTCCCCCTGAAGTCACTTCCATCTTCCCAGGAGTTCCTGTCTTGGCTTCCCTCAATGAGGGTCTGTAACCTGAAAGCCAGATAAACTTTATTCCTCTTCAAGATGGCTTTGGGCAGAGTGTTTTATCACAGCAACGGAAAGCAAACTAAAACGAGGAGTTTGCAGAGCTTTAATTACTGAGTAACAATTAGTGAAAAGTACTTACAAAGTTACATAACAACTGAAGGGACTTCGGACAACTTGAACATGGCCAGCATAGCTCTGCCAGGCCTTGTCCTCTCCAATCCCCTCTGGTTTGCTAAAAATTGTTGGATTAAATTCTCAAAGCTAGCCCCCAAGGTGTATTCCTTTATTTGGCTACTTCCTCCTCCTGAGGCTGACTACCAAGGTAGAGCTATCAAAGCATTGAAGTTCAACAATTAAAAGCCCCCTTTGACTTACCTCATTAACATGCCCTATTAAAACTAAACAGCTCATCCTAACACAGTTTCTACTTGTACCTTTATAAACTACCATTTCCTTATGTGCCATGTCTATCTCCTCTCTATGCAGAGATAGTCTTTTGTTCCCCCCCCCCAAGACAAATAAATACCCCTCTCTCTTGCTCCTTTCCTCCTCTTGTTTTTTTCCCCTTTCTCCCTTTTTCTCTATTCTGTCTTTTGTCTCTTATCCCTGCCCTCTGCCCTGGGGCAAATAAACCTTTGTGCTGGGAACTTGGTCTTGGGAGTCTTGAGCTGATACTTTTTCTTTCATGTGTTCCTCTGACTTGGATTTGGTCTACATAACCGCCTAACCCCCTAACTCAGTTCTTGGACATTCAGACCTGCTGATGCCTGCTTTCCTCATCAAACAGCAGCTGCCTGGAAAGATCCATCCTTGCTATCCTAAACAGTCCCCAGATTATCAGGTGACAGCTGTTCAGTGTCTGGAGTCCCTGCTCTGTTTTGTGGGATTGGATAGCCTGCACCCCATCATGACCTTCATTGATTACGGTAAATTTCCTTGGATAGTGGATAGGCACATCCATTTAGTTCAGTTTGGTTTTGGTGGCGACACCACTGAAATCCAGTGTCTGTTCCTAACCCTCCAAAAATCCTGTATTTCTCCTCAGACTATTGTCCCTCTCTTGGTGGTCCTGAGCTGATACTTTTGATTTCAACAACAACAACAACACAATAGTTAAATCCAGGAAAAAATTTTATATATATAAAAAAATAATCATAGCATCCTAAGTGTTTTAGTTGAGTCAACGTTTATGGGTCCAAATGACACTTAAAGTAAACATGGATTTGGCCACAGATTGCGATAATTGTGAATCACAGTGAATGAGTCGGGCATCATGCACTGAGAGCTTATGGAGATTTATGGTGTACATGAGGGGAAAATAAAAAAACCCAAGAAATATGATATTATTACTAATAGTTAACAATGTGGAAGTAAAAACCAAAAAGCAGCTGGGAGGATAAACAGCAGGTGATCCCAGGAAAGGGAGTCAGTGGGAAGGGAGTGATCATTGTCAGAGCCTTGCAGCACTATTGACTTTCTAAACAATGTCATTAAAAAAAAATTACACTCCCAAAGGGAGAAATAATCTGGTCAAAGACTTGACCCCAAATACCATCCTAGTCTCACCTAGTAGTACTTAGCCTGACAACCTGAGTTCGATCCTTGAGACCCACACGATTGACAGAGAGAACTGACTCCTGCAAGTTGCCCTCTGAACTCCACGTGTGCTATGGCATGTATGGTCCTACACATGTACACACATACAAAAACAAACAAATGTAACAAAGCTTTTAAACAACAAAAACAAAATGCAACCTTAGTGACCTTCTCATCTTCACATAGGTGCTCAGAACTTCCTGCCCCAAGGAACTCCTCAGATGAGATGGGGTGTGTTTAGGTGTTGTAATGGCAGGTAGAACCTTACTCTCCATTGAAGCCTGAGACCCCATGGTTGCATCTTCTTCCCTTGGCACCAAACTACTGGAGAAGTTCTTTACTCTTCAACTTTCCCTGATACACCCCTTCCCCATCACTGTTGCTCTTCCTGCATTTTCTGGAGGTTCTTTACATTTTCTCTGTGTCTGGCCTGTCTCACACAGGCAGCTTTAGTGGGATGGAGGTTCTTTACATTTTCTCTGTGTCTGGCCTGTCGCACACAGGCAGCTTTAGTGAATCCCGCTCGCTCCAGCTCTGCTGCCATCTCACACCCTTCCAAAATGCTGGACCACAGTGGGCGGGCAGAACTTGCTGCTCCTGCACCTTCTCAGGCAAGCTATGCTTACTGCTTGAGAAGAAAGGACTCACCTGGTCTTCAACAAAAATTTTCACCCTGTATTGTTCTGTGGCTGCACATTTGCCTGAGTTTTTGGAAGGAGGCAGAGTATCAATCACAGTTTTGTATTCTATCTGACCATTGGTACAAGTAATGTGAACCTCAGCCTTCCTGGGCCATGCTGCAAAGCCACTGCAATCTCTTCACTGCTATCTGAAACTTCTCTCTCCATTGTTAATTTGTAAGGCCCCTTATCTCCTTCCTGCCCTGCCTTTTGTCTCTGGTGTGGGCAGATGCATGCTAGTGATTCTTCCTTACCTGCACCACTATGCCTTGGGAGCCACTTTCAAAATGACTTTCCCAGGCTCAGTCCTTGTCTGGAGCTGTGGCTTTGCCTCTGGAAGGCCATGGATTTAGGGCTCTCTCCATAACCCAGTGCAGTGAGCAATGATTACCCACATTGTCCTTCAAGGTCTATGTGTCTCTTATGAGATGGTACCAACACCAGGTTCATTCTGATGATGAGGGGACCTCCTGGCAGAGGCTGTGGACATAAGTCCAAAGCCAGTGCTCCAGCTTGTGAAAACAATTCTGTCCCTTACTACCAGGCTGTTGGCTGCTTGTAGCTCCCAAGCTGCTGCTTCAGTCTCTTTGTTACTTTTTCTGTGTGTTAGGCATGAAAATCTCATTCAAGGGTAAAGGGGAAGGGAGGAGAGGAACATAATCAATCAGTCCCGTGGCCCCAAGCAGGGCAGCCATTATCAGAAAGAGACTAGAATGAATGGAGCAGCGATCCTTTCTACATGTGGAATAAGTGAATATCATCCAAGTGAGAAAAACTGAGGGTTACTTTATTCACTAGAGCAAAGCAGTCAGGCCCTTTGCTTGCCTTTGTAGATGAGGGGAAAGCTTTGTCACAGACAGAAGGCACCAGGTATGTCTTGATGAGGGATATCATCCTGGCAGGCTCCCTAGAAGTAGGTGTCCCATGTGATTGATTAGGGGAGCATACCTGGATTTCTCTGGTTGACCCTAAATGAGACAGAAGCAGGGACAAGTATAAGCAGGAATGTTTGTCTTCACAGTAATGGGCACCCTTTTCCTCTCAGCAAGAGGATTAAAAGCATATGCCACCAAGCCCAGAACACCAAGCATGATGGGCAAGCGCTCTCCCTTCTCTCACAGAAAGGATTGTGGGAGTGGGCATGGTGGTGCATGGTTTTAATCCTAGCACTCTAGAGATACAGGCAGGAGGATCTCTGTGAGTGTGAGGCCAGTCTGGTCTACACAGTGAGTTACAGGCCAGCCAAGGCTACATAGTAAGACACTGTCTTTAAAAGAAAAAAAGTTGTTGTTCAAAGCTGCCTTTGATTACATAGTGGAGTTTGAGGCCAGCCTGGGTTTTGTGATTCTCTGTCATGAAACAAAATAATCTAAGCTTTCCTGTTGTAGCCCTGTGACCCAAGATATGAGCTGCAACCCTCTCCATATAACTCAACCCTGTTTTCTCACCTAGGTTTCTTAGCAGCCCTTTGAGATATAACTGTGGAAGCCACAAAAAGAAAAAAAAAATGCAGGTGGAAAGGAAAGAGTGTCAATTATGGTTTCGGGAATAAGCTGAGCTCATCGTGATCTTAAGGCCCGCCCACATGCAAAATAACTTGCAATACCTTGGAGTATCAGCAGAGGCCAGGGGACATGTAAGAGGTCAGCCCCACTTTAACACCAGATAGAGCATTTCCGACACCAAAAACAAGAGTGAAAGGTGATCTAGAGATCTGGAGCCCTGGAGCTTAACAGGCAGCCTCAAGGCAAGGTGTGTGCTGGGTGGGGGAGGGGTTGCCCTTCTCATGCATGGTGGCAGCTTCCAGGTCAGAATGAGTCAAGATCAAAACAAATGTGTTCCAGGCTGACAGAGGAGTCTCTCTCTCTCTCTTTTAATTTTTTTCTTCACAGTTTATTCATTGTATATCCCGACTGAAGACTCCTCCCTCAACTCCCCCCCCCCCCTTCTCCCTATCCCCTTCCTCTAGTCCACTGAAAGGGGGAGTTCTCCACTATTGCTACCTGCCCATAGCTTGTTTAGTCTCAAGAGTACTGATCCTCTTCTTATGTGGCCGGAAAAAGCCGCATCATCAGGGACGAGTGATCAAAGAGCAGGCAACCGAGTTCACAACAGAGGCAGCTCCTGCTTCACTCACACAGTGGAGCCTTTCTCCCAGTGCCTAAAGTTACCTCAGCTGAGATGCCTTGCTCACTTGACCCAAAAGTGAGCCCCTTCTGTCCTCATCTGGTCTCTAGGTGAGCAGCACCTGTTCTCTGAGGTTAACAGAGGAAGACACAGGTGCTGAGATGCACAAAGTTAAGGGATAGTGGCATGGTGTGCTGGTTAGTTTTTGTCAACTTGACACAAACTAAAGACAAGGAAGAGGGATCCTCACTTGACTTACTAGGCCCCTGGGCATTTCTGTGGGGTATTTTCTTGATTGATGATTGGCATGGAGGGCCACAGAATACTTGAGGAGTGCCACCCTGGCTTGGTAGGTAGTCGTGAGCTTTATAAGAAAGCAGGCTGAGCAGGCATAAAAAGGAA
The DNA here is from genome assembly GCA_028658305.1 of Pachyuromys duprasi. Taxonomy (NCBI): domain Eukaryota; kingdom Metazoa; phylum Chordata; class Mammalia; order Rodentia; family Muridae; genus Pachyuromys; species Pachyuromys duprasi. The sequence continues at coordinate 107,133,591 of CM053753.1, read as the reverse complement.
GTCACGTTCCTCTGTTTCTGTTTTAGTTCCTGCCTTGGCTTCCCTTGAAGATGTAGCATAAACTGTAAGCTGAAATAAACCCTTCCTTCCATGTTTTAGTTACTGTTTTGTTGTTTTGTTAGAACACCATGACCAAGGTAGCAGGAGGAAGGGTTGATTTTGGGCTTAAGATTGCAGAGGGTTAGGGTCAATAATAGCCATGCAGAGGTATGGTGGTTGGAACAGCTGAGATCTCACAACTGGAATCATAAATGCAAAGAAAAGCAGGGGGAGTGCCCTGGAAATGACACAAAGCTTGCTACCAGTGGCATACTTCCTAACCCTTCCCAAATAACACCAACAATGGGGGACTAAGTACTCAAATGCCTGAGACTTATAGGGGACTTCTTTTTCACATCACCATAAGCCCTAAATTGTTCTCAGTCATGGTGTTTACCATAGCAGCAGGACACCAAACATTTCCACTTCAGAGTGCCTGTGCGTTAGCATTGTGCCACAGTGGCTTCCAGCATCTGCTCTCAGAGAACGTATATGGCATCATGTAGCTCAGGACAGCTACAAATGTGGTTTCACACAAAACTATAAACTTAAAATATGAGGTTACTCCCTCAATTGTTTTGGTAACTTGATTGCATGATTATTCAATGTGAACTTTATTTTTTTGAAATGTGAAAGGTTGAACATATTTGCTCGGCCTTGGATACTTCCTCATGTAGTGCTAGACAATCATTGCCTACACATTGATGAAAGCTTTCTAGGGGCTCCAGCCAAGCAGAAAAGGCTTTTGTGACACAGGATACCTGCTGAGGTTCTGGCCAAACTCCACGAAACAAATATTGAAGGTGCAAAAGCTGGCAAGGGCAATGGGAAAGGATGCTAGATAAGGGATTAAGGGACTCTGGTTGTCAGAATATTTTAGGTAGGTAGAGTGACCCCAAGTGGGTCCATGGGCAACAAGTCTAGAAAAGGGAGTTGTGAGGCCCAGGATGGTCATCAGGCTGGTGACTTAGGCAGCTCCACTTGTCTCACTGAGCCCTGGGAACTCAGGGTCACTGTGATGCCCACTGCAGATCTCCTGCTCCCTTCAACGTGGCTTTTCTTTCACAGGTCTCTGACATACACTGGCTCAAAAGGAGACGCTGTAATCTCACATGATAAAGAGCATGTAAAGTCAGTGGGAACTGAACTTAATATTTTGCATATTTCCTGGACTAGGTGCAGGTGGTACTGTGCTTTCTGGACCATGGCAGTGGTAGCAACTGCAGCCCCAGTCAGCCCCAGATCACAACAGAAAAGCCTGGACGCGCGGTGCTTTGTGGCTGAGCCAGTGTTAGGTGTATCAGGTGATTACACTCTTGTATTTATGCTATGTTCAACCTACCAAGGATTTTCTGAAACATGACACCATCTTGGGTGGAAAGGCATCTGTCTGGTGATTATCGTTGTTATTGGATCAAGTGCCATGTGGTTATTATCCAAAATAAGTATTTCAAATGTGCCCTCAGAGTGCTAATAGTGGGGATATTCATGCCCCTCACTCTTCCTGGTCCTTGTCTAGGGAGGTGCTGCTCTTTCTCTGAGCCCTAGGCTATAGGACCTTCACACTCATGCTACCCTAACCTGCCTCCCCACATTCCTCATTTACATTCTGGGAACAGCATCCTTCAGATGGCTGTTGCCCTGACAGGCTGGTGCAAGCTGTCTCAGCATAAAGATGCATTACAATTGTAGTCCGAAAAGGTTTGGGCTGCAGAGCTATGACATTGTCTTTGGGGATGAGAGAAGGGTTGAAAAGACACTGGTGCTCAGAGATGCCCTGGGCAGAGGGAGGTATTATGACCTGCAGGGCGGCTGTAAAGAGGAAGCTTGGGATGTTTGGCCTGGCAAATAACTCCACTGATCCAACCTGTTTCCTCATCTGCCTCTCACAGGCAGAGTGGACATTATCCTGGCACAATACAGTATGTCTGAGTGCAGAGACCTTAAGGCAGCGTGAACTGGTCTCAGCTGTGGCACTGCTCCAGCCTAATGGCTTCCTGACCCTCCCTGCAGGAATCTGCTTGTGGACCTGTATCAGTTCGTATCAAAACAAGCCCACATGCTCTTCTCCCCAGAGCCTTCTCTCACCAGGATAGTAAACATCCTAAGCCTCCCACACTTCCTGTCTTCTCCCTTCCACACCCTTTCCTACCTAGCAAGTTTAGAAAAGATGTAAAAGCCTCAACATTGACTAGGAGGAGAACTGGGCTAGAGGCATTTATCCAAGTGAGATTTTCATCTTTTGAATTTTGTGTCTGTATATGGTTCCCCAGGTCATCTCTTTCAGACTGTTCCCTGAGTCCTCTCTGGGACAAAGACCTTTATTAGTCATCCATGCAAAAAGCCAAGGTTATTGTTTATGTACCTCTCATCCTAATACTATCTGCCTCTTGCACTATTTTTGTTTTTGGAGAAACTGGTTTTTTCTGAATGTTAGATGCATCTTCACATGGCCTCAGACCACCTACCAAAAGGCACCTGCTTGCTGCTGGTGCCTGACTCTCCACAGGGCACTCCTTGGCTCTAGATCTGGTCCAGGTTTAAAAGTGGTGTCCATATTTACCTATTGGTGGTGCTGAGGATTGTGCCTAGAGCCACATGCATGCAAGGCAACCACTCTATAGCTAAGACACATCCCCAGCTTCAGCCTTTGGGTTCTGAGTAAGCTGAAATCTGGCGACAGTGCATTCCAGGAGTCAAAAAGTCGATTCCTTGTGCCTGAATTGGATGATGGAATTGAATGATATTCCTTCCTCCACTCTTCCAGTTGGTAGGTGTTAAAGGTTCTGATGAGGGCCTTGGTTCATCCTGACCACAAACAAAAAAAAACACTATTGACACTGGGTGGCTGTAGGGGACAGGAGGAGTCTCTGTGGCAACAGAAGAGGAAGAATATGGGAAACCTGGTGATTATCAAAAGCTGAGTGAAGTGTCTCCAGTTCTGGAGCCTGGGGGTCTGAGATCCAGACACTGGTAGGTTTGGTATCTAGGTAGGGCTTCTGGTTCAAAGGTGGGGCCTTCTGTTTCATTATCTCATAGTAGAGGGAGAAATATCATCTCTCTAGCTTTCAACAAGGATATGAGACCCATTCATAACGGCTCCCCCAAGAGATCTAATCACCCCTTCACCCCCTGCCTCTGAAAAGGCCCTACCCCTAACACCAGCCCCTTAAGTGTTAGGGTTCAAAACATGCATTGGGGGTAGAGGCCTAGACACTCTACTGTCATAATGGGCTTTAAAGTTGTTGGAATTTACTATGCTTTCTTGCATTGTTTTCCATGTATTGCATACTGTGAGGCTCTAGGCCCTAGAGTCTAGGGAATCAGACTCAGGAAGATAATTCTGCACCCTGCAGAAGGCCCCACCCCATGCTCACCTGGACCATAGCAGACATAGCAAATTGCAAACAGTGTAAAAGCAAACCTGCCCCACTGGGCAGGGAAAATGCTGCTGCCCAAAGAGCTGGTATGTGGCTTGGCCCTTAAGATGATGTTTGAAGGCTCATAATTCTGTCTTCTACTGATGGCATCAAACATGCTTTCTCTCCCCTTTGGGGACACAGTCACGGGAACTGGCTGAGACAGGTTTTTGTATGCAGGGAAAGTAGTTCCATGCTGGTGAAAACAATGCCAAGCCATTGCTTCACCACCCACCTGGCAGCTTCTAATTACTGATGGGCAGATGGAGAGAAGCTGGTTAATAACAGCCAAGCTCTAAGCTCTTTTCATGGGCTGGTAGGGTGGCACAGAGAAGGTGGCCCCCTGTGAGTGTTCCTGTTATGAGTGAGGAGAGACTAGTGCCCTACTGACAAGAGCCCCGCTCTGTCCTCATTGCTGTCTCCCCTCACAGAAAAATGGCCAGACTGTGGAAGCTGGATGTGTGTGCCAGAATCTCTGGTGCAGAGGGAAGAAGGCCTAGAAACAGTGTTGTTTGTAGGCTAGTCCTAGAGAGGTGCTGGTGTTTTTATCATTTCTGAGCAAGGCATGAGTTAAGGAGCAGGGCTTTGGAGGTGCTTGAAGGGAGCACACACCTGGAACACAGAGGTAGGTTACAATTGAGCCCTAGGTGTCCTCAGACGATTGAAGGACAAGGAGTTTCAGCTCTGGGAAATCAGGGGTCCCAGGTACTAGTAGCACCTGGTATTTGTAGAGACAAGATGAGGATAGGATCATGTAGGGGAAAAGAAATGTCTGAAGAAACAAGTAGGTCAGACCACTAGACATGGAGCCTTTTGTCAGCCTTGCCACCTTGATTCAGGCTTTATCCTTGAAGTTTCCTAAAGAATGAGTGCCCGAGCCTCACACTGGGACAGTCCAAGAACTTACTTCCTCAGCCCTGATGGATTTTTAACACAGTGTCTCACTGGCCTGAAACTTGCAAAATAAGCTAGGCTGGCTGACCTACAAGCCCCAGGGATCTGCCATCTCCACCTTCCCAGCCTGGAGGCTACAAACATGTACCATGGCAACTCTCATGATTTAGATGCATTCTGGATATTGAACTCAGGTCCTTATGCTTATTTGGCAAGTGCTTGACCTACTGAGCTACAGGCCCTTGAAAGCTAATTTATCAAACCCAAGGTATTCCTTTTCTTTGCAGGAAGCCTGCCTTCACCCAGGGGCATACTTCCCCTTTCCTGCCGAATTTAGGTTCCAACTATCACTCACTGCATGCTGATTTATACCACCTACTGTGCTCAGGACTCCAGAAATATGAGTTCTGCCTTCCCAACTATCTCCCTGAGTAGCTGGCATCACTCATATTTAAAGAAGGAAACGTAATGAGGGGAACTTTGGAGGCTGGATCAAATCAACCCAGCCAGCACCGACCTAAGGTTGTCATAATCTCTACATACTTGCAGTTTACCCACAAGGTTGTGGGCCTCTTCCCAGCCCCAGAGAGGGATCTCCTGTCACCCGATGCTGGTCCTTCTTTAATCTGGCACTCTGGATACAGGCTACTTACTAAGCCTGCAGCTTCCACTTCCAGAGCAACAGAAGGGCCCACTGTCTCCTGCCCCACAGGTGGAAGTGAGAAATGTGTCCTGTGTGGTGATTTCCTGCGGGGTTGTGGGCACTGCTATACACATGTATGCTTGTGATTTTAGGCACATGCAACCCAGGAGGTCACCTTTGGTCCTCATTCCTCAGCTTCAATTTCTACTGCATGAAATCCAAAGCAAGAACATACAATGTGCTTGTTTGGGCCTGCAGTACACGTATGTACATGTGTGTTTATATAGTATATGTGTGAGTATATGTATACATGTTAGTATATTTGCATGTCTGTATATTAGCATGCATTTTTACATGTATATATGAGTGGCTGTACATGTGTACGTATTTGTGGTATGTATATTGTGGTGAATGCACAGGTGTGCATATGTATATATTTATATTTGTACGTTTGTGCATGTGTGTGTATATCTATGTGTGTGTGGACATGTGTTTCTCTATTGTGTGTACAACTCCTAGAACAATTCTCTCATCCAAGTAATAAGGCCCAGCCTTGCCCAGTTTCTGAGGTGAGACTGAACATGTTCAGAGTTGTCATGCCATAGACCTCAATACAGTTCTGATCCTTAAGGTAGAGACAAGTCTTGTCTGACAGCTCAGGTGAGTGACCAGTTAAGGATTTTAACTACATGTGTCCAGTTTTTCATGTAATGCATTCCAAAGCATCAGGTGCTTTGGAAAGACAGTGCACAGCCTGAGCAAGTGATGTGGGGGCCTCCCAACCTCATCCCTCGCTACCAAGAAGAGACAGGAGAGTCAATTTGCCCAGAAAAGATAAAAGACAAAGCCTGTAGGGGTTCAAGGAAATGGCAGCCCCTGCACCACCGGGAAGCTGCCCTCCACCCTGGGTGGAGGCACTGCGATGCCAGGTCTTCTGTACTGACTTAGCTACATGAAGGATGTCTGGTTGCATGGGCAGACCTAGAGACTTCCAAGAGAAAAGAGAGGAGAAAAGATGCAAGGTGTGCTATGGGAATAGTCCAGCTGCTTGTGCTCTCAACAGTAGGGCCTGCTCTGGCCTTAGGCATGCTGGGCTCAGCCCTCACGCCCTTGTTGTACTTTTTTTAAAACTCTTATTTATGTTTCTTTTGTCTTTTTCTTTCTACTTCACCCCAGTCCCTCCCAACACCCCAACACCAGGTAAGAGAGAGAAAGGGTTAGTGGGAGAGGGGGCACAGTTCTTTTAGCTGCTTCCTGCTGGTTAGGGTTGTCAGGTTCCTTGGAGCTAGTCCAATCCTCATTTCAGGAGATCTCCAGCTTCTTGTTTCACAACAGTAACCAGGAGCAGCAAGGGGAAGCAGGAACAGCCTTGTTCTTTCTTAGACCCTCCACACTCTGGGCACTGGCATTTATTCTCTCTCCAGAGTCCTCAGATTTAAATTGTCTGCAGCTGGCAAAGAGCTCTTCTCAGAGCCCGCACAAGGCAAATAGTCTGGTGCTGTGGACAATCTGAATCAGCCCCACGTCCCATACTGGGGACGAAAACAAAAACATGTTTTTATCCACAACATTTTCCCCTTTCTGTTAAAAACAAAACAAAACAGCTTTTCTTTTAATATAAATGAAACTTGCCGTTGCTTACATAAAAGGAGATAATCAAGGAACCAAATCCTTTTAACCTGATGACTTTCTGCTGCTCTTGTCTGGATCGACTCACACTGTTTGCTGTTGAGTCTCAGGCTAGGTTCCTAATGGCCAGACATTCTTTTTTTTATTAAATTTTTATATTTTATATTAATTACAGTTTATTTACTTTGTATCCCATCTGTAGCCACCTCCCTCATTCCCTCCAGACCCCACCCTTTCTCCCTCATCTCATCCTTGCCTCTCTCTAAGTCCTCCCCTTCCATCTGACCTTAGCTTATTAGGTATCTTCAGGACTGGCTGCAATGTCCTCCTCTGTGGCCTAGCAAGGATACTCCTCCCTCAGGGTTGGGGAGATCAAAGAGCCAGATACTGAGTTCGTGTCAGAGACAGTCCCTGTTCCTCTTACTAGGGTACCCACTTGGATACTGAACTGCCATGGGCTCCAGCCGAGCAGGGGTTCTAGGTTATATCCATGCATGGTCCTTGATTGGAGAATCAGTCTCAGAAAAGACCCCTGGGCCTAGATATATTTGGTCCTTGTGGAGCTACTGTCCTTTCCAGATCTTACTAACTCCCCCTTCTTTCATATGATTCCCTGCACTCTGCCCAAGGTTTGGTTAATCCAGAATTTCCAAAATGATCCTGTATAACAACAGATCATCTGGCGGTATCTCCATCCCTGATCTCAAGCTGTACTACACAGTAATAGTAATAAAAACTGCATGGTATTAGCATAGAAACAGACATTCTTGCAGAAAACCCAGTGCTGCCAGAAATGGCTCATTCGTTTCTCCAGCAGAACCTACCATATTTCTGAGTTAACACAGCAGTCATTTAAGCTCTAAGGTAGCACTGAACATTTTGATATCTAAAACTTTTGGTGGCTACTGGGAAAGCTAATGGTGTTAACCTCTTAATGTGAGGCTGCTCTTCTGGCAGCTCAGTTTGCTTAAGATTAACTTGTTTCCTTGAAACCAGCCTTTTGCCTTTAACCTTTTTGGTCTGTACAGTGTTCTGCTCTACCCAGATCCCCAGCCTGCCCAGAAGCTGTGGACACTTGACACTGAAAGGGTGTGGAGCAGGGCTGGGTGGCAATTGTGGAGAATTCTGGCTCTTAGTTACCAGGTATTCTCCCTTCATCAATGATGCATTTTGCTTTCCAAACATTTCAACCTCTACTGGCTAATTCTAGTTGCATTGCCAACTCTGCAATGAAGCAAAACCAGAGAATCCCCTCTGGGAGTAAAGCAGGAGTAAAAACATCGGTAGGAGCCTCAGTAAACCTTATGCTCGCATCCTGAAACGGTGTATTCTCTCCATACCCTACTGTCTCCTGTATGGCCCATGACTGGATGCCATTTGTTGTAGTACATTTACATTTCTTATATCTTTTTCTCCCTACTCCACCCCAACACCAGGTAAGAGAGAGAAAGGGTTAGTGGGAGAGAAGGTTCATTTCTTTCTTAGCTGCTTCCTGCTGGTCATGGTCTTCAGGTCCCTTGGAGCCAGTCCAGTCTTCATTTCAGTAGATCTCCAACTTCTTGTTTCACAACAGCAACCAGGAGCAGCAAGGGGGAATCAGGAGCAGTATTGTTCTTTCTCTAGCCCCTTTTCTGACAATGCGTATTCATAGGCAATGGCAACCCATGTCATTGCTTGGGATGCCTGACAGTTGTGTTCATCATTCTATAGATAGAGTTTTTTGCTGGTGGCCCGTTGTCTGTGGATGCATCCAAGCTGGAAACAGTGGGCCTGCATGTGTAACCCCAGCAGCTTCTGAGTCAGAGGCTATACTCTGTATGTAAGGATGCAGACCACCAGCAAGAAAGTCAGTCTGGCCAGCTTCTGTGGCTGAAACCCAGGGCTTGTCTGAAGCCTGAGCTCCTCAAATCATGATGAGCTGAACTTTGAGCTGCCTAAGCCAGGAATGAGAGCTGCACTGTGGAGCCACCAGCCCTGTTTTAAGAGCTGTGGGTCCAGTGAGGAAGCAGGTGATTTCTAAACTTGGTAAGAGTTTAGTTAGAATGCACAGTCCAGACAGTGGCTGTGATGGAAGCCAAGAGATGTGATTATTACGTCCTTCAGTCACACTTCCCCTGAGGCTAGTGCTTGTCAATGGGGTCAAATGACATGGGACTTACTGGCAGAGAAAACAGGATTCTAGGGCTTCAAGTTGGGACACCCTGATGACTGACAGTCCCAGTGGGAGCTGGAGACACAGTGGTACATGATGGTGTGTTAAATAAAAGCCAGCAGATGGGGAACCCAAGAGCCACCTGTGAGCGCAGGGCACTGCAGGGAATCGTCCATGTTCCAGAGAATTCTTCAGCTACCTTGGTAGATTTTAAGGGAGAGACAATGAAGGTGATGTATGGGAAGGTCTCATGCTATAGATGAGAGATATGTCCAGGTTAGACCTTGAGTCTCCAAATGAGTATAAAGAGTCAAGAGGGTACAACTGCTTCTAGAGGAAAGCTGACCATTCTGCCCTGCCCTGTCCTTCCTGTGGACTTTCAGAACCCAGACTTCTAGGAAAGACTTGCCTAGACTTTTCCTGGCTGTCTCTGGATTGAGCCATGATGCAGAAAGGTGCAGGCATCTGGTGCTGGACTCTTCTGGAAGCAGGGCACCCCCTGGATTCTTCTTCCAAAGCTTCTTTCTCTTCCCTTTCCTGACCTTTCAAGTGAGCTAAGGAACTGGCTCTGCAGGTTTTGTGAGTTCAGACACCTGAGCTGGGCAAGGAGTCTAAATTTGACTTGACATCTGTTTCTGTTGGGGAGATAAAGTTTGGGACACAGAGAGATCCTAAAGTAGGGTCCAGGCCAAGTTGCACTTAGCCTGGTGGGTGGGAGGCAGGAGGAGAAAGGTGGGGCAGTGGAAGAGGGCCACTCTGTTCTTCCCTGGCACTTCCTTGTGTCTTAAAGCTGATCTAGGCACAGAGTTTATGCCTATAATCCTAGTATTCAGAAGGCTGAGGTTAAGAAGATTGCCTTAAGTTTGAGGAACCCGCCTGGGCACATAGTAAGTTTCAGGGTAGCCTAAGTTACAGAGTAAGATATTATCTTATCAACAACAAAAAACAAAAACAAAACGTGCCAGCAATATTAAATACTGATGGGGCCTTTGCTGTGAGTGTTCTAGCTCATTCTGTTTTAAATAAGAGGAAATTAAGACACAAGCTATGAATGCTCTCATGCCCAGTATGTGGCCATAAAAGGCAATAGGACACTGAACACAGACTCTCATCTTTGAAGTTGGTACTTCTCTAAGACATTGTTACCTAGCTGGGGCTTGGGAAGAGCTACTCCCAGACCCTTGGAATTTGAGTGAACTCAGCTGTCTGAGTGGTAAGGAGCCCACATCAGGATTCTAATCCAGGCCCAGGAGGCTTCAAATAGCTGCTACTTTTGCTGGGCCCCTTTCCTATATAAATCACCGTACACAATAGTGCTAAAGACACAGGTGACCAGGACAAAAAAGAATCACGTCTCCACCTTCTTTGAGTTTGAATTGAGTCTCTGAGGCCTGGAGCTCAGCCACCCTTAATGTCTGGGCTTTTTCATCCAAAGAAGGAACTCTGTAACCAAGATCCCTGGCCAGGCTTCCCCGTCCAGTGCCAAATGCCCCAAGTAGCCCAAAGGGAGGCTGAAGAGCCACAAAGAGCTACAAGTAGCTTCCAGAAGCAGTGGTTAAAGGTAGTAAACAAGATCCACAGAGACAGGTCACGTTTCTGGTTGGGGGTCTTGTGGTTAACTGAGCAATTCTGAAGACACTTCTGCTTTTGTTTTCTAGAACCTTCTTCACATTTGAAGACTGACAGGGAGCTGGCCCAGAGGCACATGCCTGTAGTCCTAGGCTCTCCTCCTGAGGCTGACGTGGAAGCATTGTTTGAGACCAGAGTTGGAGACCAGCCTACACATCACAATGAGATCCTTGCTTAAAGAGAAAAATTATTGGGAACTAACAGGGACAGTTTTGATTTTATGCCTTGGGCTTTTTGTTTTGTTTTTGTCAGATCAATAGGAACAGTTTTGAAAAATTTGTGCCTTGTGCCTTTGGTTCAGCTTTTTAGCTACTAATGGACATTTTGAAGCATGTGCTTGAATTCTGGTGGCTGAAAATGCAGACGTATGGAGGAGGCTGGAAAGCCACACTGATATCTTTTTTTTTTAATTCTTATTTATTATGTATACAATGTTCTGTCTGCATGTACACCTGCACACCAGAAGAGCCACTAGATATCATTATAGATGGTTGTGAGTCACCATCGTGGCTGCTGGGAATTGAACTCAGGACCCTTAGGAAGAGCAGCCAGTGTTCCTAATCTCTGAGCCATCTCTCCAGCCCACACACTGATATCTTGATAGCTAATGTGCCCACTGCTTGAGAACATAGGAAATTTTAGGCTGGTTCCACTTCCTCTTCTCCTTCCTCACAGCTTAGACAAAGTAACACAAGCCCCAAACCAAAATGCGGATCATCTGCTGGAGCACACCGGCAGAGTCGAACAGTTCTTGAGTCAGGAGTGAGGATTGAAAGAAAATTATTAAACCAACACAGCACACATGTGATCTTTCCAAGGGGGCTTCCAGTAGAAAACTAGTCACCCAGTTTATTCCAATAACCCCTTTTTAAGTCAGAGCAAAAGCACCTCAATTACAATGAATGAATTCACAGAGAAGTCAAACTTCTTTACCTCGACCACCTGTCTGTGTGATCCTCACACAAACAAAAGGTATGAATTTGACAAGACACCCCACTTGCTGTCTCAAACAAAAGGAGGCAAAACATTTTGCTTATCACTGACTCCAGGTAAAGGCCAGGGTGAAAACATGTCTTTCTGCTGAGATCTAAGTAAGAAAGCAGCCTGGCAGACCAGTGGCTCCCCACAATCATCACCCATGAGACAAAATGAAACAGAAGCAAAGGTGAAACCATTTCAAGGAAAGGCACAGTGTAAGAATAATCTACAGATGGATAAACAAGCTTTCCAGAGGCACAGAGCCACCCAAAAGAGATAAAGCCAAGTCTAGCCTGCTTTGTACCTCATTACCCCTCACTGTGCACCTTGGGTATACCCAAGTTCTGGTATTTTGTAAACTGGAGTGGAATATACCTTAAAAAGCCACCATGTGGTTATTCTGAGTAGACCCAGGACACTTGTGGAACAAGGTGTCCCCTACCACCAGGATTCGTCTCCATGGCTTTTTCTAGAAACTCACCTATCTGAAAAGGGAGTGAAGAGTCTTGGACCAGACCAGACTTTTGGGCTAAGTTCCCAGGTGTCTCTGAGGACATAGCATTCCACTCCCCAGGTTCTACTCTTATACCTTGTTCTAGAGGACACTCTAATTCTCAGAGGTTATATACATAGCATTTTAATGGCTGTCAAAGCCACAGGCCTGCATAGACTTCAGTTGTATCTCAGATGTCATCTCTCGAAAGGGCTGCAAGGCCATGTAGGAAAGGGGCAGGGTAGGTCTCCTGCCAGCTATCTCAAGGGGACTGTTGCACTTACACCCCACAACCACACCACCATCATAGACACCTGGGCATGGAGATGTGAAGATCTTTGTGCTCAGCAAGACCTAGACTCGCATCTTCCTGCCTGCTCTCAGGGACCAGGATAGGGACACCAAACCATAGGCCCAGTGCTCAACTACCAAAGCCATATCCTTGGAGCCTGGAAATGGTGGCAAAAGGGGAAAGCTCTTGGTTTGCATCTAATCTGGCCATGTCAGCCATCCAGAGAATTGGCTTTCCTTCTGCTTGACTTGACAGAATAAAGTTGGAGGCCCCATCACAACCTTCCCCCACTACCCCACACCTTTATTAGGCTTCGGGTTACATATAGGCTGTTCCCTTAATAGCCTTCCGTGGGAACTCTACCAGCAGTTAGGTTCATGAATAATTCACCTTGGCAAGGATCAGGGAGGCAGCTAAGAGTCAGAGCTTCCAGCCAGGCAGGCTGTAGCAAGGAGCTAAGTGCTGTTGCAGGCAGAGGCAGGAGGTAGGAATTTGCAGAGGGTGCCAGCTCTGCAGACAACTCTGTTGCCATTCTCTATCATTCTAGGTAAGCTCAGATCACAAGAGTCTTGCAGAAGCTGAAAGCATGGCCCTAAAGGGGCTTAATATGGAATCAGAGCCAAGCCACTCCCTTCTCTCAGCCATTACTGTCCTGGAGGGTGAGAAGTTACACATGTCTGTCCTGGTCTCCACTGCCATATGAGAGGCGTCTCAGTTAAACCTCAGTAGTTACCCATGACCTCAGGAAATGAGCCAGGTCTTGCTGATGCTGGCTGATATGAAACTAGGATGTTTCCAGCAGGGACTAATCACCAAGCTTCTCATAAGGGAAAATGATGGTTCCTATTTGTCTGAAGCATGCCACCTCAGTCTTGTCTGCCCAAGAAATGACAGTACCTGGCAGAGGTCCCACCTGTCTTTTTTGACCAGGGTCCATTTGTACTCAAAGCAAAGCACTAGGTTAATGAACAGTTGCCTTTCAGAACCTCAGGAAATTGTCTTAATGGCTTTTTGTTTACTTTATTTTCTAGATGACTAGAATCTTCCTTCTGGAAGCAGTCAAGCTCCCTGACATTGACCCATATAACCTTTGAGAAAAGTGGGAAAAGAAGAAAGAAACTAAATCTCTTAAATGCTAGATCTCCTTGGAGGCCACACCTACATCAGGCACTGGTAGCTCTCAGCCAGTATCTTTTGAAACTTAGATTAAGATTTTTGGTACTCTTAGTGTTCTTCATAAGCCCATTTCCTCAACAGCTGCCCGCCTCTCCTCAGCAGCTGCCCCCTGCCCGCCTCTCCTCAGCAGCAGCCTGCCTCTACTGTGTAGAGGCTACAGGTTCTCCCAGCCTGAGTGTATTGGCGCAGGAACAGTCTCATCATGAGGAACTCAGTGTGTGTGTGTGTGTGTGTGTGTGCGCGCGCGCGCGTGCACGCGCGCGCGCGCGTGCGCGCGACAGAAACAGTGTAGTATGACCTCAGGCAGGTGGATAGAGGTGACAGGTAAATAGAAATGGCAGGTGAGCAGAGTTCTTACGTGACAGACTGCAGGGAGGATCCTGGAGCACACGTATGCGCTCACTAAATGCTGGGAGAATTTATGTTTTCAGTGGCTCAGCCTGCTTCTGTGTCCTGTTGTGGGCCCTCTTTGATATAAAGCTCACTGGTACTTGCTCTTCTGTGTGTCCAGCTCCCAATACTCATCCCCACACCAGGAACACAGCTCTCTTTGGGAAGCCAGATCCTTTCTCCTTTCTTCCTCTTTCTTCTCTTTTGATTGTTCATTTAAATGAATGAACTAGTAAATGAATGTTCACTAGTACATCTATATGTACAAAATATCCTCTGGATGCCAGGAAATAACCTGCTGCATTGTGGACGCCTGACCTCAGGGGATTTGGGATGAGCCATCTTCATCCTTGTGTTTCAACAGCAGCCATAGAGCATAACCAGATTTCATCTGAGCACAACCCACTCAGATCCATCCCACCATGGCCCCTCTGCCTTCAGTGATGTGATTGTGTCCATAACAGGCTCCCTTTCACAGCCTGAGGACTCCAGAGCCATTTTCTTGAAAGAACATGTGCTCTGGGCCCTGTGCCTTCTGTCTGAGGACATATGATGGAAAGAGGGCAGACACAAAGGGGTCAGCCCCAAACATCTCAGAGAATCATACAATACCTTTGAACTTCTTGTTCTGAGACAGGCTATAGTACCCTTCAACTTTTATGACTTCAAAGAGAAGGCTAGAGAGGCTCAGTGGGGTCACCCTTGGTTTGCAAGGCTGGGACTCAGGGTCTCCACTCAGCTGCTATGCTTCTGTTGGTGGCTGGTCTTTTTGCTCAGGGTGGTGTCCCTGACACCTGCCTCCAAAGTAGTTCTGAACTGACCTTATGACCAGGCTGGTGTCCATGTCCTAGCTCTTGTCAGGGCCTTGTTGACTTCTCCTGCCTGCCCAGCCCACTTCTTGAGAGGAATGGACTTGTTCCCTCCTAAGTCTGAAGCTGTGGTGTGAATCTCCAGGCCTGTCAGTGAGTAGAGCAGCCAACAATCTCATTTGACACTGCTTGATGTTGTGGGGCAAGAGGTGAGTGAGAGTCGGAGACAGGGGAAGCAAAAAGGGAGGTCAGGATAGAGGGTGGGGAATTAGGTAAAGTCTTTAAAATGGACTTATACTTACACATATATGTATATACATACTAGGTGGATATATATAGAAACTTTTTTCCTCCCACCACCTTCCATGGGCACTCTTGATGCTTTTTTTATCTGTGAGTACTACTGGACACAAGACAGAAAGACAAGATGTATACAAGAGAATAAAGATCCAGAAACAGAGCACAAATGTTTAGCTTGGCTTCAAAATCTCTCCTGGGACTATCAACAGCATGAACTCAGATGGGTTGTACATATTAAAGCACAAAACTTCAGGGAAGTGGGACTGGAGAGATGGGTCAGTGGTTAATGGCATTGGCTGCTCTTTTGGAGGACCCAGGTTCAATTCCCAGCACCCACAAGGTGGCTCATGGCCATCTATAATTCTGGTTTTCCACCTGCAACATTGAAAGCATAACTTGCACAAGGAATGAGACTGGTGATGGTGACCATTGTAAAATGGTGAACAATCACCTCAGACAGCACGTTATATGCTTAAAGCTGATCCATTTTATTGGATACAAAGAACTCAACAAAGCTGGAGAAAAATTAATTTTTTTAGCAAGTCTTGGCATATGCAGGCAAGGGGCATAGACTATAATATACAGCTTAAAATTAGAATATTAGTATTAGCATTGGTATTAGCATCCTTTTTTTTTTTTTTTTTTTTTTTTGAGACAGAGTTTCTCTGTGTAGTTCAGGATGTCCTGGAACTTACTTTGTAAACCAAGCTGTCCTCAAACTCAAAGACCTGCTTGTCTCTGCTCCTTAGTGCTGGAATTAAAGGTGTGTGCCACCACCACCCAGCTATTAAATTTTGTTATTTTTGTGTGTATGGATATTTTATCTGCATGCAGGTCTGTGTACCATGTACATGCAATGCCCACCGATGCTAGTAGATCTCCCTGGGTTAGAGTTACAGAAAACTGTGAGCTTCCATGGTACTAGGAATTGAACGTGGATCCTCTGGAAGACCAGTCAGAACTCTTAACCACTGAGCCAACTCTACAGTCCCTAAAAAGAAATGTGTGTGTGTGTGTGTGTGTGCACATGCATGTGTGTTATACAGTTTGTATGCACACATGTAGGTATACACACTCATATGCTCCCAGAGGTCAGAGGAAAACTTGCGGTGTTTTGTTCCATTACTTTCTACCTTATTCTTTGAGACAGGGTTTCTCACTAGACCTGGAGCTAATCTTGCTGCCAGCAATCCTCGGCAATGTCTCCTTCTCCAGTCCCTCACAGCCCTGTGGTTATAAGAACACTCAACTATGCCCAATTCTTCTTGTGGATGAGTAGAATTTGAAGTTGGGTTCTCACACTTCTGAAGGAAGTGCCCTTACTCACTGAGCATCTAACCCAGCTAAAATGAAGTATATATTGACTGTAAAACAAAATACTTTACTAAGAAATAAAAATAACATCTTCTCTTATTAAAACAAAACACAGATATTGTTTTTACATAAGCTGAGTAGTAATTTTAATATTTACATTCTTTAATTAGGTTTTTAGTTTTATTTGATTCTAGTGACATGTGGGTAGTATTCCTCAAGAAGGACATCATCTTAAAGTTTATCTTAAAATATTTAAAAATTTTATGTGTATTAATGTTTTCCTACATATATGTGTGTTTACCACATTTGTGCAGCGTGCCCAGAACATAAGGGAATATCAAATTCCCTGAGGCAAGAATACAGATAGTTGTGAGCCTACACATAGGTGCTAAGAACTGAACTCTGTCCTCTATAAGAGCAACAAGTGCCCTAAGCCAATGAAGCCCCTCTCAAGCCCCTAGTGTAGCGTTTTGTTTTGTTGGCATTATTTAGAGATAAGCTCTTGCTCTATAGAGCTGCTGGACTTCAACTCATGATCCTCCTGCCTCTGTTTCCTAAGAGGTGCGAACACAGATGGGCATCACCCTAACCAACTTCTCACTGTTTTTATGTGTTCTTGAAGCTGCCTGGACTCATCTTTAAGAAGACATTTCTTGGTTAATAATTTGAATTTGCTGCTGGGTTGAATGGCGTCTGTGGACTGAGGCATATCGAGGAATGCAAGTGTATCCAGTGAGGTCTGATTCAGTCAGTTCTATAGAGAGGAGGGATGGCTTCTGTTGTCATTGTTATCAAAGTGTCAGATATCACAGGTTCTGTGTCCCAGAGAAGATTACCTCTATGGATATCATTATAAAGTAAATTATTAAATAAAATTTTCAATGCTTTGTCAAATATAAGTTTAAAAACCACAGGTTCTTAAATCTCTTTCCATTCTGCTACCTAGTATACATACAGTCAGTTAAAATATAAGCTATGTGGAACATTTGGCCCACAAACCCAGCTCTTCCGAAGAGCAATTAGAATTCTCAAGTTCCTCCCACTCTGGGCTGGAGCCACTTAGGCTGCTTCTTGTGTGCAATGAGTTTTCAAGACTTGTGATAATTTGCTAAAGGCTTTACAAAAAGAACTTGTTGGTTAGCTGTCTTCTGATTGATTAAAAATTTCCATTTGGGAACAAAATACAATTCAAATTTGGAGAACTTGATTGTAGTTTGTGTACATGCACACACATACATGCATACCCATGTGAAAGCATGTGCACACACATCTCTCTGTCTCTCTCTGTTTCTGTCTCTTTCACACACACACACATATACACACACACACATAAACACACACACACACACATACACACACACACACCTACCTAGCATTACTGCAAACAATTTAGAGGAGTTAGCAAGCTACTGTCCTTGAAGTCTGAGAGCGAATGGCTACTAGGGTTGTAGATGTAGAACATCTTTGTAAATTCTGCTACCGGTGGCTTTTTACTTTAAAGTCATATTGCCCCAATGTCAGCTCAATAATGGCACATGTTCCCATAATGCCCCATGGCTCCACCATTTATTTTTATGTCATCATTAGAAAAACAAAAGATTGTATCAACCTTGTTGGAGAGTTAACTGAATTTACATTCACACCTTGCATTTTCAGAAGCAACAAATGACATGGGCTTCATCGAATGAGTGCTCAAAAGCCTTGCTGTTACTTAGTGACTTGAATAAAAACTAAGCCATTATTTAAATTACCTTAATTGGCTTTTCTGTTTGAAGCATATGATAATAGGCAATTAAACTGGCCTCACTTAACTGTGAGATTCACTCCTGGGAGGAGCATCCTGAGAGCTATTTCCTCATCATTCAAATTTATAAGAAAGAAATAAATGAAATTGAAAAAGCATGTGTTGAATTAGAAGTGGTCATTGATCCCTATGAAGTTGTGCCTCACCCCAGAAACCCATACCTAGTGTGGGGATGTGGGAGTGTGGGGGTGTGGGGGTGTCGGGGTTTTTGGCCTCAAAATGGCTCCTTGATTTGAAGATGCCCCAGGCTGTTTAAGCATATCTGTAGCCTCTGTGACTTCATTGCACTTGCAGGCTATAGGTTGGATGCATCATGTTCCCAGCGTGCCTGTGGTGGTGGAACCTTTAGGAGGTTCAGTAGGCAGAAAGACCATGTGGAAGGGTGTCCTTGGACAGGATTAATGTATTTCTTTGGGACCCTGAGTTAGTTCTCAAGAAAGCAAGTTAAAAAAAAAAAAGCAAGAGTGACCTCTGCCCTCTTCCTGATCTATCTCATCATGTGCTCACTTCTTTCATACATTCTCACCATGATGCTATCACTTTGGTATGACAGGGCTAGGGGCTCCTCACAAAAGTCCTCCAATGCTGCTTAACATTCAGCCTGTAAAACTGAGCCAAATACATCTCTCTCTCTCTTTCTTTTAATAAATACTCAGTCTAATGTATTTTGTTGCAGCGACAGTATATTGACTCAAACTGTGGATAATTAAAATTTCAAAATATTTTGTGCATGTTAGAATTGATAGTCACTTCCTTTGTATAGTGTTTAGTACTCTGGATTTTCAACTTATAAGCACTTTTGCTATTTTGAGAAACAGAAATTTAGTAACTAAATTATTTGATTTAGCATGCATTTTTATTTTATTAATTTGGCTCATTGTAGCCCAAATTGTTTGTTTCAAAAATACACATGTGTGGCCAAATGATGGGATAGTTATATTGAAAAATACGTAGCCCACGGACACCTGTTCTGTGCACTGTGTTTTACTGCTCAGGTTCCATGTCCCATACAAACTTCCTAGAAACCAACAAGTTTCTGCTGGCTCTCCGGACTTGGCCAGCCACTTCTCCTGACTTCTACAGCTTTTTGCTTCCATTTCTGGCCATTGTACAGTCAGTAGAGCTCTATACCAGCTGCACTCTGGGAGATACCATTGCATACTTCAGATTGAGTGAATAGTTCCTGCCCCATCTGCATGTCTGGCTGGGTTGTTTTGTCTGGCAGTTTTTATTGTGCTGTCTTTAAACTATTTTAAAATGACATTTATTTAATGATTTTGTGGTGGCAGGGAGCAGGTATGGAAGACAGAGGACCACTTGTAGAAGTCAGTTCTCTGCTTCTACCATGTGCATCATAGGAAAGTGTTCAGGTGAGAAGCAGCTTGACAGCAGGTATCTTTACTTCCCATTTCCCAGCAAGCTATGTTGCTGGACTGTGGGACTGCTTCAGAGGAAAAGTGGAGGGAGATATTTCAGCTGAAGCACTAGCTGGGGTCTTACATCCCCCAGACCAGATCCAGTCAGGATCTGTCAAGGGACCCCATGAAGACTTCATAGGCTTCATTAATGATAGGATGAACAGGCCAGTGCAACACTCAGGACCCTAGAGAGGAAGGGTGCTTCTTCTCTGAGGACACCAACCTCTCCATGATCTGCTCCTTGGTGCAGAGCCAAATGACAGCAATGGATCTCCATAGCCCTCCCTCTGAGTGCCTGACTCTGGCCTGGAAGCTATTTTTCAGATTTCAGTGAGGGGCACTGCCACACTAGATGAAGGGCTCATTTGCTGTAGCCAGGTGCTAAGATAGATCCTCGGCACCAGTTCTGGATAATGCACACGAAGCAAGAATCACACAGAGATTTAGCAGCATTTGCTTGCACTGTCTCTAAAGGAGGGATTTAGTTGACATGAAGGAGTGGTGGCTGCATGATGTTGATGTCCCAGCTCAGATTAGTTAGCAGTCAGATGAGATGTCTGCTCACTGTGCTTCTCCAGCAAGAGACACTACACAGGGGATGGCCAAGAAATCTAGGACTCTATTTTAGAGACACTGCTTAACAGTTGGAGTCCACTGGAGAGGCTGCTTTCTCAGCTGTCACTTGGTGCTGTCCCTCATTGGGTCATGCTCTGTTTCTATGACGTCATCAGGTACTATGAAATGGACTTCTGAAGTCTTCCACATTCGCATTTATCAACATGATGTCCTTGTAAGAACAGCTGATTACCTATGATGGTAATGTGGGAAGACAGAAACACTGGCCATTAGTTTCTTTAAGCTGTTGGCCTTTATAAAAAGTTCTCATTGTGACCATGGAGACTTGGGCTGTGGTGTAGGACTCTGAGGAGGACCAGTCATAGTGGGTGGAGGCTGGAGGATGTCTACAGGCCTGTGCTAAGATGATAGCCAGGTTTAGAAGTCCTCTGTTAGTCACATGTATGCTTTAGGAAGGAATAGGGACACAACCATACACTGCAGTGTGTGTGTAGCCAATGTCTTCATGTATCAGGAAGTCTTTTCAATCTAGAATAAATTGTAGTAACCCTTGGCACTCATTTTGTTCCAGCCTCTGAACACATTCTTCTGGCCTTTGCTACTGCTCTAGGCACGACTGTCCTGATTTTTCATGTCATCTGAAGCAGGCCTGTCTTCTTTGAAGCCTGTCAACAGTGTCGCCCACTACTAGGGACCATGTCCTACACTCTGCCTGCCCTGCAATGCTGGGAGCAATTGCATGCTGGATTGGCAGAAGCAAGCGAGTGAGCTTCCTGGAGGCAGCCCTCTTGGTTTTGCATGGCTGACCAATGGGTGTATCCCTGGTGAAGGCAAGGCCCCAAGGATTTTGCCTCAAGATTGCTTATTGTTGCTATACTGTCTTTCCATGCTTGTCTCACATATCTGGCATGGCAGAGACCCTCACTGCTTATTGATTCACTCTGATGGGCAGATTTCCTGCAGATTATTTTGAAGATGTATCTTCATAGTGCTGTTTAAACAAATTGATGATTTCATAACCCCTGATGATGATTTTAAAGAATTTCTGACTTGATTCAAGTAATTTAAAAACCTTCCTGCAGTATAGCAAAACTGCTAGGAGCTCTGTGGACCTCTATATGACTTACATTATTCTAGGTTTAATCCAAGGATAAGGCATAGGTGTACAGAATGATAAGAAAGAGCATATGGGGGCTGGAGAGATGGCTCAAAGGTTAAAAACACTGGGTGTTCTTCCAACGATCTTGAGTTCAAATCCCAGCACCCACATGGTGGCTCATAACTATCTATAGGGAGATCTGATGCCTTCTTCTGGTGTGCAGGCACACATGCAGGTGGAATGCTGTATAAATAATAAATAAATGAAAACAAAAAAGAAAGACCATATGAATATAGAAAGAAAGAATAACTGGCTAGCTATACAAGACAAGACAGGTTTTCTGTTTCTTAGAAAAACCTTGACATAAAAACTTGCTTTGAACACATAATGTACATTTAAAATAAGATAAAACTTCTACTTTGAAATCATAATGATCATATAGATAGAACCACTGCTTTAAAATTATAATAAACAAAATATTTACTTAGATATTAGGATCAGGGCTGGAGAGATGACTCAGAGGTTAAGAGCACTGGCTGGCCTTCCAGAGGTCCTGAGTTCAATTCCCAGCAACCATATGGTGGCTCACAACCATCTATAATGAGTTCTGGTGTGCAGGTGTACAGATAGGCAGAATACTGTATACATAATAAATAAATAAATCTTAAAAAGAAGATATTAGGATCAATAGTCTTACTCCCCTTTTATGCATCTATTTTTGAATGATGTATTTTTTCTCATATATCAAGAACCTTTGTATTAGATAGTATAAAAACCTAAGACAGAATTAAACAGTTGTTGAAGTCACCCACTTCATCTAAAAATGTGTCTGTCTAATTGTCCGGATATATTATATATATGTATATTTATATCTGTATGTTTACATATGTGTGGATGAATGGTGTCTCTGGGAGCTCCCTTGTTTTGTCTATTGATTGTATGTGTGCATGTGTGTGAGGTTTGTAAATATCTGCCTGCTTTGTCTGCCAAAGGTGTACAGTTTTGCATGTTTCTAAGTTATTAAGTTTAGTAAGTCATAAGCAGTCTGGAGTGTTTCATCAGCCTTCTTAATTAGGACTTTACCTTTCAGCAAGCTGCTGTTCACTTCTGAGCCATTAAGTTAAAAGGAACTAAGATTTCTCTTTTTACAACCCCTGTATTTACAGCAAGAAGCTGTCAGAGCTGTGGCCGCCTGTCCTCCAAGTTAAAGGAGCCACTTGGCTTGACTGATTAAGACTCTCTGCTGTCTTTTCCTTTAGAGGTTCTCATGACCAGTGGCCCTTGGGAGTTAAATTGTAAATAGAGTTAAACTGTACACATAGAATTGAACTGTATATATAGAGAACCCCAAATAACAAGGCTACCAGTCTGGAAGATTAAGAGTTAAAGTGTATATAGAGAGTAACAAGCCTACCAGCCTGAGAGTTTAAGAGTTATAGAGAGAAACATCAGGCATCAGTTGGACATCGCTGATGCTGCAACCCACCTTGAATCACCCTGTGTGCTGGAGCTGGTCTAGCACCGGAGGGTCACAGGGCTCTGGGTGAGCCACTCCCTTTCCAGCAGGCCTCACATCCTCTGCTTGGTCTCACACCAAGCCACTACTGCAGAAAGCCCCTGCCCTTTTTTGTTGCAGAGAGACTTTCATCTATGGCTCTCTGCTGCTCATCACCATTATCTTTCATCTTCATGGAGCCTGACTCCAAGGTACACTGTCATCTCCAATCGCTTACATATCCATGTGCTGTTGGCTGTCTTTCAGACCATATAGTGAGACAATGGCAGGCTCTGTATAAGCTGAGGACTGACAGACAAGCCATTACAGGACCTCCCTCCTGGTGGGTGGGGCTGCCCCAGGAACTGCAGGCTCCCCAGAAAGTGGGGTCCTGCTGTTTCTCAGGCTGCTGTGCCTGGGCCCTTGCCTACTACTTTCCATTCCTTGTTTTTTTTGTCCAAATCCTTCTCTATAAATGATGAAGCCAGGCCAGGATGGCATTCAGGCTAGAACCCTGAAATCTGAGATCCATTTTGCTGCTTTAACTTCTTCATGACCTGATCAAGTCTCTTAATCTACTTGTGCCTCAGTTTCCTCAACACTAATAGCCAATTAACACTTGGCCTCCTCTGCAAACCTCAACAGGATTTGGCTTGAGAACTAAGCATTTCTGTGAGTTGAACACCCCATAAATCCAAGTTGTCATTACAATAAACCTAATTACAGGCCTATCAGAAGGCTGAGGAGGCCCCCCCACAAAATGAGGGGCTCTGTACTTTGGGAGAGGGGGGTCACAGTTTTTGGGTGCTGGCTCCTTACCTGACCCAAGTTGCTCCTTCACTTAGAGTTGAGCTTGCCATTGTTCTGCTGTGCCACCCCTCTTTGTGTCCGCTGCTTTGGGAGTTGGTTTGATAATGTCCCACCCCAAAGAAGAGATGTCTCTGTTCTGGAAGGAAGAGGAATGAGGCCATTGACCCAGAGTCTAGTCAGGGATGAGCTTTTCAGATCTTCCATCCCTGTAGTGTGGACCCAGTTGAGGAAACCTGACATCTCAGAAAGCAGAAAGCAGCTCCAGCTTCTGAGCCTCTCACCATTGCCACCTTTCACACATTCAAGACAGGCACTCCCACTGTGAAAGATGCATATTTCCTTCACAGACCCACATGACCAGCCACTTATTCTGGGAACTGCCTTTTTGCATGTCAAATCCACTTTCAATCTGTGACTCCAACAAATGCAAAAAAGAGAAAGGAAAAACACAAGGAAAACCCACTCCATCTAATTCCCCAAACCAGTGCAGGAAAATGGTTAACCTGAGGGATTCCTGGCCCAGTTCTCAGCAGGGTGACCATGTTTCTATTCTCCCTCCCTCCCTCCCTTTCCATGGCCCTGGTCTGAGGTATCCACATGTCCCTTCTGATCTAAAAACTTAGTATAGCCCCTGTGTCTCCTCCAGTAGGATGGAGGGTCCTTTCCAGGCTTGCTCCTGCCTTGAGCCTCTGAACAAAGCTGTAATTTCTGCAGTTCTTGCTTTCCTTTGGTTGCAGGCTTAGTTCAATTTGAGCAGCACTGGCATTGGACTGAGGACTGTACTAAACCCCTGAGAGCTTCATTCAACTTTGCTATGTGGAGGAGACTAGTGCAAAAGATGCTTACAGTCACAGTGCTCAGCTGTTTCTCACCATCCTCCCTTGTCAGCTTTGATGGAGAGGTTGGATATAAACATGGGCTCTTAACTCCTAGCCCTACCCTATCTATTTCCCCTCAACAGAGAGATGGACAATCTCCATATTGCTGGCATTTATACCTGATTTGGTTTTATAATTAAGGCTATACTGAGTACCCTTGCATCTAGCAACACCCAGGTTTCTGCCTGTATCCATGCTTGAGTAACTAGCTCTCTTGACACCTACACAAGACAACTAAGAATGTCCCCAGACATTGCTAATAACCTTTAAGAGGCAAACCCTACCCCTACTTAAGCTCATCTGTGAGTCCTCTGTTCTCCTTTAACAGAAGTGGGGAGACCAGCTGTTGGAGGTACCCTGCTGGTTGAGGTTGCAGTTCTTGCCTGGACTGGATAGCCATTCTGAGCTCGGTGCTAAAGGCAGAACTTCCTCCCCTCAGTGGGGTCCTCTGCTCTCTACCTGACTTCATCTGAAGAGGGCCTTTAGATAACAGATTCCTCTATCCACACTTGATATATGGCCTCTGACACACCTCCCTGCTAGCTCTCCCCTCCCTGTGCCTATCCATATGTTAACCAAGCATTAACATTCCACTCTTTTGATTGGATGCTGTATAATGTAAATCAAACATCCTTGAAATGCCTAGTTTCAACCAATCATGTTCACCTATTCTTGGAGCCCCCACCCACTCCCCTAGGGGTATATATTCTTTGTTCTCTGGAAGTAACACTGAACTAGCCATCAGCTGTTCCCAGGGTGTGTGATTCCTGTACGGTCCTCTCTGGCCATTCCAGGCGCAGTTCTCATCTCCTGCCCTTCCTGACTTCTTGGGCTGCTGGGAGGCAGCCCCCAGGCAGGAGAACTACAACCAGCCCTTCCGATTCCACAAGGACAATGAATGTGCTACAAAGATGTACTAGACCTTACTATGGAAAAATACAGCTTCAAGGAACATCGATGCAAGATCCTTTTACCAACAGGGGAACTGGCTGGAGTAGGGTCTTTGATGCCACTGAGGGCCTGGTCACCTGGGAAGGGCTGCTTCCCTTTTCCTTTCTGGTCATCCCCTCCTATTGTCTGTTGCTCTTCAGTATGGGAGACTGGCATCACCTTCTTGGTTCTGGGCAATACCTTACCATCAACTCACAAAACAGTTCAACACGCCCTGCATGCATGCCGGCCAGGGAAGGGAGGTGCTGATTTTGAGACATGCAAAATACAATCTAATCTTAGGCTCGTTCCCAAAATGTGGGACAGAAATGGAAGATCAAATGGAAGACAGGATCACAACAGTTCATGATGAAGATGGGGTGTTCCTATAGCCTGAACCTCCGTCCTTCACCACGGTGACAAAGATCCCCAAGCGGGCTGACATTCTTAGAAGGCTGGATTTGGAGACAGGTCCTTATAGAAGTAATTAAAGTTAAATAGGGTTATGAGAGTATCCCTGGTCCCGCATGAATGGTACCTTATAAGAAAAGGATATCATGACATAGACACACATAGAGACCACCAAGTGAGGACAAAGGGAGAAAATGCCATTTGCACACTAAGGGGACAAACCTCAAGAAAACCCAGCCAAAGTCAAGATATTGACTCTGGACTTCCGAGCCTTCAAAACTGAGAGAAGATGGATATGCTATAAGCTGCTGACATGTGGTGTCAGGACACTTTGTCAGTGCCCCAGGACACTTTGTGTGTGCATGTGTTTCAAAAAGTCAGTGGACTCATTTTTTTCTGAGGTGGGCTCAGGGGCTTTTGGTGGGGCAGTTCATTTCCTCTTCACCACCACAGGCTTCTGGCTCCGCAGGATGGCGCTGGCCCTGCGGATGGCCGCCAGTCACAGATCAGGGTGGCACTTGTTCTTTCTGATCATGTGCCTGCTGCTGCTGTGGGTGGCCCGAGCATTCTTGTTGATGGTGGTCCTCACAGAAGAAGTGGTGGTTTTTCCCTGACCAGATCTGTATTTCATGACCACCACAACCTCTTTGCCATCGGCTGCGGGCTCCACTCCCACCACCTTGAGATGAATCGGCCTGTTGCAGCAGAAGGAGTTGCAGGCCTTCAGATTATTGGGCTCTGTGCTGTATGTCTGCTTATTCCTCTTGATCAGGACCAGAGACCCCCCAGGACACCTACATAGACATAGGATTTTTGTTTCTGGGGTGTTTGGGTGTTTTGGTTTTTCAAGACAGGGTTTGTCTTGTAGTCCTGGCTGTCCTGGACTGACTTTGTAAACCAGGCTGGCCTCAAACTCACAGAGATACACTTGCTTCTGCCTCCTGAGTGCTGGGATTAAAGGTGTGTGTCACCACACCCAACACTGGGCATGAGTGTTTTGTTCTGGAGGGAGCTCAGGCCTTAGGAGAGGGTCAGGCTTAGAAGGGCAGGTGGGAGGAAAGATATTTAGGGCCTCCAGGGAATTTGGACTTCTCTCACAAGAGATTCATTTTCCTCCAAGAAATACTTGAAAGATACTTGGAAATGCTAGGGCTGGCTTCAATGGGTTATCAGACCCTGGAGCCATAGCAGTGCAGGCTGTGAGGCCACAAGCATCTTTCTCCTGGGCTGGGCTGTATTTTGGCCAGGCTGGGCTCAGGGAATTTTCTCTGTGGAGCTAGAGAGGGAATCACCTCAAGTCTCTAAAAGTCAGAACTGAAATTGAGCAGACCCCAGGACAGAAACCTGCAGTGAGTGATTCTAGGCCCACCAGCTTTTTACAGACCCACCTGGCTCAGCTGTGTGAAGCCAGTAATCCCCAAACTTTCTTTGAGGTAAGGTGGGAGTCCTGTCATTCAGACTGAGGCGTCCTTTGCTTAGACAAACCCAGAGAAGCAGGGAGAGAACTTGATAGCCTAGAGTCTGGGGAACTTACAGATATGATAAAAGGGTGGGGGAGAAGCTCAGAGGCTCACTTCTTCACTTCCCATCCCATGCCCCATGTCCAACATGCCACTCTGATGTACTTTGGAGGCTTTTGGGTACTACATCCAGCATTGTCGGAGAAGAGGTTATGAGGACATAGTTAACTGGAGCACACAGCCTCTCTTCACCAGTGGCCAATTTGGAAGCACTGGAGGGGCATAACAGAGGACATGGTGTTCTGGGACCCTGGAATGAATTTCTTAAGCTAGGAGATAGTTCCTTCCACAGCTGTTACAAACAGTTCTCCATCTGCCCTGATCCAGTCAGCTAGGAATGCTGAGGGCTCTGCTGAGTGGTCTTATTTCTCAGGACACATCCCGACCCAGGTCACCCTGTGGTTTCTCAGTCTTTAAACCTTCTCAAAGGTTTACTGACTCCATCTCTTAAAGGCAGCTTCAGCTTGTTTTTCTAACCTGCAGAGGTAGACTAGAGGTTTCTTCTGTTGGGATGTAGAACACGCACAATAGCATTAGCAATCAATCCTATTCTCACACACATCCTATTCACACACATCTGAGCTGCCATTCAGTTGCTGCCTATGCTTAACTCAGCCTTTTCTTGTTTTCAGGAGGGGATAGATGACTGTTACCAGACACCCTGCCTGTGTCACCACAGAAGGCCCTCATGAATAAGAACACACAGATATCACATCCAACCTGCCCTTTGACATTCTGAGACCACATTATTATTATTATTTTAACAAACCACAGTGTTATAAAAAACAATTATTGTGTGTGTGTGTATGCCTATGTGCCATGCCACTCATGAGAAGTTCAGAGGAACAGTTTGTGGAATCTCTTCTCTTCTTTCACCCTCACATGGGCTCTGGGATTGAACTCAGGTCAGGACTGTGTGAAAGGCTCTTTTACCTGCTGGGCCATCTCACCAGCCTCTGCAATGTCTTATTTTGACCTTCCTTTAGGATCCTCATTGTATTACTTTCAAACAACTTGAGCAGCACCTACTGTGGCACAAATTGAGGTCATGAGCTAGATCTGTAACAAGACCACATCAGTCCCACCCCAGAGAATGCTCCTTAATATGGCTGCCTTTTATCCTCTCTAGCTTCTCCTTCTCCAAGGTTTAGATAGTGCACTGCTTCCTGACCTGGGCACAGCCCTGACTAGAGGTACCCACAGAGCACCACACATTACAAAAGACTCCCCAGCTCCCAGATCAAGGACCACCATAAACTCACAGATCTGGTGTCTGTCTCCAAGCAGTGTGGTGCCCATAGAAGGGCCTATGGGTACCTTCAATAAAGAACACAGCACAGGGCAAACTTCCTGGGAGAGGGTCTGTAGACTAAGGTTTCCCTCCTCAAGAATGTCTTTTCAGAAGACCAGGCCCTTGTTTTCTTGGCTCCCAGGTGATGATTGATGAGGTCATTCCTGGAGCTTCCAGGAGGGGCTCCCTTATCAGATCCTTTCTTCTAGGGTTTGGCCAGAGTTCACAGGCCCAACCCACACAGGGGCCCCACCTCAGGGCTAGTGGAGGGGATAGTGCCAGGGCACCTCCCTCTAAGATCCAGCTCCAGAGGAGAGCTCCCCCTAGAGGTGTCAATGTATCTGTGATGGGCAGGGGAGACTCCATGTGCCCTGTGTTCTGTCACTGCTCCCAGGCAGATAGGTGTGAAGTTTCTCCAGGAGAAACTCTGCTGTCTGTGGATCTCTACCCTTCAGCTCCAGAATGGCCAGTCATTTCCCCCATCTGTGACATGTGAGTGAGGCCTACTCTGTGGGTGAACACTGCATGCTTCTCCTCAGCATGGGTCTGCCTCAGTTCTGAGCCTGCAAGTATCTCCATGGACCTGCCTGGAAGATGGGAGGAAACATTGCCA
Source organism: Pachyuromys duprasi (assembly GCA_028658305.1). Lineage (NCBI taxonomy): Eukaryota > Metazoa > Chordata > Mammalia > Rodentia > Muridae > Pachyuromys > Pachyuromys duprasi. Next base: position 107,104,589 of record CM053753.1, on the reverse strand, counting down.
TCCAGAGGCCCCAGGAGACATAAGGTTGACCTCTCCATTTCCTGCCTTCTGAGGTTTGGGTGTGGGGACAGCTTTGGCTGTGGCTACTGGTTATCAGGGTTTAGGAACAACTAACTATTCTTTTCCACTCTTTGTGGGGAGCTGTGCCCTGAAATAATTTGAGGCTTGCTCATGAACAGGGATAACCTCTTGCAGAGGCAACCATTACACCTCAGCAACACCTACAGCTTTTGTATGTGTGTTACCTTCTGAAAGGATCTTGGCATTGCTATTTCTCATGTGATAGTCATCAAACTGAAGGGAAGCACAAAGTCCAGAAGCTTTATGCAGTTCTAGAACCAAGGGACAATGGGGTGGGACACTCCAAGGAAAGACAAGGAAGAGCTGGGGATGAGGGCTTCCATCAGTATGCTCACCAGGAGCAGAAGTCCTTATCAAAGCAGTGGCTGAATGCCAGGATGTGAAATTGCTGAGGCCATTTGTGGACAAGCATCTGCAGGCCAGTGGGTAGTTGTTTAACTGCTTCTAGCAGGACAATACTATTCTTTTCTTGGCACAATCTCTGAAGATACTGAACAGACTGCAAGGTGATTCACTTCAGTTCCGTGGCTTCCAGACAAGTTCTCTATCACATCTTGCACTTGAACCAGGTTCTCAATGGAATCTGCTTAATCCTATTACCTGGGCTGGTTGCTGCCTGTGGGTGTGCCTGTGTAGATGAACCCAAGGGCATCACATGGTGCAAAGGACCACACATGGTACCTGACGCTGTGTGAAATGTTTGGACCAAGCTGTCCATGGCAGAAGGACAGCTGCTGGCAGCTAGGGACAGAGCTTATGTGGCAATTAAAGGCATAAGACCTTATCCTCAGCTCATGACAATATTCTGGAATGGACTGACAATGGTCCAACTAGATAAAAACCATTAAATTTTACTTTTTAAATGGATGAGTGTCTTAGTTAGGATTACTATTGCTGACCAAACATTATGACCAAAGAAAGTTGAGGAAGAGTTTATTCACCTTACACTTCCATATCATAGTGCATCATAAAAGAAAGTCAAGATTGGAACACAAGCAGAGAAGAAACCTAGAGGCAGGAGCTAAAAAGAGGCAATGGAGGGGTGCTGCTTACTGGCTTGATCCTCATGGCTTGCTCAGCTGCTTTCTTATAGAATCCAGGATCACCAGTCCAAGGATGCCACCACCCACCGTAGCCTGGGTCCTCCCCATCAAATACTAAAATGCCCTACATCTGGATCTAATGGAAGCATTTTTCTCAGTTGATGCTCTCTCCTTCCAGACAACTCCAGCTTGTATCAAGTTAACACAAAACCAGCCAACACAATTGAGCCTCTGTCAACTTGACACATAAACACATCAGTGTTAAACCACAATCCTTTTCTTTTCTTCTCCAAGATCACACATTAACATAAACATCCCCAAATTTAAAAATCCCACAGTCTTTAAAAATTCAGTCTTCTTTTAAAATCCAAAGTCACTCAATTGTGGGCTCCTATAAAATAAAAAAAAATTAAATACTTACTTACTTCAAGAGGAAATAACTAGGGCACAGTCACAGTCTTAAAACAGCAAAACCAAACTCCAAAAGTGTAAATAACCCTCTTCCAAAGGGCTTGAGTCACTTTTCTACTTTGCTCTCTACAGCACACACAGCTTGTCTTGTAGGCTTCAGCTGGCTTTATTCAATACCTGCTGCTGTTCATGGTGGTCATCCCATGGCACTGACATCTTTAAAATGTTGGGGTCCCTTGCTGCAACTGAGCTGCACTTTCACCAACAGTATCTCTTAGGCTCTCTTCAGGGACTCCAGCCCTGATATATAATGTCAAACTTCAGCTGCTTTTCATGATGCCTTCATGTCTTCAAAACCAGTAATGCCTGGGTGACTCTTAGACTACAAAGTTTAGCTGTTAGCATGAGGTACAACCTTGGCCACTTCTGGAGTGTGCTGACCCTGAGGAAACACTTCCTAGAAAACTGTCTCAGTGATGCTGGCCTCTTCTTTTTATTTTTTATTGTTTGAATTTATTTTTTATTTTTAGTAATTACAGTTTATTCACTTTGTATACCCTCTGTAGCTCCTTCCCTCCTCCCCTCCCAATCCTGCCCTCCCTTCCCCTTCTCCATCTATGTCCCTCCCAGGTCCACTGATGCGTCCTCCCCTTCCTTCTGATCCTAGATTCTATCAGGTCTCATCAGGACTGGCTGTACTGTCTTTCTCTGTGGCCTGGTAAGCCTGCTTCCCTATCAGGGGGAGGTGATCAAAGAGCAGAGCTGGCCTCTTCTTAATCACAGCTTATTCTCCAGCTCCAGCTGACCTGCATCCATTGCCACACCTCCCCATCAATCACTAATTAAGAAATGCCGTACCAGGCAAATCTCCGAGTTTGAGGCTAGCCTGATCTACAGAGTGAGTTCTGACACAGCCAGAGTTACACAGAGAAACCCTGTCCTGGAAAAACAAAACAGAAACAAAAAAGAAATGCTGTATAGCCAAATCTTATGGAGGCATTTTCTCAACTGAGGCTCTATCCTGTTCAGATAACTCCAGCCTGTGTCAAGTTGAGACAAAAGCAGCCAGCACAATGAGAACAATGCACTATACAGTTTATAACATTTATAATATATATTAATAATATCATCTTTTAATATATATATTTATTTATTTGTATGAGGATGGAGGTGAAACTCAGAGGACAACTTTAGGGAGTCAATTTTCTCTTTCTACCATGTAGTTCCCAGGGATCAAACTGAAGTTTTCAGGCTTGGCAGCAATCACCTTTACTCACTAAGCCATCTCATTGGCCTATACAGTTTTGTTTTATTTTGTTTTTAATTTAAAAAAGATGGAAAGGCCACCAAGGGGCTGGGGATGTGGCTCTGATAGAGTGTATACCTAGTGTACTCAAGGCTCTACAACTGCAAAGCATGAAAAACTGTAAAACAGAGAATTCTAAACTAGGAATGTCTTAGACCCCACTGACTGCTAGTGTGCCTCTTAGAGCCAACCAGATGGTGGTGTTTTTCCCTTGTCTTCTATCAGCTCAAGCTCTGTTGGTATCCCCATCCATCTCCAACATCCACTGACGAGGACACAGCCCATGGCTTGCCCTCATTACCTGTAGGGTCTTGCTGGGACACGGTTCCTCTTAGTATCTGCTTTGACCCTTATCCTCCATCCACCAGCTCTGGGTGGGGTCAGGCTCTGTCTGCCTCCTCCATCCTCCAGCTCTGGGTGGAGTCAGGCTCTGTCTGCCTCCTATCTTGGCTCAAGATGTAGACAAACTGAGGTTGAGAGCCAGCGCTACTGCCTGTGTAATCTGGGGTGTTTTACCTCTCTGGTCTGTATTCTTTCTTCATTCATTACTGAGGGGAAGAGTCCTAGGTCTAAAATTGCTGATTAACATTTTCAAATGTTAGTCTGTTGAGAAACAAGTGAGCATTATAACAATTCTTTCTCTTTACCTTTAGAACAACCACTTTAATTTTATTTTGTTATCTTATGTTATATGGCAAGGTAATGCTGTGAGTCTTGACACACAGAAATAAACGCTCCAGAGAGGCATGGATAGATCCACACATCCTGCCCATTCAGACTCATGCTGCTCTCTAGCCTTGCAGGATGCTCATCCTAGTGAGTGCCAGATAGATATTACCTCCTCATCACTGGCTAGACGAAGCTCAAAACCAGTGAGTCAGATCTCTTGGAACTGGAGTTACAGATGGTTGTGAACCACCATGTTGGTGCTGGGAACCAAATCTGGGTCCTCTGTAAGAGCAACAAGTGCTCTTAATTGCTAAACTATCTCTCCAGCCCCTTACCTTAATTTTCTAACAGTTCTGTTTTAAATTAATTACAAGTACATTTTTATACAAATTTTCTCACATAGTATATAAAATTGTGCCATTTCTTGTATGCCACAAGCATTTTCCCTTGTTCAATATTCTCCTCAATTGTTTTTAGTAGCTGTGAAATATACTGTTTTATGGGCTTATGGTAATTTATTTAATCTGTGTCCAATTGTTGGTACTTTTCAGCTACTTATATTTATTTTTTTGTGTAGGTGTATGCATGCCATGGTGTGGAGATGAGAGAATAATTTTGAGAGTTGGTTCTCTCCTTCCACCTTGTTTTGAGTCAAGATCTCTCATTTCTGCTGCTCTGCTGCTGAACATCTAGTCAGTTCTGTCTGTGCCTGCCATTCCTCCTCAGGAGAGCTGGGGTCACAGATGTCATCACTGCACTCGACATTTTATGTCCCAGGGTCCCAGCTCAGCTTGTCAGGTTTGCACAGCTGTAAAAAAGAACTTTTATTCGCCTGATTCAATTGTTGTCTGGGAGGCTTACTACCTCTGTTTGCTAACCTCGGCCTAGTCCTGGAAGCGTCTAGCCTAGGCCTAGAACGTTTCCAGCCTCTGAGACTTACTGCTTAACAAGCTCATTCTTTCTTGTTCTTACTGAGCTTTGGGGTAGCTGATTTAACTCAGCTATTCGGCTCAACTCCTCTCCCAGCTGACTGATTCAATCTGGCTTCTCTCTCAGGCCCCTGAATGGCACTGCTTGGCCTTAAACTAACTCTAACAATATGCTCTAATCTTCTGTCTCCTTCTCATTCTCTGGTTCATTTGGTCTTTAACTGAGTTCTCTCTTTCTGTAATCACTCTCTCTATTACTGTCCTGGTAAAATTGCCTCCTTTCTCACTCTCATTGTCCCTTAAGTAGCTTCCCTTTTCTCTCTTTTCTTGTGAGAGTTGGGCGTACCCTATTCTGCCAAGTCTTTCTCTGATTCATCACCTTTCCTGCCACTCAATTAGGCATCACTTTCAAACATGTGTGCTTCCTTCTATAAACTAACTTTGCTTTCATTTTTTTGGGATTAAAGTCATATACCACCATACCGAAGCTTTTCTTTATCTGATATTTGCTACATACCAAGTTGGCCTTGAACTCAGATATCTGCTTGTCTATGTCTCCTGGATTAAAGGAATATTTGTATTCCAGCCAGATCACACAGACCTGGACAGTCTTTGGATCTGATCTCTCTTGCCAAAGCAACCATGTTCTAAATTAAATTTTAGGATAATTATATAATGCAAGTTAATTGTTAGTTGATCAACTCATGGTCATGTCAGATACTAGTCTAGTTTATCACAGAATATACATCCTAGGTTTAATAGATATGATTCTATAGACAGATTGTAAAGAGATGAATAGATAGATATGGTCTTTAAAAACCTCAGAGACCTACAGAATATGGAATTTAAAGGAATTTTTATTGTTTTAAGGATTCTTTGACAAGACAGGTCAACTCCTGGCAGCACTTAGCCCACCTTGATGATGAGCATCGAGAACCTCCATGTGGAGATGACTTCAAGTGTGGCAAAGCCACTGGGCAGAGAAAATGTCCTGTTTCTATGACAGACAGTATTTTGCCTAGGGTGGGAAAGCTTGACTGCAGATCTAGTTGACTGCCGAGCTCTGTCAAGACAGGGTTGGGAGGTACTTCATAATGCCTGCTTCACAGAAGAGTCTGTCAGTTATTCTGAGCCAGAAGGCTGAAGATAATGCTCCAACATTATAAATAAATTTTGGGTTATTGTCCAGGCAGCCAGCTGTCTCTGTCATTTCTATAGTTTTGGAAGCTACTTGCTCTGAACTTCTTGTTTATTTTGATAATATTTATACTTCTCAGATCTGTAATGGGGTTGATGACTAAATAGTTACAGTCTTACAATTAAGATTAAGTTCTTTAGGATTTAAGGAGATGTTTTAGGTCTAAAAAGATGCTTTTTGATTTATAATTCAAGTTTTGATACAAAGTGATTTAGGTGCAGAACTTTGGACTCACCAAGATATGATAGATAGTAGAATACTTTCTTCAAGTTTGCTAAATACATATGTTTTTACGTAATAGTATATTTATTGATGTTAGAGAAAAAGTCTTTTATTTAGGCAAAAAGAGGGAAATGTTGCAGGATATTTAATTCCCATTGTGAACCTGAAAATTGTGAACCGTAAGACCCTGTTTCTTGTTTGGTATGGTTGAGCCCTGTAACACACCTTTAATCCAAGGACTTTCTGTTTATTATAAACAGGTGATTATATGGTTCAGCCAGCCCTAGCACACACACCTTTAATACAAGAGCTTTCTGTACACAGGGTTTGCTAAAGTTAACCTGGGCCAAGAGGTGGAGCAAGAAACCAGCTGACAGGGATTAAAGAGTAGGAGGGACTTGGAGTTGGGAGTATTTAAGACAGTGTGTAGAAGTAGTAGAAGCTTTTTAGCTCTCTAGCTTTTGGGGGCTTTAAGCTGGCAAGACTTTGGCCTTAGGTATATTTTGGCTTTTTCTTCCTGGGCTGTTAGTGGAGCTATTGAAGCTTTCGTTTTTTTTTTCCATCTGGATGTGAGCTGAGAAGGAAGGTCAACTGGGTGCTTTCTCTGCCTCCCTGAGCCAGCAGGTTTTCACCCCAGCATCTGGCTCCTAAGTCTTTATTGGTATAATAGAATAGTTGGGATTTTCATTTTTCAAAACAACTCAAGCTAGTGTCTTTACTTGTTGAACCATCTTGCCTGCCCAATATATAGCTTAGGATGGCCTTAAACTCATGATCCTTTTTTTTTTTTAAAGATTTATTATTTATACAGCATTATGCCTTCATGTGTGCCTGTGCAACAGAAGGCACCAGATCTCAGTATAGATGGTTGTGAGCCATCACTGCTGGGAATTGAATGCAGGACCTTTGGGGAAGAACAGCCAATGTTCTTAACCTTTGAGCCATCTCTCTAGCCCATACTTTTGCCATTCTTAAATGAGATCTTTATCTTGGAGCTTTTGGAAAGAAGACATTTTGGGAAAGCTCAGAGATGTTCCTGATCTCTGAGCTCTACACACTCAGGGTGACGATACCAGCTTTGCCTTTGGAATCAGTGTAACTGGGCCTTTGTTGTTATCTTGACATTATTTTTAGAAGTATGGAGCTTAACATGGCTCTTAGAATTGTACAGGACCCAAGGAAGGGCCCTGCTGACAACCAGATTGCAGTATGGTGGCCCTGATGGACAGAAGGAGGTAAGATGGCCTGTTCTTTGACTCTTGCCAGTAGTGTCTGGTTTGGTTTCCTTAAGGTTTGGACTTCCTCTGTAGTAAACAGATATTCCATTCCATAGTCACTGACCTCTGTGACAGGAACGTAGTCCCAGGCCAGTGTGTGTGTGAGGTAGGATAGGCTCCACTAAGTCATATCTTGGACAGATGGCTTGGTGGTTAGAGCCCTTGTTCTTGCAGAGGACCTGGATTTGGTTTCCAGCACCCATATGGCAGATTACAACCATCTGTAACCTCCAGCAGATTCAACATACTCTTGTGATCTCTTTGGTAATCAGGCACACATGTGGTACAATATATACATGTATCTGCAAAACACCCGTACACACATGAAACAGAATTAAACAAAGAAGGCATACCCGGGACACGAGGAATCTAGGGAAGCCTGGACCTATAGCCACTCTGACCCAAAGTAACACACCTCAGCTGCCTGCACATGGAAGAGTCAAGCATTCAGCTAATATGCTAGCTCTGGCCCCTAGTGACCCAGCCAACATGCCTCAAAGTGATGTCTCTCCTTGCATTGGCCAGAATCTTCCAAGCCTGGGATGGTATGGAATTAAATAACAAATGCTGGAGCAAATCTATTTACAAGAATTAGCACCATGGAATTAAATTAGGATGAAATATTGGGTCTGGGGAGGACTTGTAGTTGGAATTACAGAGAGAACTGAGCACACTGCAGGAAGTCTGTGGCTGCTGATGACACTGTTTTCAGGTGTCAATGTGCAGGAGCAGGTTTCTGACAGCACAGGGAGGACAGTTAGGGAAATGATATGCTCAGCTTACACTCCATTCAGATTTAGTGGTCTGACTTCGGCATCACAGATGCTTTGCTTTCTCTGGGCCACTAGAAGTCATTTTAAAGGGTAATGAGTTTGACTTGTAAAGACAGTCTAGAATTTTTGAGGGAGCGTGTTGTATCATTCTTGTGAATTTGACTAAGTTACAGTATTCAGGAGTTCAAACCCTTTAGTAATCAAGTTAAGCTCCCCTGACAATGACATGAAAATTCCTAGCATTATGAAGAAAATGACTTGATTTGTAGAGCAAATTTCAGAACCTAAGGGGAATAAGATGTTATTCTGTGAAAATACACTTCGTGATAATCTAAAACAACAAAACTTAAAACAATTTTTGTGTGATAGAAGCTGTTTTCAAGACCACCAGGAGTCTCACACTGACACTGTCTTTCCCTCCTGCCACAACCCACAGAAGAGCCTCCCTAATCCCATACTAATCATTTCCTCTCCACTGACTCCTCCAGTTCCCTAGCATCAGAGATGTCCTATGCAAAAGGCTGAGGACCTATGTGAAGAGAGCTTTGTGGTTCTTAACCTTCTTAGTTTTGGTGGAGCTGATTTTGTGCAACCTGTTCCTTTCAGAAAGTCTAGCCAGTTACAGGAGCACCTGGCCAGTCTGCTACTTGTGGTTCATGTCCCAGATCATAGGGGTGGATCTTTGACAGGGATTTGTCGCTTCAGAGTAATTGATAGTAATGCCCATGCAGGCAGGGAAGCCCTAAATCTTAGGTAGTCCTCACAGAATAGGTCCTTCTTCTCACATCTAATGGTTAATGCTTGGGACCTGTAGGTGAATATGAAAAAAAAGGTGGGACAAACATGATTTCCATGCTGGATACAAGCTGTCCCCCTCATGTGACTCATAGGTATTGCCTGAGCATTCTCAGGAGACCGAACCAAAGGGTTTATAGTTCTTTGTTTGGTTGGTTTTTAAAATTTTTATCTTATTTTAATCACAGGTCATTCACTTGTATCCCAGCTGTGGGCTTCTTGTTCTTAAAGTCCTGGGATGATAAGCCCTAACTCCCTCAGGAAACCGATAGGGTCGGACCTTCTCATGCTTGGTGGCATGTCTGGCCCTGGGCCTACCCACCTTTACAGGACCTCTGGGCACTTCATTTTCTTTCTGTGTCTTTATTACTTTCCTGAAAAGAAGATTTGAGGAAATCCTGCCTGACCATTTCATTTCACCCAAATCTTAGCCTTTCCCTTATCAAGGGAGCCCACAGAGGGAACACCCTCCCTTATTTACTTTGCTACTCTAGCTGACAGACCTGACTTGAATGAGGAGGGTTTATTTTGAATCAGAGTTTGTTTGATACCATTCATCAAGGTGGGAAGGTGTGGCAATAGATCAGGGACAGCAGGATCAGAAACAGAGGTGTTCTACATCCCTCAAAGCACTCCCCCAACTTTCTCCTGCAAGGGTCCACCTCCTAATACATTGATCCTCAACCTATGGGTCATGACCCCTTTGAGTCAAATGACCCTTGCATAGGGGTCACTTATCAGATATCCTGTATATCAAATATTTATATTTCAATTCATAACAGTAGCAAAAATTAGTTATGAAGTAGCGACAAGATGATTTTATGGTTGGGGTCACCATAACACAAAGAATTGTATTATAGGGTTGCAGCATTGGAAAGGTTGAGAACCACCGACCTAAAGGCTCCACCGACTGCCAAAGAACACCACAAGCTGGGGCCCCTGGAGTGGAGGGTGACATGTACATTTCCTATTGCAACCACAATGCTACTCCTTGTCTCGTGACATAAGCCTTTTGTCTTGACTGTAGATTGGGATATTTGACAACTCTGCCAAGGAGCATAGGAACTTGTAGAAAAATGGTGGCACTGTGACTGGTGCTATATGACAGTAATACATCTGCACTTTGTATAGAGAGTTGTGAAGGGCCTACAACCTAAGCCTTACCTCTGGGGGTTGTGCTGCTGAGCCTTTTTATTGTGTGAGCCCTGTAGCATCTTAAGGCATTCTTTTCTCGGTGTTGTGCTTCATCTGAACTTCCTGAACCAGCCTTACTACCCCACAGGTTTCCTCACTGAGGTCAGTGAGCCACTGGTGGTGACTAGTTTCTGCATGTCATACTTTCAACTTTGCACTGTGTGACCTCATCCTACCCAGCTCTCTCAGGTTCTAGTATTTGCTTCCCTTTCACTCATCTCCTGTGTTTCTTCTGAAGGAGGAACCCAGCTGTCTGAGAACTTTTTGTCACTCCATGCCGACGCTAAACTTACCTGTTTGCGGGTGGAGACCTCACTTGCACAGTTATCCCTGTTGGTTGCCCCATGACCCATGTATCCAAACTGAACTCCCCATTAGCCACAGGGCCTGGGACACACTCTTCTCCACACGGTTTGTAGAAATTCCTTTCTTCTGTTTCTCGGTGTTGGGAGGAGGCAGGGGGCAAAAATCATCCCAAACCTCACTGCTTAAAGTATCTGTTCTTTCATTCTAGTATAGAGGCTCTTTGCTGCCTTTAACTTCTAGTCCATCCTTGCCTTACATTCTCAACTTCAGTTACAGCTACTTCCCCAATGGTGACACCATTGCACTGACCTGAGTCATTGACACAGAGAGTACTTGCTCTTTGGGTGCCCTTGTCTTTGATCCAGCACCCCTGATTGTGGCTCCATGGAGGCCATTATCCAGTGGCTTCTACCATAACATGAGATGAAGATAAAGTCCTCCAATAACCTGCAGTCCTATCCAGTCCCCATAACAGCTGGTCTGTGTCCCCCATGATCTGCCTTCTGCATCTGCAATCCTTGTGAATCCACCCAGAAGCATGCTCAGCTCCCTTTTGCCTGGCTGGTTCTGAGACTCACTTTTCCCAGCAGAATGGGGCAGGAGTTCTGCTGTGCAGCTGTGGAGGTAAGAGTCAAGAGATGGTCAACCTCTACTTCTGTACTCTTGAGAACTCTGAAGTGCCTCACAAGGCCAGCTTGCTCTAAGAATGTCACAGACAGAACTCCAGAGTCTGCTGTGGGAAGCAAGTCCCTGAGAGAGAATTAAAGAGAGAACCAGGCCATCCCAAGTGGCTGTGTTTTGTATATGTCACATGAAGGACACCAGGATAGCCATAGAAGAGTTTTTTGACTGAGCTAGCCCAGCTCCATAGCTCACGAGGAAGTTTGTGTAATGGCTGTTTTCTCTGTGAGGTCTTAGGGTGACTGTCACCTGTACTTCGTCTCTGGTCCAGTGTCAGATGCTGTTTCATGCAGTCCCTCATTCCACCATGCTGGCCTCATTACTGTCAGGCAATATGTACTTCATGGGTGAAATGCTGTAGCACTGGGTAAAAAAAATCTTAGCGAGGAAAGATACAGAAGGGAAGAAGAAAAAGACAAGGAGAGATGCTGGGAAGCAAGGCACCTGAAAAGGACTGGGCCAGAGCCAGTGCAGAGCACTTGCCTGGCATTCAGGAAACTCCAGTTCCATTTCTAGCACTGTAGACACCAACCAACCAACCAACCAACCAACCAACCAACCAACCAACCAACTAACCAACTACCTGGCAGGCTGCCCAATATATTACAGAAGACTCATAAAATAAAGTTTACATTCCATAAGTGCCCTTTGTTGTGAGCAGGGTTGGTATGTGAGAGTGCAGGTGAGGGGGAAGATGGCTCTACCCATTTGGGATTTTATATTGCTTGGGCTGGCCTGGCTCTAACCTGAGGCATTCTCACAAGGGAAGAGCAGCTGACCTTTTGACATTCCAAAGTTTCTGTTGTATTTCCCTGGACGATAACAAGAAGATAAACCTCATGTCTCTCCTCATGGACAGGTCTCAGCCACAGCAATGCTGGGCTCAGGGGTTGGGAATATTCTAGGAAGAAGTTCACTTCACACTTTTTGTTTTGTTTTGTTTTGTTTTTTGAGCTGGGGTTCTCATACATGGTGCTGGTGCTGGAGAACATTCAGAACTAGGTCATGCATAGATTCTGGCCAGACTTAAGCAGACTCAAACACCAGGTGGGAACATGCATGTGTCAGCTGGCCCTTTCAAGTCTGATGCTGGTGGTTCCAGGACCACACTGTGTAAGCTGCTCTCTGGGAACCTCTTCTTTTTCAGAGCTCTGTACTTGTCCAAGATGATGGGGGAGGATGCCATGGGAGCCAGCCAGTGGGTTCATTTTCAGGAGGCTGCCCACTTTGGGCTACTTTCCCAGGGTCCACATGTAGTTGTGCATGTAGTTGAGCATGATTAGAAGACAAGTCCCAGGAATCATGAGGCCAGAGGGCATGACAGAGGCTTTAGGGTCTCTTCCCACTCATGCTTCATACCTTTAGCTCCACAGATGAGCACAATGCATGGGCTGGGGTAAGAAGAATGAAGAAGGGCCCACAAAGTTGCATAGGGCAGGGCAAGAAATCCCTGTGAAGAGCCTGGGTATCAGCTGACGTTTGTTCTGCCAAGTGAATCCTACCTTCTGTATCCTGGCTGGAAACTGGTAGCAAGGCTATGCTTTATTTCTAGATGTCTTTAGAACTAACAGAGGCATGGAAGAGCCAGCCCTGGATAGGTTGGTAAATGGATGAATGAGTGGCTAGGTAGATGAATAGTGGTTTAATGGAAGGTAGAGGGTTAGATAGATGAGGAATAGAGTGAGTAGAAACATGGATAGATACTAATTAGATAAATGAATAGATGGGAGGTGAATGGATGATGGAGGTTTGAAGATTGAGTAAGCAGATGGAAAACGGGGAGTAGACTAGGGATAGGTGGATGATAGATGGTCGAATGGCCAGTCCTCACCCCTGCAGTCTAAGACTTGGATTCAATGCCCACACCCTGCTAGTCGTTCACTGTGAAGGTAGAATGCTTGGTGAAGGGTGTTATCTGGGACGATTAAGTGTGAGATAAAGAGGATGTGAGGGGTAGGATGATGATGATGATGTGATGGGTGGAAAAAAGGAGCAACAGCATGTTGGAGGGAGACAAGAGAGGGGAGAAGAAAAGCGACTGAAGCAAACTGAGTCCAGTCACTTTGAAGGTTCTCCTGTTGCAAGCCCAATTATGTCTAATAACAGCTTTTAGCAACTTGGCACCTTTCTCCTGGAGCTCAAAGCCTTCACTGACATTCCTCAGAAGGAAGAAGAGGTACGTTATTATCATTACTGCTTAATACTGAATAAACAAGATCCAGGAAGGTAGAGGGTCTTGCCCAAAGTTACAGGGTCCTGGATCAGCAAAGGGACTAAGCAGAAGGAACACATTTCACTACACCCTGAACATTGCCAGACCTTCTGAGTTGCATCTCTGCTTTGTCTGAGCTTTCTCAGGGCCTATGAGAGAATCAGAATTTGTAAGTCACAAATTATGATGACACACTGTGAGTTCCCAGCTATGACAAGCTCGTTCACATGGAGGACATCCTGTCAGGGCAACCCAAGTGACTCTTCCTAAGCCATTGGTTGCATCAAAACTGAGACCATCTGGGGGTGAATTTGGAGTACAGAAGCCAAGGTTAATCATTTAGATGTGGCCCAGGGTCCATGAAGCCCGATACAGTCGGTAGAAGCCTAGAGGCTTCTCCTCCTTTTCTTGCACAGTTACACATGGCTTCAGGAAGCTTGACTCCTCTGATCTGTTTCTCATCTCATCCCTCCCTCTGATGAGTGGGCTCCACTATTCCATGGGACTCACCCCTTCCCAGCCTGCTTTTCCATATCTCTCTTCCCTGCAAGCACTTACCTACAGTCCTCTCTGTCAACAGGCCAGGGTCTGTGGGTTCTACAGAAGGGTAGAGGTAGGTAGGTGGTTGGCATTCCTGGGGCCTGAGTCACAGGTCAACTGTCAAGGCAGAACCACCCAGCTGCCCTGCTCCCCCTCCCTGTGAAAAACAACCAGAACTAGGCAGCCAAGAATGTCCCTGAAGGGCCAACTTCAGGGTGTTGTTTCTTGGCTTCCTCTCCAGAAGCACTCTATGTATCATTATTAAAATGAGAAAAATGTAGTGTTATTGGTCTTCAGTGGCTGCAGGGAAGTCTTGTACAGACTGGCACAGAGCTGCTGATCATCTTGTGCCTGGGGCAAAGAGTCTCTGAGGGCTCCTTCCTGAGTGTTCCCAGGCTCTGCTGCTGAGCATGTGGCACCCTGTCTGAGGCACAGGCTCTGTGAGCAGAGGATAAATGTGGCTTATGGACCAATGTGCACAGACTCCATGAGGTACATGGCTCTTTCTGTTTTAGCAGTGGTCTGGGCCCCAGGGAAAGACCCCAGGCTCTAGAGATGAGCACTGTAGTGCTTGGTACTTGTCTCTGAGACTTACACATAGTAGGTAAAACATTAACCCATGAATGATGGGTGGCTGAGTGATGGTACATGAATAGTGGATGATAGACAGCTGATGAGTGGATGATACATGAATGATGGATGGATGGACAGAGCAACAAGATCCTGAGCAATAAGGAAGAGATTTGGGATTCTGCCAAATTATCCTTTGTAGCAGGCTGTTCAATGAAATACTTACAAAGGCCAAGCTTCAGTATACAGGGAACAGGCCGTTATTTTTTCTATTCAGCAGCCTACCCAGGACCTGGACAGCCTACCCAGGAAGGGCAGGCAACAGAACAGGCAACATGGGAGGCCAAGGGAATAAGGGTACTCAACAGTCTGGGCAGGCTGAGAAGAGAGCAGGGCAGCACGGCCTTTGGCTCCCTGGATCTGTCTGCTTCTGATGCCAGTGGCACCAGCCAGACCGGCATTCCCAAATGTCTAACCTGGGGCTCAGCCCTGTTATGTTGACATGGGCTTCAGGTGGCCCAATTATACCTGTCCTTTCACTGGGTGCCTTTCATTCGGCGCAGAGGGCTATGATTACACTGCCATCCTACAAGTGACACAAAACCAAGGCATCCAGAATGGGGCCTTTCAAACTGCTCTGACTTCTTGAACTACCAGTAAAGGTTTTGGGCCAGGATTGAAGGAGAGGCTGATGGGGCCCTGGCTCTGTTTACTGGCTCTCTGGAGTAGGTAGCTATCAAAGGCTGACAAGAAGGTACTTAGTGCACCCTGCCCTGTCAGGGCCTCCAAGTCTTCTCATGCAGCCTCTGACACCCACTCAGGCCTGCAGTGAAACTCCCTATTAAAAGTGGGGAGGCCTTTGCCTATAAGAGAAGCTTGGAGCCCCCATTGCCTGGCAACTACTGAAAGTGCTCAGAGCTTCTGGAAGCTATAGAGTGTTTCAGGTGAAGAGGGCATCAATATTCCATCACAGTTAAAATAAGACTAATTCAAGGCTTGATTGCCATCTACAGCACAGAGGGAGGACCTGAATTCCAAAACCCTGACTACCTTTGATGCTTTGTCCAAATTCTAAGTGGGAATTGGGATCTTAATTTAACCTAAACATTTTTCTTGTTTTAAAAAGAGGATTCTCCTACGCACCTAGAGAGGATATACAAGAAGGAAGACCCAGATTGGTATGATCAATGCTTGTTTGAATGAACAAATGGGATGGACATTGAGTGGAGGAGAAAACAAGCAACAGAACAGGAGCATGCCAAAGAGGACCTCTGGTGGGGGGGGGTAGTCAATGTAGCGATGTATCAGA
>CM053753.1:107066803-107088973 GCA_028658305.1 Pachyuromys duprasi | reverse complement strand
GGGGAAGAGGGAGATGAGGGAGGGAGTGGGAGGGTAGGAGGGAATGGGGGAGGGGTCTATGCCTGGGATTCAAAGTACCTAACCTGTGATTGAGATAAAAATAAATAAATTAAAAAAAATAAAAAAATAAAAAAAAATAAAAAGAGGATTCTTAATCAGGACTTTAGACTGATTGGTGGCATGTTTACACCTGGGTAGCAACAAACACAAACTTGAGGGAAGACCCAGCGAACCCAAATCAAACCAGTTAAGCCTTCAGTACTAGAGTGCCTCAGGGTCAGGTTTTCTACCTTGGTCTCTGGCTGTGCAGGCTGCTGTCTTCTCATGGACTCCTAAAGTGAGCTGTAGGCCTAAGTGGCTCCAGGGGGCCTAAACCTGGGTCAGCTCCAGACATCATAACCCCTTCAGTTGTGGAAGACATTGAAAGTCACTTGTGGCTAGGAAGGCTACCAATTAACTTGCTATTGACAGGCCCTCCTGGGGGCCACACTGAGAGTGATACCTTTTCTTCTGTTCACTGAATTATGTCCCACAGAGACAAGTTCCTATTCCAACCCCCAGGGGTGGTTGCCTTATATCCTGGTCCAGAGGGCCGCTTCACTAAGTGTAAACACACTACACATATGCTCTATAGCTAGGCCTTCTCAGGAGGATCATGTCCTAGCATATTGGTCCTGGGTCCTACAGGCAGATCTGGAGAGGATCCCACTTGCTACATACCTTCCATATCTCCTGTCACCAAGGGGATGGCAACTCCACACCCAGCTATTCTCAAGAAAGAGCATAATCTACCTTCCTTTCAAGAGGTCACAGAGTGCCAGGATTGTAAACAGCGTCATTCTCAGAGACATCATTTCAGGGTCTGATCTGCATCACTTATGCCCCAAGTGAGCAGAATTGTTTCAGCTGTGGGTGTTTCCTCCTGCTCCAACCCAGGATCCCATGTCGACCTTTACGCCGGTCTCTACTCTGCCCTCCTTTTGTGCACTGGTTCAATTGCGTCCCCCAAAGTCATGTTTAAGTCATAAGCCCAGTACCGGGCAGTGGGTATTTGAATACCAAATCTTTACCGATGTGATCAAAGTCAGATGAGGGCACTGAATCCTACTTTTAAGGAGACTGTGCTTTTAAGAACAGAGAATGTCACACAGAGATCAAGAGGTCCAGAGAGGACATGGTCATGTGAAGACCAGGCCAGAGATAGGAGTGCTATGGGTGTTGGCAATATAGAAGCTAGGAACAAGGACAAAAGCAGAGTACTTCTAGGAGTTCCTAGAATTCTGTTATTTGAATCCATGCAGTGACATTCTCAGATGAAGATACTCAGATTAAGGTCCATTGTGACAGGAGCTCTGACAAGCTAAGACCAAGGATATGTCTAGACTGACAAAGACAGTAGTTTTCACTAGCCAGTGGTAGCCAAACCTCATTTCTCTTTTTTCTTCCCTTCCTCACAAGTCACCTCTTTTTGGGATAGGGTTACAAATGGAACAAGAGGAAGGGAAGGGAAAGTCATTTGGGGGCATGTCACTTGCCCAGGGAATGAGGTGTCTCCCGTTTACTGTCTGAAGGGGAGACACACCTTGGCATGAGATAGAAAGGGAGAAAGTGATAAACTGAAATAAAGGAATGACTCTAGGGCTGGGAAGGTAGCTCAAACAGTAGACTGCTTGCTGTGTAAACATGAAGGCCTGAGTTCTAGCCCCAACACCCCAGCTCTGGAGAGAAGACAGGAGGGTCATTGGCCTAATCAAACTAGTGAGCCCCAGGCCCTAATGGAAGAGTCTATCTCAAAAACAAACCAATAAGGTGAGGACCAACAAGATCACTCAGGAGATAAAAGGCACCACCACATCTGCTAACCTGAGTTTGATCCCTAGGACATACATTATCGGGGAGAGTACCGAATCCCACAAATTGTCCTCTAACACATCACACACACACACACACACACACACACACAGAGAGAGAGAGAGAGAGAGAGAGAGAGAGAGAGAGAAAGACACAGAAACAGACAGAGACAAAGAAAAACGAAGACAAAGACAGGGAAAGAGAGAGACAGACAGGGAGAGAGAAAGACAGGGAATATCCATGTAGCTTCAGGGACAATTATTTTTATCTTCAACAATGCACATGTAAGAATTGACTCTCCAACTGTGATCTGAAAGGGTAACTTCCGGTCAATGACTGTACAAAGATTTAAATCTCTAGAAAGGGGTTGACAGATCTGTGTAACATGACCTAAAGCCCGTTGTCCTGTGGCCGCCCTGGCACTGTGCAATGGAGCCCTGCTTCATCACTTTAATCATAGCTGGAGTTGCTCATCACTGCTTCCATGGTCTGTAGAAGGCAAATGTGTTGCCTCATCAGTCCCCTTGTGTTGAGCCTTGTGAGTCACCCTAGGGCTTTTAAAGATGAATGGATGGTGAGCCGGCTTCTCAGGGAGATTAGTGATAAGTCACGGCCACACTTGCCTGGTTAGAGCTGACTCAGGTGGGCCAGGGTGTGGTGGCAAGACACAGGATTGCAGATGTGACAATTTTTCCTCCTTCACGGAGACACAGCCACACATGTTGGACCATTTCTCCACTTTGTTTTTTTTTTTGTGTGTGTGTGTGTTGTGCACAGATACTACATAAACAGGTGTATCTGATACATTCCTGTTAAGGGTTGAATGTGAAATGCCATCTATTGACTCCTTGTTTGAACACTGATTCCCAGCTAATCATGTTTCAGGAGGCTGTGGAACTAAGCTAGAGAAGCCTGGAATCTGAGTGCTGGGAGAGAGGCAGACAGTAGATGTCAGGTTTGTGAGGTTTCAGATGGGAACATGAATTTGTATTAGTGAGATTTCTGGGACTAAGTATCCATTTAGAAGCAGCCTAAGTAAGGCCACATTGTGTATGTGTGTGTGTATGTGTGCACGCATATTCTGTCTGCATGTACTCACTGTCTGAGTGCAGT
This sequence comes from Pachyuromys duprasi, assembly GCA_028658305.1. Classification (NCBI taxonomy): domain Eukaryota; kingdom Metazoa; phylum Chordata; class Mammalia; order Rodentia; family Muridae; genus Pachyuromys; species Pachyuromys duprasi. Next base: position 107,086,009 of record CM053753.1, on the reverse strand, counting down.
ACCCACAGAGGCCAGAAGAGGACATTGAATATCCTGGAACTGGAGAGTTGTGAACTGCCATAGTCCCATGGAATCAAACCTAAATTTTCTTCAAAAGCACTGAGGCATCCAGTCCCCAGAAGAAGCTACTTTGAAGGATGCAGGCCCTGATTACCTATGGAATTGTGCTGCTTCCTCTGGCAGAGAACACAGGCATTGTCCACCATGAATTCTGCAGGTAGAAAGTAAAATGCCCAAGTCCCAGCTAACTCCACATTGCTTGTGTTTTTCTTGGAACCTACAGTGGCATTGTGAAGATCAGCTAAGGAAAGCCTCATTTTCATTTCACCTGGAAGATGAGCAGAAGAAGTGATGCAGAAGTGATCTCAGAGACCACCAGAGAAAGGAGAAATTCCCTCTGTGCTGGACCTTGATGGAGGGAATGCAGAAGTCAGCCCCTTGGTGAGCTTGCCTTTTCTGAGTGACCCAGGAAGGTGGGGACTGGACAGGACTGTGGAGGTGAAGATTCTGTTCAGGAATCGTGCACCTTGTTTCAGGCCTTCTCACAGGATGCCCATCTTCTCACAGGATGGATGGCAACCCTACAAATGAAAACTGAGTATGCCTGTTTTACAGAGAGCATGGTGTTTCTGAAAAACTATAGCATTAATATTGCACAACCCAGTCACTGACTATTACGTCAAACCCACCACCTCACAATATAAAGGTCTACATGGTTATGCCTTGTTATTGATATGCTGTTCTAGTTTGAATTCTGTGGCTATGATAAATCACTGTCCAAACCAACCTGGGGGAAAGGAGAATATTTGGCTTGTACTTTCATAGCACAGTCCATTGAGGAAAGTTAGAACAGGAACTCAAAGCAGGAACCTGAAGGAAGGGAGCATGGAGAAATGCTGCTTACCAGCTCTCTCTGGCTTGCTCAGCTTCTCTTATTCAGGCCAGGCTCACCTGCCTAGGGATGGTGCTGCCCACAGTGGGCTGAGCCTCCTACAGAATTAACAGTTAGGGAAGTGCTCCATAGGTTATGCCCATAGGCCAATTTAATGGAGGCAAATCCTTAACTGAGGTTCCCTCTTCCAAGGTGACTCTAGCTTGTGCCAAGTTGACAAAAACTAACCAATACATATGCCTTGTTAATCATGGGGACATAAGTTTGCCGTTTTGCCGTGGTCAGGAACAATAATGTGGGCCATTCGTATTTCAGGTGGATGCTCTGGGGTTGAGACTTTGTCAGGGTTACTGAGTCGAAATGAGGGGAGTCTCTCTTTCCTTGCTTTTAAAGATGCTGAATGCCTGTGTCTTTGTGTGTGACCCACTGATGGGAACTGATGAGTGTCTGCTGACTCAGCCCCACAGAGAGACACCCTGGGCTGACCTGCACACAGATGTCAGAGGGAGTTTCCCTAACTTTGAGTCAGCTAAGACACTTGGGATGGGCTGTGGGAAGAGAGCATCATACATCAGACAGGCTCAGAGCCCAAGTAAAGCCATATCCACATACCGAGCACTGTAGCCCTGGAGGCCCTGATCCCACCAAGCCTGATGGACAGGAGGCCCCCATGGAACCCCTTACACAATGAGGATTCACACACATTGATAAAAGAGCTAAGGGTACTTGGGACCTGTGTGTCTCCTGTCTCTACTCCCTGGTATACACATCAGCTCAATCATGCCTTCCCAAATTCAGGGTTACCTAGAAATTAACTGAAAATGAAGTCTATACATATACAATTAGTTAAAATTAAAGTGAGATCATAGTAGATTAGATGCCCAAATTGAGTAAGTGTCTTACATAGAAAGAGAGGAAACTCACATTTGTATATGCATACAAATGTGAGCACATGCAAGCACAAACACACAGACACACACACAAAGGGGAGAGGAGGAGAGGAAGGGGGAAGCGGAGAGAGGGAGAGGCAGAAGGAGAGAGAGAGAAAGAGAGAGAGAGAGATCGAGATCAACTTCAGCATCCAACAGAGGCCAAAGGACACCATTTGGAAGGATGAGGAAGGATCTTTCAGAGAAAGCATGGCCCTGTTGACACCTTGATTTTGGAGTTCTGGTTCCAGTCTTTGTTGGCTCAGGCCACACAGTTTATGGCTATTTGCTGTACAGCTGTGTCACACTGACCCAGCACAGAACCCAGGGAGCAAAGCTGCAGTGTGACCAGAGTAAGTGCTTGTGTGTGCGGCAGGGGACAAGGGGTGGTGGGAAGGCAGGAAACCATGGTGACCTTACGTGCTGGGGGCTCCCTGGTCTGTCTTAAATCCACAGACTACAAGGCCCTTATGTCTAGGCCAGCTGAAAGGCTTCAGCACGAAAAGCCAGCAGACACAGCTGAGCCATCACACTTGAGAAGCCTTGCCCAGCCCCAGGTATCTGTGTATGGGCAGGGGATACACAGAGGGTATAGGCTTGTGGAATATTGGTGCGTGCTATGTAGTGCATGTGGTGTAATGTATGAAGTGAGCAGTGTATAGACTATGTGGCATATGTGCTTGGTTTGTGAAGTGTGCAAGGTTTATATGCTTATATACACATGTGTGGTACGTAGCATATACATTGTGTATGGTATACGCAGTGTATGCATGTAGTGCCATATTATGTGTCATGTGTGAGATGTGTAGTGTATGTGTACTCTGTGTAGCATGAGAGGTGTGTAGTGTATTTGTGAGGTATGAAGTTTTTGTGGAATGAGATGTGTGTGGTGTGAGGCATGTGATGTGAGGAGTGTGAAGTTTGGGATATATGAGGTGCCTGAGCTGTGCGTGTGAGGTGTGAAGTATGTATGGTATCTGCATATGTGGTATGTGTGGCGTGAGGTGTACAGAGTGTGTGTGGTGTGTAGCATATAGCTCTGTAACATGTGACTTGCGAGGTATGTCGCGTGTATGTGGTATAAAGTATGGTATTGTGTAAGGTGTGTGAAGTGTATGTGATGTGAAGTATATAGAGTGTTGTGGTGTATATAGTGTGTGGCACATAGCTCCATCACATGTTCCAATTGTGAGATGTGTAGTGTGTAAGTGGTATGTCAGGTGTGTGGTCTGAGGTGAGTGAAGCATGTGTGGTATGAAGCATATAGAGTATGTATGTAGTGTAAAGTACCATAATGTGAGAATTACGAGCTCTCTAGTGTTTGTATGGTCTATGGTGTATATGTTTTATATGGTGTGTGGCCCTGTGTCCCCAGCGGTTTTCACCGATTCATCCTCCTCGTATCATCTGAGTTTTCTGCCTGAAGCTCTTTCTCCTCCTATAGTCATGTTTCCTACTCCTCTCTCTACTCTGTCTTTTGCTCAAAAGTCTTATGAGGTGCTGCTGTAGACAGTTTTGAGTTTGTGCCTGTCTGGGGTATTCAAGCACATGGCCCAGGAAGTGGTAGGTGATGCCTCCACCTGGGAAAACTGAATGCTGGCAGCCCCCACCCCCCCAAAGCTGATGTAGCACCGCAACTTGCTGGATGGTAAGTTGATCATTTCATCACCTGCTGTTTTCATTTGCAGGGACTCGGAACAGTGTTTCAGTTCTCACCATCTCCAGGCTGTTGTAGCATGGAGGTGAAACATTCCCCACAGGCTCATTTATTTGAACTCTGGTCTCCATTTGATAGTTATGTTTGGGGAGCCTAAGAAGTTTAGTTGGAGGAAGGGGGCCACTAGGGGACAGACTTTGAGGCTTATTTTGTATAGCCTGGCGCTGCTTCCTGTCTGTTCTGCTTCCTGTTCTGACCAGGCGTGAGCAAGCAGCTTCAGTCTCTTGCTGCTATGATGGACTACACCCTCAAATTATGAGTCAAAACTAACCTCTCCTTTCTTACGTTATTTCTTGACAAATATTTGGTGACAGTGAGGAAGATATAACTGATTCAGTGGCCCAGAAAGTCTTGTCCACTGCAGAGGGAAGAACTCTGGGCTCCTGAGGGGTCTGTTCCAATGCTTAAGCTGATTCAAGTCTCTGAAGAATCTTGAGTCATTGTCACAGTCAAGCATCTCTGTATGGCAGGGTGGCCTGAGTTCTCATGAGCCTTCTGTTCTCATGACAATGTGGATAGCTGCTTCTCCCTGGTCACTGGCCCAGGTTTTTCTCTTTACTGGGAACATAAATGTGAGGTTGGTCTCTTCAACTAAGAGGGCTGATATTTCATTGTTCCCGCTAGAAGTGTGTTAGAAATGCCTGTTACAGACTTGATGTTGTCTACAAAATCCTGCTGCCATTTTTACTCTCAAAGAATTGTTATTATGTATATTATTTATTTATTTGTTTGTTTATTGTATTGGGGGCAGATGTGTACCATGGGACACATGGGGAGGCCAGGGGAAAATCTGTGAAGTCTTGATCCACCATGTGGACTATGAGATTGAATTCAGGTCATCATGCATGGTTATAGTTACCTTTACCTGTGGAGCCATCTTGCTGTCCTCTGTTTTCATTTTCTAAGTTTCCTTCTATTTTAGATTAAAAATCTTGAAAACAGCAAAGTATTTTACTCCATTCTCAACAAATTACATCACTGAATAATAACTTGATGCAGTACCCAATATAAAGACATTCCCTCAGCCCTGCTAAACCACAGGTAAAGATGGTCTTTTTTTTTAATTTTAAAACTTTTTATTGTTTCTTTGCACCTCAGTCCCAGTCATCTCCCTGTCCCTTCATATACACCCTTTACTCTTACAAACTCCCCCAAATAACACACACACACACACACACACACACACACACACACACACACGCAATATCAACAAAAACAAAGCTTAGGAAAACATCTCATCATGGAAGCTGTAGTGTGTCCCACTTTATACCCCTCTGTCCACACATCTTCACTTGCAAATGTTCATTGTAATGAGTCAGATCTTTGTCTTCTGTGACATCATTAATATTGGATCCTCCTCATTATCCTGTTGTTGCCCTGTGTCATGGAGATCCTGCAGCTTTGGCACCACAGGACTGGCCCTTTCACATGTCCCAACCATTTGTAGATGATATAGATTTTGGGGTGGGCCAATTCACAGACCTGGATCTGGGCCTGGGTGGTAGCTAAGCTGCCACCCCTTGGCAGATGAGTGGTGGGGTCAGCTCTTCCACAGTCACACCCTTGGGGCCAACTCACCCACACATCCTCCACCATGGTCAGCTCCACTGTACTGCCTGGGTGAGGCACAGGGCCTGCTCTCCCAAGTGCTGCCCCTGGTGAGAGACTGGTGTGCCCACATCTGGTGAAGGGTGGGACCAGTTTGCACACCCTTTGACATCCACATAGTCTGTGGTGGCTCTCCTGACCAAGAACATCCCTATGGACTCTAGCAGTAATATGAGCCATGGACATTGACACCAACCCCTCCCTCTGCATAGCCATGGCCCTCAGCAGCAGCTCAGTCTGAGGCCTCATCATGGCTCCAGATGGCGGGGTTGGCCACTCACAGGCTACTCTTCTCCATCCTGGAGTCTCTGGTTCCGTCTTCTTCATAAGCTCAAGCTGCTCCACTTCTCTTTCTCCAGCCACCACAGGCTCACACACTGTGGTGGTTCCCACATGGCTGATGGGCCCCTGGGTGACATCTTCCATCCATGCTGCAAGCAGGTGTCCATGGCCCACATGTGTCATGCATTGGAGGTCTGTGGGTGGCACAATAGTAAGAAGGTCTCTGTTTTCCTCTTCCTGTGCTGTGCTGCCTGGATTTGATTTTATTTTTATGAGTCCTAGGCATAAGATAGCTTTGGTCACCGAGGCAGGTATCAAGCCAGGACGAATAAAGGACAGCCACCTGCTCTGTCCTTGACTGATATAAGAGCAACAGCACCAACAAAGTGTCTCTTTGCTCACTGCCAGGAGGGATAAAGATGGTCTTATATGTACATCTTAGGAGGAGGGACTGGGAGATACCTCAGTAGGTGAGGCTCTTCCTTCACAAGCACGAGGACCCAGAACCCACAGAAAGCCATCATGGCAGTATGTGTCTGTAATACCATTGCCCCTAAGGAGATTAGAGGTGGAGATGCTGGAGACCAGCCTGGTGTACTCAAAAGCAAAAACAAGATGGGAAGTGAGGACCCACTGCCACGGGAATGTTAGGGCATATACATGCTCCTCCTCACTGATTTATTTTAAAGATTTCTGTATTGATTTTATGTGTGTTTGTGATTGCTTACATGTATGCATGTATGTGCACCATGTGTGTGCAGGAGCCCACACTGACCAGAAGAGAGTTGGATTCCCCAGGCTTCAGGTGGTTGTGAGCCACATGAAGTAGGTACTGGAAACTTTTTAAGAGCAGCAAGTCCTCTTAACCACTAAGCCTTTCCTCCAGCCCCAGAGATATATTTTTTAAGTTTGTTCCTTTGGGTTGGTAGCAGTTATTTGGTGTGCAAATGGCTCTTTATGTTCACTAAGGTGATCTGGAGCCAACAGGCTCTGCCCATGAAAGGCCCTAGGTGAAGTGAGCCAGACCTTCCCACTCAAGGGCTCTTCACATGGTGTTCCCTGGAATAATATTCCAATGCTGCTAAATTTATGCATGTCTCCTGAACCCATACTGGGCCCAGGAAGCAGTGACTGCACCTATATGCTCAGTATAGATTTCTACTCGCTTGGCTCTCCATAGTCCACTGGGTTAGTGAGATTGCTGGCAGTCTCTGTTGAGTCAAGGTTTTAGATTTTTGTTGGCATAATGTTCTTGTGAACTGTGTACAGTTTACCCTTGTTCATTCAAATACTGATTTCTCTACCCCACTATCTGGTTTCAACCTGGACATTGCAATGCATTTATTCTAAGCATCTCCTATCTCAAGTTTGTGTAAATATGCCACCATATGTTCTCTATATTGCTAATGAAAGCCAGTCAATGCTGAGCAATACAGGAATAAGGTGGGACATCCTGGTCCAGCGAGGGGAGGAGAAAGAAGAGGAAGTGCAGGATGGATCAGTGAGGAGAGGACAGGGAAATATCAGGAGAAATGAACTGGATTAGGATATGATTAAAAAGCAAGTATAATGTGGGAAATCTGAATGGTATAAAGCTATACTAGCTTGGAGGTTTAGGATGGAGTAATTATTGAGCAGCATTGTGTTCTGGGCTAATTAAATAACTCCTGGTCTCTCTGTGTAGATATTTGGATAGATAGTTGGTTAGGTAGTAACTGCTGTTTTATTAAAAATATAAATCAATATTAAATATTAATAATCATTCAATAGGTTTTCTTGCTTTTTTTCATGAGACAAAGTTTCCTGTAGCTCAGGCTGTTCTTGAGCTCTCTGTGTAGCGGAGGATAACTTTTAACGTCTGATCATCGTGCCTCCTGCTCCCTAAGCCCTGAGATTACAGATGTGAACCACCATCCCCAGCTTATGCTGTGCCATGGACTGACCCCGGGCTTGCCTCCTGCTCCCTAAGCCCTGAGGTTACAGATGTGAACCACCACACCCAGCTTATGTTGTGCCATCGATTGACCCAGGGCTTTGCATACGCTCGGCAAAGGCACCGTCAGCCAAGCTACATCTCCCAGCCCTGCGTGCTGCATTTCAATGGCACATTTTAGCTTTGCCAGTGTTAGAATCAAGCGACATGCCTGATTACAGATGCCAGGAGGCTCTACCCACACTCACCACATAATGTGTGAGTGGTTATGCCTCTGTACAGTCTTCATGCATCTCTTCCCATCCTTTTTATCTTGTCACATGAGCATGGGCTTCAAGTGTTATCAATACAGAACCTCATGATCTATCTATCTTCATAGGAACCTAGTCCTGAGCTAGGCATGAGGGATGAATCCAAGGTGTGTTGATTGAAATTAATTAATGAGGGGCACAGGTGATTCATGCTAAATCTAAGGAAAGCCAAGGAAGTGTCCATTCTCCAGAGTCATGGGTATCCATAAAGTCCTCCAGCGTGTCCATGCCAGAAGCTGGCATGTGTGCAGTGAAGGAGGCCTGCTTCTTCCTTTTCTAGAACCCATGTCTCATAGGGCCTACTGCTTGTCATACCAGGAAGCCAGCCAGAGTGAGGTCCCGAGCTGGGCTGCCTGGGCTTGTTCCCAGGCCAGGCAACAAGCTTCCTACACCAGCTCCATTTCATCCTGGCGGCTGTATCAAAGCTTCGTCTAGCCCTGAAGGCTGAAGTTGCTGGAGGTGGCTACACATTCCTGTGGGTCTTGGCAGGGAGACGTTGCACAGAGTGAGGGGTCTGAAGGTTGCAAGATGCATTCTGAACCTGTGTTCACAAAGACTGTCCATTAGCTTGAGACCAGACCTGACTGGCCACCTATGGAGGCAGGGCTGTGGATACTGTTTTAATCAGTATCTGTTGGCACCACTTCTAAGCAATGAGGTTTATACATCCCATCTTTCCTCACCAACCCATTTGTAGAGAAGGCCTTCAATGCATGTTTGGCTGAGGATATGTCACTATTTAGCAAGTTCTGGAAGGCAGAGACTTGAGGAGTACAACTCAAAGTTGTACTTTGGGGCTGCTTTTGCTAAAAACAAAATAAATGCCCAGTATTGTTGCAAAGCCCACTGTGAGGAATGGTTAAGTCACCTTTCTTTTTCTTTTTATTTAATTTATTTATTATTTATTACAACTTTTTCACTTTATATCCTGCTGTAGCCCCCTTCCTCATTTCTTCCCAGTCCCACCCTCTTTCCTCCGTCTTTTCCCCCTATAACCTTCCCCTCCCCTATCAGACCTCATTAGGACTGGTTGTATCATTTTCCTCTGTGGCCTGGCAAGGCTGTCTCCTGACCCCTGAGGGATGTGATCAAAGAGCTGGTCATTGAGTCCATGACAGAGACAGCCCCTGCTCCCCTTACTAGAGAACCCACATGGAGACTGAGCTGCCTATGGTCTTCATCTGAACAGGGGTCTACATCCTCTCTATGCATGGTCCTTTGTTGGAGCATTGGTTTCTGCAGGTCCCCCTGCACCTAAAGTCACCTTTCTGAATGGCCAAGGATACTGTGTATATGTTTACAACTGGGCAAGGGGTGAGCTTCAGAAATTCATTGCCTATCCTACTATACTTGTGGCCCTGGCTGTCTTCCCAGCATCTGGGAGTTCCAGATGTTGAAGGTGTGGCTAGGTAGCTAAGATGAAGACAGGGCTCCCTCCTCTGGAAACTGTGGGTCTGTATTCAGGTGGCTGTTTCCTGCTCAAGTTCAGTCAGCTTCTACCCAGCAAGCAGAACAGTTTCCCTGTCCTTCTACTTGTGTTATGGCATCATTGCTGCATTTTCCTAACCAATGGCATGTATGTGATGAAGCCTGGTTGCTAGGCTGCATCTGGTTGTCTCCAGAGCCTGCACTTGCTGTCAAATCTGAAGAAGTGAGAAGCTGCCTAGGAGGGCCTGTGTCTTTGTGTGTTGCTATTCCTTCTGCCTAGTATTAAGGCCCACAGACCCATGATACCCCTTGGGCACAGAACCCAGTCTTATCTCCACCCTCCAGTACCTACACTCCCATAGCCAGCAGCTTACTGTGAAGTCCTGTTATCTCTGACTTTGTCCATATTCCTGTAGTGAGAAGTGTTTTATTGCACATCCTTCATTTCTAACAAAAACTGGAGGCCATTTAAAAATTAAGGTGCTATAAAACATGATGTAATAAAAACCAAGGTCTATAAGCTTAACCCACATGGTTTAAATATGGCCATCTGGCATCATCACCAGATGGTTCAACGCTGTGCTCCAGCACCAACACTACTGCTTGAAAGAAACAGCCACAGGGGATGGAAGAATAAGTCTCATTTGAGAGTTTTGTACATAAGGGTGAACAAGAATTAGGGGCTACATTTTCAGGTTGTCTGGAACTGATGTGTGTTTCTTGCTTTGGAATAGTCTATTTAAGAAGTGGGATCTGTCCACATCCTATGATGACTGGCTGAGCCTCAAGCTGCCTCACACCCTGCAAAAAGACAGGCTGGGAAGGTAACGGAGACATTACTTTTCAAGGCAATACTGATGAGAGTCATTAGAAATAACCATGTAGACCATTACTAAAGCTTAAATCACACACAAAATGCCACACATTAATAGTAGGAGACTTCAACACCCCTTTCTCACCAATAAGCAGATCATTGAGAGAGAAACTAAACAGAGAAATAATGATACTAATGGCTTTTATGAACCAAACGGACCTAGCAGATATCTGCAGAACATTCCATACAAACACAAAAGAATATACTTCTTCTCAGTACCTCATAGAACCCTCTTCAAAATTGAACACATAGTTGGTCAGAAAGCAAAACCTCAACAGATACAAGAAAATTGAAATAACACCTCGTGTTTTATCAGACCATTAAAACTGGACCTCAACAAAACAGAAACAACAGAAAGCCTACAAACTCATGGACACTGAATAACTCTGTACTCAATCACCACTTGGTCAGGGAGGAAATAAGAAAGAAATTAAAGACTTTCTAGAATTCAATGAAAATGAAGGTACAAACATACTCAAACATATGGGACACTATGAGAGAAGTGTTAAGAGGAAAGTTTGTAATACTAAGTGCCTTCATAAAGAAGTTGGAGATATCACATACCAGCACCTTAAAAGCACACCTGAAAGATCTAGAGCAAAAAGAAGCAAACACATCTGAGAGGAATAGATGGCAGGAAATAATCAAACTCAGGGTAAATCAATAAAGTAGAAACAAAGAGAACAATATAAAGAATCAACAAAGCCAAGAGCTGGTTCTTTGAGAAAATCAACAAGATAGACAAACCCTTAGCCAAACTAACCAGAAGGCAGAGAGACAGTATACAAATTAACAAAATCAGAAATGAAAAGGGGTCATAACAACAGAAAAAAACCAAAGAATCATTAGGTTTTACTTCAAAAACCTATACTCCACAAATTAAAAAAACTAAAAATAAAATGGATGATTTTCTTGATAGATACCACTTACTAACTTTAAATCAAGATCAAGTAAACAATTTAAATAGAAACAGTCATTAAAGGCTCCCAACCAAAAATGAAAATAAAAAATAAAAAAAGATTGTAGCACGGAATTTGACCAGACTTTCAAAGGAGAGCTAATACCAATACTCCTCGAACTATTCCATAAAATAGAAACAGAAGGAACTTCGCCAAACTTATTCTATGTGGCCACAATCACCTTGATACCTCAACCACACAAAGACCCAACAAACAAAGAGAAGTTCAGGCCAATTTCCTTCATGTACATTGATACAAAAATACTCAATAAAATATTCACAAACCAAATTCAAGAACACATCAAAAACATCCATTATGATCAAGTAGGCTTCATCCCAGAAATGCAGGGATGGTTCAACATAGAAAAATCCATCAATGTAATCCACCATATAAACAAAGAAAAAGAAGACATGTCATCATCTCACAGATGCTGAAAATGCCTTTGACAAAGTCCAACATCCCTTCATGTTAAAAGTATTGGAGAGATCATGAATACAAAGCACATACCTAAACACAATAAAGACAACATACAGCAACCCAATAGCCAATATCAAATTAAATGGAGAGAAATTTAAAGCAAGTCCACTAAAATCAGGGACAAGACAAGGATGCCCACTATCCTCATATCTATTCAATATAGTACTTGAAGTTCTAGGTAGAGCAATAAGACAACTAAAGGAGATCAAGGGGATACAAATTGGAAAGGAAGAGGTGAAATTGTCACTATTCCCAGATTATATGATAGTATACACAAGAGACCCCACAAATTCTACCAGAGAACTTTTATAACTGATACACACCTTCAGCAAAGTGGCTGGATACAAAATTAACTCAAACAAATCAGCAGCCCTCCTTTATACAAACAAAACAGGCTAAGAAAGGACACCCTTCACAATAGTCACAAATAATATAACATATCTCGGTGTAACTCTAACCAAGCAAATGAAAGACATATGACAAGATGGCTATCCTACCAAAAGCAATCTACAGATTCAATGCAATTCCCATCAAAATTCTAACACAGTTCTTTACAGACCTTGAAAGAGCAATTTTCAACTTCATATGGAAAATACAAAACCCAGGATAGCTAAAACAATCTTGTACAAGAAAAAGAACTTCTGGAGGTATTACCATCCCTGATTTTAGAGCAATAGTAATAAATGGGCATAAAAACAGGTTAATCAATGGGATCAAATTGAAGACCCAGAAATAAACCCACACACCTAAGGACACCTAAGTTTTGATAAAGAAGCCAAAACCACACAATGGCCAAAAAAAAACAAAAACAAAAACAAAAAAAACCATCTTCAACAAATGATGCTGGTCTAACGGGATGTCTGGAGGCAGAAGAATGCAAATAGATCTATATTTATCACCTGGCACAAAACTCAAGTCCAAGTGGATCAAGACTCCAGCATAAAACTGGATACACTAAATCTATTAGAAGAGAAAGTGGGGAAGAGCCTTGAAATCTTTGCCACAGGAGACGACTTCCTGAACAGAACACCAATAGCTCAGGCACCAAGATCAACAATTAATAAATGGGACCTCATGAAACTGAAAAGCTTCTGTAAGGCAAAGGACACTGTCAATAGGACAAAGTGGCAGTTTACAGAATGAGAAAAGATCTTCACCAATTCTACCTCCAACAGAGGGCTGATATCCAAAATACGAAAGAACTCAAGAAATTAAATAACAAAACAAATAACCGAATTAAAAATGTGATACAGAGCAAAACAGAATTCTCAACAGAGAAATCTCGAATGGCTGAGAAGAGTTAAAGAGGTATTCAGTATCCCTACTTACCAGAGAAATGCAAACCAAAATGACTCTGGTATTCCATCTTACACCCATTAGAATGTTAAGGTTAAGGTAAAAAACCACAAGTGACAGCACATGCTGGTGAGAATGTGGAGAAAGAGGAACACTCATCCATTGCTGGTGGGAGCGCAAACTTGTACAACCACTTTGGAAACCAATCTGGAGATTTCTCAGAAAATTGGAAATAGTTCTATTTCAAGACCCAGCTATACCACTCCTGGGCACATACCAAAAAGATACTCCATCACACCACAAGGACACTTGTTCAACTATGTTCATATTGCTTTTTTTGTAATAGCCAGAAACTGGAAACAACCTAGATGTCTTTCAATCAAAGAATGGATAGAGAAAATGTGGTACATTTACACAATGGGATACTACACAGCTGTTAAAAACAAAGATATCATGCAGTTTGCAGGCAAATAGATGGAACTAGAAAAGATCATTCTGAGTAAGGTAACCCAGACTTAGAAAGACTTGCATGGCATATATTTACTTATAAGTGGACATTAACCAAAATGTACAGAATAACCGTGCTACAACCCACAGTCCCAAAGAAGCTAAGGAGGAACCAAGGGTAGATGCTTGAATCTCAGGCAGAAAAGGAAATAAAATAGTCATCTGAAATAGATAATGAGAAACCTCCAGATTGAATTTCAAAGTGGTTGCACAAGTTTGCACTCCTCCCAGCAATGGAGGAGTGTCCCCTTCGCTCTACATTCTCTCCAACATGTGCTGTCACTTGAGTTTTTTTTTAATCTTAGCCATTCTGATGGGTGTAAGATGGAATCTCAGAGCTGTAGGGCAGGGGGTGGCAAGGGTAATGAGGGTGAGAATCATGTATGGGTATAGTAAGAGTGGTTTGTGCTGGGGGTAGAAGGGGAGGACCTGGAGAGAGAGAGATCAGTGAGAGAGCATCTCTGGGACAGGGGAGGCCCGTGGGAGTCTATGGGGGATAACCTTAGCTGAGATCCCTAACAGCGGGGTACATGGAGCCTGAACTAGCTGCCACCTATAGCCAGGTAGAGTTTCCAGTGAAAGGAGGGAGACACCAACCCACCATAAGACCTTCGACCCAAAATTTGTCTTGCCTACAAGAAGTATAGGGATAAAGATGGAGCAGAGATTGAGGAAATGGCAAACCAATGACTGGCCCAACTTGCGACCCAACCCATGGGAGAGAGCCAACCCCTGACATTATTAATGACACTCTGATATGCTTGCAGACAGGAGCCTAGCACAATTGCCTCTGAGTGGCTTCATCTAGAACATATAGAAACATATGTAGAAAACCGCAGCCAAACAATAGGCTGAGCTTGGGAACTTTTGTGGAAGAGTGGGAGGAAGGATTGAGGGAGCTGGAGGGGTCAAGGACACCACAAGAAGACCCAAAGAGTAAACTAACCTTGGCCCATGGGGCTCACAGAGACTGAGCTACCAACCAAAGAACATGCATGGGCTGGACCTAGATCCCTGCACATGTGTAGCGGATGTGCAGCTTGGTCAGCGTGTGGGTCCCCTCTCTGTTTCCTGCCTTTGGATCCCTGTCCCCTAGCTGTGCTGCCTTGTCTGGCCTCAGTAGGAGAAGATGTGCTTAGTCCTGTTGTAACTTGGTGTTCCAGGGTGGGTAAACCATTGGGTCCTTGCCTTCTCTGAGAAGAAGGAGAGAGGGTCAGAGGCATGAGGGTAGGACTGGGAGGAAAGGAGGAAAGGGGCTGGAGTCAAATTGTAAAGTGATTAAATAAATAATTAAAGAAAAATAGCCAGGCAGATAAAAACACAAGTCAGATCTATCTCTGAGATGCTCCTGCTGAGCCTCACTTGTTTCACCTGTGTGCAGAATGTAATTACCCAAATGACAGTTTTTGCAGTTGTTCATTCAGAAGGCTGTTGAGCATGAAAGCAGGAGCTAAGCTTTAACACCACTTCCCTGAGGATTAAGAGAGTAAAGAAGTAGGTCTCTGATGGTGGGGAAAGGTGATCGAAGTGATGTCTCTGGTGTTTTAAGCACAAATCAGCTATCCTCATGGTTCTTCATAAGACTCATGCTCAGAATATGACAGTGACAGTGTGATCTGAGCAGGGAGCATGCATTTGACAACATGAACTGTTGACATCAAAGAGGTCACCTATCAAACACCTACCTGGCCCAAGTGAAGGGTTGGTGGTTTTAAGAAAAGTGTCCTTCAAGTGCTGAAAAGTAACCAGGCAACCATTTTATTTCCTTGACCTGTAGTACAGAAGTGTCACCCACAGCAGAACTATGGCACACTAATGGTAGGCTGTTAGCTGTATGACCTCCAAAGTTGGTGATGTTGAAGGTGAACCAAAAACAAAAGGCTGGAGTGGTATCTGGTGGTAGAGTGCTTTCCTAGCATACAAGAAGCCGTGGGTTCAATCCTCAGGATCATGAAAGTAAGTGACCAAATGACTAAGAGCAGACAGATGGAGCAGTGGTTAAGAGCATTTGGGCCTGAGTTCGGTTCCCATGTCAGTTAGCTCACAATTGCATCTTCAGGGGTTCAACACCTCTGGCCTCCACAGGTACCTGAACTCACATGTATATACTTGACACACACAATTAAAAATAAAAATAAATCTTAAGAAATAAAAGCAAGTACATCTAGAGGGTTTGTCCAGAGTTTATTGTTGGACTTCAGAGAAGTTTCAAGGAATCTCATGTAAAATCCTTCCAGCACAAGACGTGTGAGCAGTTCCACAGGCCAGTTCTGACCAGCAGGACCATTCTTAGAGCCCTCTTCAAGGACTCAGAAAGAGGACATTGTCACTGTGTGATTTACTGTGGATCCCTCCTCTAAGCATGAGCCTCACTTACATGCCCCTGTCTGTTTCCAGCTATGACTCCACTATTCAGATTGATCCCCCCTGAAGGAACACTTTGATATACCACAGGAGCACATCTTGGTTCATCTCGAAGGAGGGCATTCAACCACTTTATGAGACAGATGGGATTTGATCTGCCTTGTATCCTGCAGCCCTCCTACCATCTATGATGATCTCCAAAGAAACAGCCATAAACCTCTTCCCCCAAAGCACTACCAGAAAGTACTCAATGCTCTGGAAAGGCCTTTGGTCTTAGCCCTGTGATTAATGGAAGCTGTCAATTTGTCCTTACTCAAGCCACAAACCCGGGAGAGGAGACTGCATGCTCTCTGAGGGCCAGAAGGTGTCAGCTTCTCAGTTCTGCACTGCGGTTGGCATGGGAGACAACTACTCTGCCATTATTCTATACCCCTAGCCCTCTTTTTACTTTCTCTTTTTGGGATAGCATCTCACCAAATTTCCAGGTCCAGCCTTGAACTGGCCCTGTAACTTCCAGGACCTGAACTAGCAGCCTTACCTTGGGCTCCTGAGTAGCTGAGATGACAGGCCAGTACCACATGATGCTGCTCAGCTGCACTTTGCAATGGAAATCAAGGTTCCTTCCAGATGGAGATGTTCTTGGTATGCAGGTGAGAGCAGACTGTCTTGGCTTCAGTGTCTGAACAGATGCTCATTTCATCCTTGTGTCATCACACATATACACAGAACTGAGTCCCATCAGGGCAAGGAATGAAAGACTGGAAATAAGAGGAAGTTTTCACCCTGACAAGTCATGCCTTTCCTGGTCCTTTTGCTTACTGGCTTTCTTGGTGCTCATTTCAGGGCCACCCTGTACCAGCCATCATACTGGATATGCACAGCTGAAGTCCTTGCCTGCAGGGAGTGCAAGTGGAGTGGCAGACAGCACATACAAGGACACCTCATGAGCACCGCATGGAAATGCCTACAGGAGGTACCTCCCACACTCCGTAAGCTTCAGGAGGCTTCTTGGAGGAACTTTTTCCACAGCCATTGTCAGGGCATGTGGGCTGGTGGGTAGCTGCCTGAAGTGATGACAAGGAAGATCTGGCTTTGTTGAATTGTGGTATGAAGGAGGTAGTATTTGAGAATTGGCAAAGCTCCCCTCTATCTGGCCATGGAGGTGAGCTGGGAATGAAATCATAGCTGGGCAGGGGCCAGGCCTGTTCTAAGAGCCTTCTGGTCTGCAGCAAGAGGGCAAGAAACAGTCACAGAGCAAGGCTCAGCTCCTGCTGTACATTGCTAGGTGCTGTCTGGACCCTCTCATCCATGTTCATTTGACATGGATGAAGGTTTGGAAGTGAGGCCTGGGCAGGACAGGGGCTGGTGGAATGAGTGGGAAGCCTTCAAGTTCCTTCTAGGTGGTTGAATATGACCTCTGCTTCCAGCCTTCATCTCCTTGATGCCACTTTAAGTTCACTTCACCAGTGCTAGCCAAGAAAAGGCTGTAGACACCCACCTTCTGCTACAGAGATGGGTTTTCTTGCAGTTGAGGTGGGAAGCCAGAGACCAAGGTGGCTTTGGATCTTGTCTCTCCCCCACCTACTGCTATGTTGCTCCGATATCCTTGGCTTGGAGCTGTATTATCTTAGTCTCGGCGTCCATCTGCACATAGCTTCCATGCTTTCTGTCTCTAAGTGCCTACCTCACTTCAGTCTGACGTGATCTAATATCAACCAACTCCATCCTATTTCCAAATGAGGTCACCTCCACAGGCACAAGGGTTTAGGACTTGAACATAAGTCTGAACAGTCAGACAATAGCAGCACCTACCCCTGTGCACCTGTGTAGCTCTTTACTGAATCAAGGAAGTTTCCTCAGGGAAAGGCAAGCCATTCCTGAACCCAGCCTTGGGCTGCTCAGGGGGATAGCTGTGAAACTTCAGTCTCTGTCTTTCTTACCCGAGACATCAAGAAACCCCAAGTCTCTCCACACATATTCTTGTGGGACCCAGACTGTTGGCTCTGACTAAGCCTTGCTAGCTCACAAGGAGCCAGCTGCTGTCTGACCTGAGGCCACCGTTCCACACTGGGGAGGATCTGGGTACAGGGATAAGGTTGGAGAAGAGATGTGGTAAGTCTCTGAAGGATGCCAGGAGTCCAACTCTGCCTCTCAGCTGTGGACCTTATAGCAGCCCAGCAGCCACCACTGTAAGAAGGTATCACATGGCATCCTTATCAAGGGCTCTGGATTAAGTGATACTAGTCTGGTTCTCAAGAACAAACTTATAACTTTGTTCTGTTCTTGGCTTGGCTCTGCTCCTCATTTGCAGCTTTAGCAGCATCACCTCTGGAGTCCCTTTCAGGTCTTTGCAGCTACTTATCACCTGCCCAAACAGTTATCTAGCTTCTCTGCACCAAGAGGCACAGTTTACCTCGCACTCCCCGGGGAGCACCTCAGTCCCCAAAAGCACAGGGTGGGCTTCCCAGTAGGCATCCTAATCAGGACCTGGACAATGCCACAATGCCCCCTGCTGGGTTCAATGGGTGACTATTTGAAGGAGTCTGGTAATTGGAATTCTGCCTCCTGGCCTTGGCAGATTCGGGTCTTGTCTAAGTTCCATTTCTCAGAGACTGTCCTTGGTGGTCTCTGCAAGCGGGGTGTTTTGAACCTGAGAAGTAGATAGCAAGTTCCCTGCAACCCTGGGAACCAGATAGCAAACTCTGTGTAACCTTGAGTGAATTCTTGGATGCTTTGTCAGGTGGCACAGATGTGTTGCTATCGTGAAAAAAATTTGCTTGTACCCTTTGCTTTAAAAGTATTGTTTGCACATTCAGTAAACTGAGACCTTGATCAGAAAGCCTGTCTTGGCTTTAAATTAAATAAGATAATTTCTTATTTTAGGCTTTATATCTTATGCAACCTTTTCGTCTCTGTCTTCTTTGCCTATCTTGAATGTGTGCATCCAAAGTTGTCTTAGCTTGCTTTTTTCTGTCTTGCTTCTATCTTCTAGTTTTCTTCTGCTTCCTACCTTGTACGTTTAAATACCTTTTCTGTCTTCTATTTTCCTATCTTCTCTACAGCTTTTCTTCACCTTCCTATAATTTTCTTCCTTTTCCACTTCCAATTTCTAATCTTCTTTCTCCAAATACTTATCTACCACACTATCTTCCATTTCCAACTCAAATGCCTCGAAACAAATGCTTTAAATGACGCAATCTTTTCTGCGCTGTCAAAGGAAGGACTTTAATAACTGCTTTAAATTTATCCTATTTTTACAATCTTTTTAGGCTACACTTCATTTTCAAGCTATTATCTTTCACTTTACTGTTTTAAATGGCATTTAGATTCTGTCTAACCTTTGTTTAGTCTAAGTCTGACCTTCAAACTAGATTCTTTAAAGACTCCATAATCCCTCCCTTTTAAATCTTTTAAATTACTCCTTATAAAAACCTCATATCAACCTCCATCATACTGTACAAATATTTTTTTCCTTTTTAAAACTCCTTAAATAAGACTTCATATTTTCTCTTTAAAATTTTTTTAAGTTAAAGAAGTTACTTAAGATTTTAACACTGAGCATTTTAATCTAGACAAACTACTCTAGTAACAATTTAAATTTAGAGTCCTAGGTTTTAAAATCCCTTCAT
>CM053753.1:107013797-107060491 GCA_028658305.1 Pachyuromys duprasi | reverse complement strand
TCAAATCTCTGAAAAAAGAAATTGAAGAAGATATCAGAAGACGGAAAGATCTCCCATGCTCATGGGTTGGCAGGATTAATATAGTAAAAATGGCCATCTTACCAAAAGCAATCTACAGATTCAATGCAATTCCCATCAAAATACCAACACAATTCTTTACAGACCTTGAAAGAAAAATTCTCCACTTCATATGGAAAAACAAAACAAACAAACATAAACAACAACCCAGAAGAGCTAAAACAATTCTTTACAATAAAAGATCTTCTGGAGGTATCTCCATCCTTGATCTCAAGCTGTACTATAGAGCAAAAGTAATAAAAACTGCATGGTACTGACATAGAAACAGACTGGTGAATAAATGGAATCGAATCAAAGACCCAGAAATAAACCCACACACCTACAGATACCTGATTTTTGACAAAGATGCCAACACCATACAATGGAAAAAAGATAGCATCTTCAACAAATGGTGCTCGTCTAACTGGATGTCCACATTGAGAAAGATGAAAATAGACCCATATCTATCACCCTGCACAGGATTAAAGTCTAAGTGGATCAAAGACATCAAAATAAAACCAGACATACTAAATCTGTTGGAAGAAAAAGTGGGGAAGAGCTTTGGACTCATTGGCACAGGAGACAACTTCCTGAACAGAACACCAACAGCTCAGGCTCTAAGATCAACAATTAATAAATGGGTTATCATGAAACTGAAAAGCTTCTCTAAAGCAAAAGACACTGTCAACAGAGCAAAGCAACAGCTTACAGACTGGGAAAAGATCTTCCCCAACCCTCCATCTGACAGAGGGCTAATATCCAGAATATATAAAGAATTCAAGAAATTAGACACCAACAAACCAAACAATCCAATTTACAAAGCTAAAAAAATGGGGTACAGAGCTAAACAGAATTCTCAACAGAGGAATCTTGAATGGCTGAGAAGCTCTTAAAGAAGTGTTCAATATCCTTAGTCATCAGGGAAATGCAAATAAAAATGACTCTGAGATTCCATCTTACACCCATCAGAATGGCTAAGATCAAAAACTCAAGTGACAGCACATACTGGCGTGGATGTGGAGAAAGGGAAACACTCCTCCATTGCTGGTGGGGGATGCAAACTTGTACAACCACTTTGGAAATCAATCTAGCACTTTCTCAGAAAATGGGGAATAGTACTACCTTAAGATCCAGCTATGCCACTTTTGGGCATATAACCTACACGGCGTTCCACCATTCAACAAGGACATTTGCTCAACTGGTTCATAGCAGCTTTATTTGTAATAGCCAGAAACTGGAAACAATCTAGCTGTCCCTCAACAGAAGAATGGGTACAGAAATTGTGGCACATTTACACAATGGAATACTACTTAGCTATGAAAACGAAGGAAATCATGAAATTTGCAGGCAAATGGATAGAACTAGAAAAGATCATCCTGAGTGAGGTAACCCAGAAGCAGAAAGAACCACACGGTATAAACTCACTTATAAGCAGATATTAGCTATATAATTAGGATAACCATACTAAAATCTATAGATCTGAAGAAGCTAAACAACAAGGAGGACCCTAGGGAGGATGCTTAAATCTCATTCAGAATGGCAAACAGGATAGACATCAGAAGTGGTGGAAGAGAGGGAACAGGATGGGGAACCTACCATAGATGTCCTCTGAAAGGCTCCACCAGACAGGGTATGGAAGCAGATGCTGAGACACACAGCCAACTTTAGGCAGAGTACAGGGAGTCTTACAAAAGAAGGGGGGTTACAAGGACCCAGAGGGGACAGGAGCTCCACAAGGAGACCAACAAACCAAAAATTCTGGGCCTGGGGTGGGGGCCTATAGAGATTGATGCACCACCCAAAGACCATGCATGGAGAGGAACTAGACCCCTTGCTCAGATATAGGCCATAGGCAGCTCAGTCTCCATGTGAGTCCCTAAGTAAGAGGAGCAAGGACTACCTCTGTCATGAACTCAGTTGCCTGCTCTTTGATCAGTTCCCCCTGGGGATGCAGCCTAGCTAGGCCACAGAGGAAGGGGACCCAGGCAATCCTGAAGAGACCTGATAAGCTAGGGTCAGAGGGCAGGGGAGGAGAACTCCCTTTTTCAGCTGACTAGGGGAAGGAGGAGGGACAGGGAACAGGTAACAGAGGAGGCTACATTTGGGATATAAAATGTATATACTGTAAAAAGTAAATTAAAACTGAAAAAAAATAATAAAAGAATGAGACGGAGAGATGGTTCAGTTGTTATTGCTGCTCTTGCACAGAACCTGCGTTTGGTTCCCAGAACCCATGTTGGGGCATCAATCACCTGTAACTAAAGATTCAGATAAGTTAATACCTTCTGGCTTCCACAGATACTCACATATGATACGATTTCGTTTTCAGTTTTCTATATATGACACAACATTTATATGTATATATCACAGGCACGCAATACTTAACATCAACATAATCAAGAACAGGGTTGGGTAAAGCAGTTGCTGTGCATTCATGAGAACTGAGTTCAAATGCCAGGAGCGTTTGAAAGGGCCTGTTGCAATCGAGTGAGCTTCCGGGTGACAGTCCAGCACTTTGCATGGATGTACCCTACGATGGATGTACACTGCAGTGGCAAGGACCCCAGGGGCTTTGTCCCAGGATTGTTTCCTGCTGCTGACAGGTCTTTCCATGCTTGTCTCATATATCTGACATGGCAGAGACCCTCACTGCAGATTGTTTTCTGGGTTCTCACCCACTCTGTTGGGCAGATTTCCTGCAGATTAATATGATGATGTGTTTTCACAAAATAAGGCTGTTTAGATGAATTAATGATTTCATAATTCCTGATAATGATTTTATGGAACTCCTGAATTGCATTCACTCTAGGTTAGGATCTCAGATGAGATCGCAGGTCCAGGTGTGCACCATAATAAGAAAAGCCATTTGAGTATAAAAACAGAAAATAGATGTTGGCTATACAAGACTTCAAAAAAGAAAATAAGACAGATGACCTGTTTCTTGGTATAAAAACCTTGTTAATCTATGACATAAAAAACTGTCTCTTTGAACTCATAATAAACATATAGAATAAGAAAAAGATAAAACTACTGCTTTGAACCCATAATGAGCTTATAGATAAAATCACTGCTTTAAACTTATAATGAGCATGTGATAAAAATGTCTATTTAGGTATGAGTTCTAATGGAAAAAAAAGGGAATCAGTAATCCTACTATAACTCCCTTTTCTGTACAATAATTATATCTATTTTTGAAAATTCTTACATAAAGAACTTTGTTTTAGTAAATATAAAAACACTGAGAGAAATAGTAATGTTAGAGTTTGCTCACTGGAGATTTGCTTTATCCATCAACTATGTATACATCTGTGTATATATGTAAAGTTGTTGGTTGGAGCTGAAGCTTCTGCTCCAACCACCATCCACCAAATATGTGTCTGTCTGGTAGTTGAAGCTTTGTTCCACCCACCCAATGTGTGAATGTGTATATGTCTGCATGTCTGTCTGTATGTATGTATGTATATGATTATGTGGAATTTTCTGGTTGGAGCCTCTCTGATTCATCCATTGAATGTGTGTGTGTGTGTGTGTGAGTGCGTGGTTTCTTCTTTCTCTCTCTTTTTTTACCAGCTCACAAAGAGTTAATGAGCTAATATCTCTTTGAAACAAAGAGCCAGAATTTATTTATTTATTTATTTATTTATTTATTTATTTGCTTGTTTGTTTGTTTTCCAGAAGCCATCAGTTTCTGGCTCCCTCCCCTTTCCTTTTCCCTTGAGTTTCTCTCCAAATAGCCAGAGTCATCAACCTGGCAATTTAGGAGTTAAAATATGCAGTGAGATACCACTCATAAACACATTTTGACATTAACATTCAAATACTTAGAACCCATAAAAGCTGGACACAAGAGCACAGGTCTATAATCTCGATGTGCCTACATCATATCTAGAGGTGGAGACAGAACCTCTAGAAGCTCACAGATGAACTATCCTGGTACAGAAGGTGACCAACAAGGGACTCCTGTCTCAAACAAAGTGGAAGGCAAAGACTGACACTCAAGTGTGTCCTCTCACTGCCACATATGTGCCATGGCATACACTTGTATTCAGCTGAACACACAGAGACACAGACACACACAGACACACACAACAAACACACAGAGAGACACACAGCCACACACACACAAACACACAGAGAGACACACAGCCACAGACACACACACAGACACACACACAGACACACACACACAGACACAACAAACACACACAGACACACACAGACACATACACAACAAACACATAGAGAGCCACACAGCCACAGACACACACACAAACACACACACAGATACATACACAACAAACAGAAAGAGAGACACACAGCCACAGTCACACACACACACAAACACACACACAAACATACACACAAACATACACACAGACACATACACAAAAAATACACAGAGAGACATGCAGACACAGACACACACACACAGACACATATACAACAAACACAGAGAGACACACAGACACACACACACACACACACACACACACACACACAGTGTGGCCTAAAGAGGCAAGAATAGCAGATGAGAAAAGCAGATATCTAACTAACCCCAAATGCCTGTGTACTGTTAAACCCTTAGGCAGAATATGTGTTTTCCTGCTGTGTCTACAGTAATTTATATCCAAAGAAATACTCTGATTTTTTAAGTCAAAATAATTTATTTTAAATCTAGTCAGTTCAATTCTATAATCATAACCTCACATAGAAGTGTCTAAATTCCTATGTTAGAAAAGATGGGTTTTTAATATCCAAATTATTGTGACTCTTTTAGCTAATAATTTCATTATGTCCTATGATTTTGATAGATGCCACATTTACAGTTCAGGAGACTAAATGGGTAATCACATTACTGAAGAAATCAGATTTACATGTTATTATTTTAAATTTATTACTAAAAAACCCTTTCTCCATGTAGCAGATATTTCTAGTAACAGAGGTAGAGATAAAGGCTGGATTCCTGAGAAATAAAGATATACTTTTCTTTACAAGAAAGGGAGCCTAGCTCCAATAGAAGTTACTCTGCAATACTGCCCATATACTTTTTCTTGGCAAAATATGAATGTTTTGATAGCTTTCAAACCCCAGCTAACTCTGCTACGTGCATTTGAAGGTTCATTTAACTGAGAAATGTGAGCTACTGAAGTCACTGCTGTGTTCCCCATGTCATGTATGAGGCTTTTGTGAGTCTTGGGCTTTGACAAAAGTATATATGTATTTTATACCAACATTCCCCAGAGTACAAAGAAAGGAAGCTCACCCCCCACCAAAGTCCCTCCTTTTAGAGACAGACACTTCTTTTAACAGGTCCTCTGTGTTATGAGTGCTGAGCCAGCTTTTCACCTCCTCTGCCCCTCCAGTTCCCAGGTAGGGTCTGAAAGCTCTATACTAGGGGCTGGGATCCTAGAGGGATGCTCTAGGGAAGGGAAGACGCTCCCATCTCAAGTGCTTACAAGGCACAGCTTACTGACTTGGGGACTGTTGCACAATATTTTAATCTTCTTAACAAGGTTTGTGGGTACTGAGCTGTTATTTGGAGGCCATTAAGCAGTGGCCATGTAGAAAGAGTTAGTGGTTCCTCCAAGGTGCCACAGCCTGGCAGAGTTCTTATGCCCTCAGCCAATGGTGCTCTTGCGTGGTCATTTTCCTTTTCACTGCTATTGAGCCTCACACCAGTCAGGGCTCATTGTTTTCAGGACATGAGACAGGTACAGACCTGTGCTAGAGGTCCAATGGCCAAGGCTACATGACTTGAATGCTTTCTATATCAAGTGCCAAGCATGGGAACACTTTAGGGTCACAGATAGCATGAAGAAGTGGGGGATGAAATAAGGACTGAAGGCAAGGAGGGCACAGTAATAACACCATGGAAATCTGGGGATAAAGGAAGAGACTGCTGAAGGAAGATAAAGGAACACATATAGCACAGCTGTTTAGCATTGGTTCTTGGCCTGCCATTACCCCATGCCTGGATATTATCCTTATTCTTGTTTCTTTGGAAGGAAAGGGTACACAGAAGTGAACTGAGCATCTTGAGGTCACACAACCAGTGATGACAGAGCTGAGACTTGAACCCAGGGAGTCATCCTCCTGACTCCTAAGTTACATTATGGGAAGGGTGGGCCATTTGTTGCTGGTTGGACCTTTCTCCTTCCACTCCCACACTGTGAGGGACAGGGGTTTGGGAAAGCCAGGCTAGAGACCAGACTAGCTGAGGGAAACTTCACAGTGCTCCAACCAGCCCTGAACTGGCTGATTTTATGTCAACCTGACACATGCTACAGTCATCAGAGGAGGGAGCTTCAATTGAGAAATGCCTCTATAAGGTCAGGCTGTAGGCAACCCTACAGAGCATTTTATTAATTAGTGATTGATAGGAGAGGGCTCAGCCCATTATGAGTGGGTGTCATCCTTGGGCTGGGGGTCCTGGGTTCTACAAGAAAGCAGGCTGAGCAAGACATGAGAAGCCAGTAAGCAGCGCCCTCCATGGCCTCTGCTTCAGCTCCTGCCTCCAGGTTTCTGCCCTAACTTGTGTTCTGGTCTTGACTTCCTTTGATGATGGACTGAAATGTGGAATTGAAAGGTGAATAAACCCTTTCTTCTTCAAGTTTCTTTGGCCATGATGTTTCATCACAGCAATAGCAACCCCAACTAAGATAAGCCTTCTTACATGCATCTATTCCATGGGCCACAGGATTCTTTCTATTTTAAAGCAAATAAGCAATATACCTCCAAATTCCAAGGATAAGACAGAAGTCTTTGAAGACATTTTAAACCTTGAGGAGGCTGTGCTGGACCACAGATCCTGAGTATGTGCTCTGCCTCAGGTAGGCCTTGCTCCACTAGTGGAGTGTTGTAGGTAAATCTGCTTTACAGAGTGGTCAACACTCAGCTCATGTCCAGGAATTTTCATGAGATGCCCAGTGAAGACTAAAGCAGAGCTGAGGTACAAGCCAGGAAATACTCCTTATGCTTGTTTTCTGTTTGTCAAAATTCAGGTAGCTACTCCAAACTATGCCTCAGAGATTTGCCTGGTCTCATACCAACTGGACAAGATGAAATGCCAAACCTATGACCTAGCCCCGAGCACCAAGCTGGCTCACCCATGCAGAAAGCTCACAGCTCCAGCTTTGCTCAGCAAATCTGCTGACCCATGGTCCTGTCTATGAAGTCAGATTGAATATGTCCCATGGAGCTGTATTTTTGTGGATGGAACAGGGGAAAAAAACTACACACCAACTCATCTTACATGGCTGTGTCCAGCATGGTAGGGCATGGCATGGAGGACAGTATAAACTGGCTCAATTAACTGGAGTGAGATTCATAGAAACTGACCACTGCAGGCCCCAGGCACTAGTCATCCAGAGGGACTTGGCTCATACATTGAGGAACTCTTGGGAGTCTGTACCTAGCTGTCTGTGTGCTGAGTGTGGACAGGTCCCATGGGATCTAGCTCTTCAGGTACTGAGGTTGGGGTAGTCCCATGGAGAGCTAGAGCTTTTAGGGTGAATAAGACATCTATAAGATAGAGCTCTTTTCAGAACTGCCCAACTTGATATGTTTCAGGGACAGATGCCTAGCCCTGCCCATGTGTCCGTCTCACCTTCCTTCCCATCTCTGTGTGTCTGCCAGGCCACACAGCAGGCACGAGGCCCACAGGCACTGCACCCCTGTGGAACACGTGCCTCTAAAGAGGACCATCTCCTGTCTTTTCTTCAAAGGCTGTATATGCTTTGCGTCCACCCATGAAAAAAGGTAGTTAGATCATACCTGTGTTCAGGAAATGTATTTTTGTTGCCCAAATGTGCAACTCAGCCAGCATAGAGGGCCAGAGGGCTGCATATGCATTAGCTACCACTGTGTGTCAGGCTATCTCAGTCAAGTGGCTTTAAACATCAGTTACCTTAGGTTTCTGTGAATCTAGGATCCCTGCAGATGGGCTAGGTTCTTCAGGGTATCACTTCCACCTGGGCCAGTTCTCTGCACTCCCCCTTGATGGATTTTGTATTGCTGGCCTCAGCTCCCTGTTGTCTTCTGGCCAGAGTTCTTCACCCAGGTCTCTCTTTCTCAGTTGGTATTCTTAGAAGTGTGAACATAAAAGGCTGCAGAGTGTGTCCCACAAGATGGAAGGTGGCATTTTCTCTGATGCTTGCTGTCTTTGTCAGGTCCAGCTCACTGAAAGATGTGAACACAGGGAGCCAGCAGGAAAGGAGAGAGTGTGTGAGTGTTCTCTGGCTGTTGAGACAGCAACCACAGACTAGGCAGCCTGTGCTAGTCTGTAGCTGTAACAAATACTAGGTACAGTCAGCTTAAGAAGAAAAAAGACTTATTAGGGCTCATTTCAGTTCATGATCAGGGGGCCCTCATACTTTGGGCCTGGAGTGAGGCAGGACATTACAGAGGGAGCAGATGGTAGGAAACTGCTCACCTCATGGTCAGATGTACAAAATGAGAGGACAGAAGTTCCACAGTTCCCTTGAGGTCACCCTGAATGATCTAATCCCTCTCTTGGCCTACCCCCTGAAGGTTCCATCACTTTCTAACTGCTCCATGGTGAAGACTATACCTCAGCACTGGCCTGTGGAGCTGAGTTCAGACCCTAACCACAGCAGGTTAGGTTTCACTCAAGACAATAGAAATGTTCGCTCGCAGCTTTTGAGGCCAGAGTGTGAAATACAGTGTACCAGGGCTGTTCTTCTGATGAGACCCATGGAGTAGAGTCCTTCTGGGAAGTGAATGAACCCTGACCACTCAGGGGGAAGCTTAATTAGCATCCCAAGAGTACTAAAAGTGAGGATTTAAAGAGATTTCATGGATTAATGCCATAACCATGGGACTGGGTTAGTAGCATGAGAGTGGACTGGTAATCCTGGGGTTGAGTTAGTTTAAAGAGATGATTCATGGCTTAATGCCACCAACACAGGACTGGGTTGGTTATCATAGGAATAGATTGGTAATCATGGGAATGGGTTGGTTATGATGGGAGTGGGTTAGTTATTATGGTTTAGGGTTGATTATCATTGGAATGGATTAGTGATCATGGGAGTGAGTTGGTTATCATGAAAATGGATAGGTTATAGTGGGAATAAGTTAGTGTAATCATGGGAGTGGATTATCATGGGATCCCAGATGAACAGGATGACTTTCTTTCTTTCTGTGTCATTCACTTGCCCTCTTCCATGTGATGATGCAGCACACAGACCTTCATCATATGCATACCCTGGATCTTGAGTGTTCAGACTCCAGAGCTGTAAACTAAGCCTGCTTCTATCATATGCCATTATGTGAAGCTTCAGCAGCAGCAGCAACCACACAGCCAACATCCATCCCTGCTTTTTCTTGTCTCCATGTGCTTTTTGAAAGCTCTGGTGTCCTTAACTTACCGCTGCATATTCTGGTGCTGGACTCTGCCTCTTTGTGGCCTTCTCTTGATGTGTCCTAGCCCTAATATTTTCTTTTTAGGGACATAAGTTATACTGTGTTAGCCCTCATATTTTCCAGCCTGAACTCTTCTCTTGATTATACAAATGTCCTTTCTCCAAATGAGGCCATTGGCACATGTGTGGGGTGTGACTTCAACACACTGAGGGCAGAGATGGCAGGGTCTGTGAAGGGTTTACATAAGCTTTGCATACTGTGGAGTCACAGCCCATGGTGGTCATAGCTGAAAATCATAAACGTCAACCTTCCTTGACAATGTGGAGGTGCCTGGATTTCATCCAGAGTGGAAAATAAGGTAGACAGTTGAGCCTCAGGACCCATGGTAGTGTTTGGGTGACAGAACCTATAAGCTCTAAGTTCATACTTCCCTGATACTTACAGTTTTGTCTAACCTGTGGCCTGTACCAAACTATAGAAGCCACACAGCACAAAATTGCAAACTCACTTAAAATATTATGAGGATGTTTTGTGATTTTTTTTTGTAACTCAATTGTATTGTTTTCAAGGATGACCTATATAGACAGCATCTGTCACAATGTCAGAGTTGGACATGCCTGCCAGTAGGCTCTCTCAGAAGCAATCAGAACAGGCATCTGAAAGTGTGTCGGTGCCTGGGAACTGCAATGCTGGCTTAGGATCAAGCCTTTTCCGTGGGGCTGCAGGGAGGGATGCTGAGATTTTACCCCACCAAAGTCTGTTCTTAGTCCTTATTTGCTCTTGTTGATTGTGTTGTTGCCCTTACTGTGTGCACCAAGCTTGCATCAAAATTGTGGCCATCCTTGCCTTTGCTTCCCGAACGCTAGGTCTCCAGATCAGGGGTGAAAGCCCCAGGCCTAGATCATTTGCTTTTCTTCAAGTTGTTCCTCACTACCTAACGAAAAATTATTTTGTTTTGTTTTTCAAAATTTATTTTTAAGGCAGTTCTGGTTGCATATACCTTTAATCTAGCACTTGGGAGGCAGAAGCAGGCAAATATCTTAGTTTCGGGCCAGCCTGGTCTACAGAGTGAGTTCCAGGGCAGCCAGGGCTACCCAGAGAAACTCTGTATTGAAAAATAAAAATAAAATATTTATTTTTAATTGTGTTATGTGCATGTTCCCTTGCAAGAGCTTGTGTGTGTGTGTGTGTGTGTGTGTGTGTCATTCCTTCTCCTCTGTCATTCTTTCTCTTCTAGAATTAAAGGCTCTTTGGCATTTCTTTGTGTGATAGTGTTTTTGTTTTGTTTTGTTTGCTTTTCTCTTTTTGACTGCTTGAAGCCAGAAGGAGAGAGGGCTGGCTGACTTTACCAAGGCCATACCTTCAGTTTTCAAGACATTCAAGTCTCAGCTTATCTGAGAATCTTTACCTAGTGGTAGAAGCTTGCTCTTTGAAAAGTCTCTCCAGTGTCAACAGAACTCTTTAGTCACAGTGTAAATCATTAACCAGCTCTATAGAAAAGGGCACAGAGCACACATCACAGATCTAGCATCATCAGTGGTGGCTTTCTAGGCTTACAAAGCATGAGGGATATGAGTGTTGGGCTGGGGAGCAGGGTGCAAGCAATACAATTTACAACCTAGAAAGATGCTCAGATTTCAAAGTAGGTTCTTAACACCTATTGTCCACCTGACCAAGAAATCCAGCAGTTCAGGAAAGGCCCTTCTTGAGGATGGAAAAATATAGTACCAGCTAGTCCCCTCTGTTCCCAGTGGCTTTGTTTCCTTTAAAGTGGTTGCCTTCTCCTGTCTTTGTGCTAATTATCAACCAGCATTAGGTATCACCTGGCAGGATAGAAACGGTCCAAGCACGTCACTGCCCTCCTCCCGTTGCTAGGTAATGACTCCTTCACCTGAGATGGACAAAATAGGTCAGAAGAGATTCCATAAAGAAGCCTCCATTTGAGGTTAGCACAGTGGCCTCTGGGAAGGAGACAGGACAGGGAAGCCTCTCTTGGGACCACCCACTCAAGTGACTTCATTGTTCTTTCTTCTCACTAGTCCTCAATTCAATGTGCTTGACAATGACAACCCTGGGTGTGGCTCAGTGTGTGTTACCTAGCCCTGTCCCCTGAGAGAGACTTCCCCATCTACTGGCTCATCATTCAGCCTTCACCTCATTATGATAGGTGACTGTTCAGACTGTTCAATTCAATGCTCCCAGCCTCACTGACAATAGCTTTCAAGCATTTGCACTCAAGCTTAGATGTTTCTTGGAGGTGCTGACGCCAACATCTAGCACATTCAAGAGACTCTGAGCAGGTGGCAGGGAAGGACATGGAAAATACAGTCAGCCTTAGTTACACAAAGCTTGTCTGAATGCCAGTCCTGCTGTTTACTGACCGTGCCACAGTGGGCACTTATATCTTGTTGGAGTCTTTGTTTTCTCTTGTATTAAAAAGTAAGCACTTTCTCCTAGGAAACAGCCCAACAGAAATATGAGCTGCACAAGAGTACTTAGTTGGACTGTAACTACAGCAACAAAAATAAACTTTTAAAACCCCTAAAATTAATATTGTTGTTAGATGAATGGGAACTGTCAAGATGCAAAGGTGTTCGCAGTGCAAGCATGATAGCCTGAGTTTGATCTGCAAATTATGCATAGGCATACACAAAAATAAAGGTAATGAAAAGATGAATGGTATTATTTTGGCACATATGTATGGTGAAATGCCAGGCAGGCAGTAAAGCGAACAAAGCAGGATGTCTCAGAAGTTAAGAGTGTGTATTACTCTTCCAGAGGACCTGAGTTAGAGTCCCAGCCCCCACACAAAGCAACTCATAACCACTCCAGGGAATCTGAACAACTCTGGCTTCCTTGAGTGTGTGCAGCACAGCTTGTGTGTGGTCATGGCAAAAAAGCAAGTCTTTTCTGAGATGTAGAAGCATGGGGTTCCACATTCTTTGTGGATAGACATTTGCTGATGCTGCTGAGGAGACGTATAGGCTGCCAACATTTGTACACACTTGTAACAGTCACAGTGAAACTAACCAAGGCTCAATAGTTGGATTGGTGGATTATGGTAGGATTGAAAGGATGCTGTCAAATAAGAGTGTCAGCACTGTTCATAAGCATGTGGGTGACACACCCTTAATATCATTGTGTTTGGAGTCTGGGGGTGTTGCTCACTTGGTAGAATGTTTGACTAGCATGCAGGAAGCCCGAGGTTTTATGCTTAGCACCACATAAAACTGGGTATAGTGATTCACACCTGTATCCCCAGCACTTGGAAAGGAGAATCTGCCTTGTTACATAGAAAGTTCAAAGCCAGACTAGGTTGAATGATGTTCTGTCTCAAAAAAAAATATGTAGCTTGTTATTTTGATTTTTTGAGACAGTCTCCTACAGCCATAGTTGGCTTCCAGCTTCCTGTATAGTAAAAGAAGACCTTAAATTCCTAATTATCCTCCTTCCCTACCTCCCAAGTGCTGGGAGTCCCTTTAAATTTAACAAATCTTTCCTTGAATGTCACTTATTTATTGCATAACAGTGGCATGGTTCTGTGGAGTTTCTCATATGCTGGGTTTGCCATTTGTGTTGTGTTGGACATGGTGCTATTTTAGTTTTCTGTACCACAAGAGGAGACCTGGCTAGATGTAGCCTCAGTTCTGAGGAATAATGCTGCCCAGGAGGAAATGTAGTGCTTCTGGCTAAATGTCCTCCTTCCAAGCCCTTGACTCTTGAACAAGCTGTTGACCCCAGTGTGAGCTCTGTCCTCTACCTAGGCACAACCTGAGAGTTTTCAGGCTCACTAGACACCTTCTTCAACCTGTGGCTTCAGGGGTGGCATCCCTAGCCTCATGTGCAGAGCCCAGATTTATCTCTTTTGCCATGATCTGGTGTCAGAGGTGCTAGATTGATGAGGCTTTGGGTCAGAGGTTCTTATCTGGTACCTTGCTGTATCCCTGATCTTGAGCTGACCCCTGGCATGGGCATGATGGCTGCATGGTCCTGCAGGATTTTATGCTCAGGACTCAGATTTGTACTTATAGCACCATATGTCACTTCTCTGACACTTTCCAAAGGTGAGCACTTGATAATCCTTTTCTCTGAAGGTGTTAACAAGACTCACTTGTGAGTGAATGGTTGTCTGCTGGGTTTCAAGCACCTGGTCTAGAGTTGGGGCCACCCCTTGATTGGCTTGGCAGAAGTCTGTCAGAATCCTTCAGGTTTCCTCTGGTTCCTGTAAGGCCAGACTAGAGAATTAAAGGGGTGTTTTGGGGCTGCACCCACATCCTTAGGTGTTCAGAGTGTCACAGCGTTCTATCCTCATGCACGTTGCTATTCAGGTGTCCTAGGAAATGGGAAACGCTCTTGAGTTTGCAGCAAGCAGGCTTACTGGCATGTCACTTTCAAGCTGAAGAACCTGCAGCTCAGTTTATAGAGCGCTTGCCTGGCATGCATGAAGCCCAGCGTAAACCGAGCACAGTGGTGCAGACCTGCAATCCCAGCACTCAGGAGGAGGAGCAGAAGTTCAGAGCAGTCTTCAGCTAATAGCCAGTTTGAGGCCAGCCTTGGCTACATGAGACCTAAAAAAGAATCTGAGAAATAAATAAGAAAGGACAAAGCAGAGAGAAAGCAGAATGAAGTCAGGCCCGGGTTACTAAGAGAGGGCTGTTGTCACCCACAGGACCTGGAAGGCAGCGGGGCTCAGGCCTCCACCCGTCAAAAACGAGCTTGCAAAATTCCTTAGGATTTTATGGTTGCTTCTAGACAAGGCAGCTCTAGCTGGCTAGCACAGCCCAAGCAGAACCTGCGAGCTGTGGTCACTTTGCCTTAGGGAGTCCATGTTCTGAGAGTTGTTTGTCATTACCCTTGTGAGATCATGCACAGAGATCTGCACAGCACCTGTTTCCTTATCTTCCAGGGCTGATGGCTTTATTGTACTTACCTTGTCATGGCTTTGGATTTTTATTTATTTATATTTGTGTGTGTGTGTGTGAACAACAGAAGACAACTTTGTGCAGTTGGTTTTCTGTCCTACTTTATATAAATTCTGGGAAATCAAACATAGATCACTGGGCCTTCTCCCTCCCCAACCTCTTGCCTGTTCTTCACTTGTCATTATGTCCCAGAGATAGCTCTGCAGTGGCGCCACAAGACAGCGGTTCCTGGGTTTTGTCTGGGAACATAGCCCAGTGCTGGAGCATCTTCCTGGTATGTGCAAGGCCACAGAGTCCATCCCTAGAACCACAAAACCCAAAATGAGACAAAAGCCTCCTGTAGCCATGAAGCCAGTCTGCTGGGGACTAGCTGCCTCCATTCTTTCCAACACCACACAGTGAGCAGATTTGCTAGAGGCTGTCTGATGATTCTGCCAGCATGTTCTTTGGGGGAAAATGTCAGGGCTTTTTTGCTGATTTACTTTCTGCCTGGAGGTTTAGGTAGATGGTGGGTGTGTGATTTCAGTAGATTTCATCCAGGCCCCTCGAGTGCTGGTGAGTTTCCATAGGTAATACAGCAGAGTGCCTGGCTTTGACTACCCCCAGCTGCAGCAATTGCAGCTGGGGGGTGGGGCCTGGGCCCCATGCAGGGTCATGAAGAGTTTGCTGCATAGCAAGAGTGACAGGCCTAGTTGTAAACTCAGTGGGTTCAAGGTGACCTGGCTCAAGCTGATGCTGAGTGCATGTACCCCTTGTGCTTCCTGTGAAACAGGAAATGTGGTGGCCAATATTGACTGTCAACATGACAGGATCTAGAACCACCTAGGATATAACCCTCTGGGCATGCCTGTGAGGGATTGTCTAGATTAAGTTAACTGAAAAGGGCCATGGGCTGGTCTCTCAGAGTGAAAAGGAGTTAGCAAGCTGACTGCCAGAATTCATCTCCTCTGCTTCCTGACTGTGGATGCAAAGTGGCCAACAGCCTCAAACTCCACCTCTTCCAACTTAAACTGTAAGACAGAATAAACTCTTTTAAAAACAGGGGTTCTCTGTGTAGTCTTGTCTGTCCTGGACTTGCTTTATAGAGCAGGCTGGCCTCAAACTCACAGAGATCTGCCTGCCTCTGCCTCCCTGAGTGCTGGGATCACAGGCGTGTGCCACCACAACCAGCTAACTCTTTTGTAAGTTTCTTCTTCTGTTGTCACAGTTACAGGACAGTAACAAAGAAAAAGAACCAAAACAAAACATGGGAAGGAAAACAAAGCAATTCTCCCATAGGAATAGAACACAGCGAGCAGCCCATACTGAGGTTGCAATTCCCTGGCCAGGGCCCTCTTGTTCCCTCCCCTCCCCATCCTGGAATGACAGGTGCTCTCAGCTAGGGTGGGGCTGGGTAGCCCCAGATCAGCAGGATCCTAGGTAATAAAAGAGAAACCCAATTAGAGAGGGAGAAGCAAGGCCCTCCCCCTCCACTTGTGCTGTTCCCAGTTTTTGGTACACCCTGTGAGTGAATGCAGTTAAGCCCAGGTTCCCTGCGAGCTGTGACCATTTACCTGCAATTTTCAGAAGTCCTGATCAGCCTGAATGTCACAACACAACAGGCTTGACTCAGAGAATGACAAGTCACACAGTGGGCCTCCTAGGGCTGTGGGAGGAGCCAATTCCATCAGGGGCAGTTGGTCTTTTTCTGTTTGTATTCATTTTCATTTCTTGGAATATTGCTTCATGATCACAAAATGGCTGCTACAGATCCAGACATTACTTCTATGCCTCAAGCAGAAATACAGAATTGGAGAAAGAAAACAGCATGGGTCTCAGGAAAGCAGAAATTTCTCTTGAAATTTGTCAGAAGTATCCTGTGGCTACTCCTAGATGAGCATATTTAGCCAGGCCTGTTACCTACCTCTGCGGATGGCAGGGTACCAAAGGGGTCAAGCCCAGTGTGAACTGGGAGTGGCTTGGCAGGCTTATCTGCCTGAGACTGGGACTATGTGGAGCCTGTCTGTGTGACTCCATGATCCCTGGAACACAAGATTTTCCCTGGCTTCTAGTGACTGTTTTTCTCTCTCATGCACTCTGGAGGTTCTCAGTTGGAGTCCATCTGCACAGGGTGGGCCAAGACCTCTTGAGGGTAGACACCCTGACCCATAATGTGCTGTTTGTCCTCTCTAGGCTCCTGGAAGAACTCTGAGTGACTGCATTTTTACAGGAGTCTAGGCCTGGTTGTTCAAAGGGTGTGGAAGAAGCTGTTCTCATTCTTCTTCTAGGACCCAGTTTTCCATGTTGCTAGCTACTATCAATCATTGTGACTCACTATGAAGTTCCCAGAATCTACATATATGTTCCCACATTCTGGCTTTCCCAGGGGACAGCAGAGTGTGGCATGGTTCCTCTGACCCACCATAGTTCACTTGGTAGAATTATTTAGACAGACTAAAGAACCAGGTCACTGTCAGTGGCTATGCAGGTAAGGAGATCAGTAAGAAGCAGAGGCTATTGTGAGCTTGAAGTTCTTCTCTATGGATGGAGAAGCAGCCTATACAGCAGAGGCCAACCTCAAACCTCTGATATTCATGCCTCTACTTCCAAAATATGGGGTCCAAAGACTCACCAGAAACCCCTGCCCAGCAGCTGGAACTCTGCACTTGTGGAGATGCCTCCCTTCACTCTCCTGGGCATTGCCACAGCAGACTCTGCACTGCTCTGTGAACCCAGAAAGAAGTGATTGGTGGCCCCTTGATCACACTGAAAACAGTGCCCCTCACTCCTTTCTGTCCCCAACTCCTGTGGACTCTGAAGCCCTATCTTTCCTCCACGCCTCTAACCACACCAGTGCCAGCTCAGATCCCTTTTCCTGATAGTCACCAGGGCAAGGTTAGTACCCAATGGGCAAGCATCCTACACGCTGGATACATCTACACTGTCCCTTCCTCCTAACCTTTCCCCTTTTCTTTTTTATTTTCACCATCTGCCTGGTGATTTCTGAGTCCAGCCTGTTGTGAGACAAGGTTCATGTGAGGCTCACTAAGGCCCCAGTCTGGAACTGTGACCTTGTTCTGAGACCTGTCATCTGATCCAGTAGCTTTCGTGAAGGCCTCAGCTGGTGACTCCAGCAGGAAAGCTGCATGGGAAGGGTCTGCAGGGACAGGGGCCAATGCAACGAGGCCACTAAAGTGCTCAGAACTTACAAGGTTCTGCTTTGCAGCAGCTCTTGAATCTAGTCCCTTCACCCCACCAGAAACTCCCAGTTCTCCTGATTGTCCTCCTGTAGCTGGTCTTTGCTACTTCTCTTTCCCATCTTTGTCCCTCCCCCCCCCCACCCCGGTTTTACCTCCTATCACTAGAAAGGATAGAAGGGAGAGGTAGAAATCCTTGACTCTAATTCTTTCTGCTTTGAGCACAACTACTAACAAATCAAAAACACCCTCCCCCAATGAATGACCACCAACCCCATCTAACAGGACTCTAGCATTAATAAACCCACTGAAAAGTTCCCAGAGTTCCAAATATCACACAATCCAAGACACTATCTTCAGCTAGCAAAACCACTCCTCTGCTAGAGCACAAGGCAAATAATAGTCAGCTGTGAAGCAGCCCCATCCCCACGCCTGGGATTAAGATGAAAACATAGTCTTATATCTGTTGTTGTTGTTTATATATATGTTGTTTTTAAAGAAACCAAAATTCCAAAATTGTCATTACGTTCCCCCATAACTGCCCTGGTTTTCGGACCCCAGTCCATCTCACTGTGGCTACTAGGGTAGAGAGCTGATGGCATTGTTCCATGTCACAAGACTATCCTTCCCATGAAGCAGCTGTTCTCTACCTCTGGGTTGCAATCCCCTTTTGGGTTGAATGACCCTATCACATGGGTCACCTAAGACTATTGGAAAACACAAATATTTACATTATGATTCAGAACAGTAGCAAAATTACAGTTATGAAGTATCAACGGAAATAATTTTATGGGAAGGAGGGTGGAACTGGGAGGAAAAGAGGGGGTGGATATGATCAGGAAGTACAGTGAATAAAAAATAAATTATTAAAATTTTTATGATTGGGGTCACCACAACATGAGGTTCTGTAGTAAAGGTGGCAGCGTTAGGGAGTTTGAGAACCACCGTCCTGAAGCACCCACGTCCTGTGTGGTGAATGCACTCTGACAGCACAGCTGCAAGTGCCCACTCTGATCTCAGAAATTTGGACATTGCCGCTTTGCTCTTCCCATGCCAGAGGACTCACAAGTGATATGCATGGAGCCAGTGTGCATTTTGTGGGGGTGGAGAGAAGCAAGAAGGGGTGGAGATTTGCGTGGAGAAGCTTTCTGTGGCTCTGCCTATGAACTGAAGATCACAGGGGGAAAGGCTGCATCTGTGTGGGATATTCTACAAGCCAGAGAGACTGGTTAGAGCTTGTGGCTGTGGAGTGTTGCAATGTTGCAGATCCAGGGAAAATCACTTTGGGCTATTTTTCAACTCCCTTAGTAGCCATTCCTAGCCCACCTCTGTTTTTGATCTAACATACCTTTGAGTGTACTAGCTTAGCAGGCCATTGGTTTCCACCAACCCCAAAGCTCAGCATGTCTTCAGATAGCGCCTAAGGCCTACAGCCAGTGTTCCCTGCTGTAATCTGCCTGCCTGAGGTTCCCAACAGTGTGTTGTAAAAGGGTCTTGATTATGATTATTTGTTCTGTAACTAGAAAAATGGTATAAAAACCAATTCCACCATGGACTTTGGGGGAACCTGAATCTCCATTTCCAGGCCACAGTTGCTTAGATTTGGCCCATAATAAACTACCTCTGGTTTCATTTGAGGCAGGACTTGTGTTTTGCATAGACATGCCTCATTCTTCTCCTCATAGATCACTTCCAGCCCTCTCTTTTTCCCTCTCTTCAGCTCTGGCAAACACCATTTACAGGAAAGTCCCCCAGGCCCACACCAAAGTGACAGTCTGAGCATGTGCTAACCTTCCAAATCCTGGTTAGGAGCTCTGAGCTGAGTCCCACCTGAGCAGGCTCAGCAGCAGATCCAGGTCCCGCTCACATGTCATGTGTCTTTATTGTTAGGACTGAATGGCCCCACTTCCCCTTATTTGGATATATCCCTGTTATTGGCCATTGTCTAGAATGGCTGGTGAGTTATGCAATGGTCCTTGAGTTTATTGAAGCCAATGGTGATGGTGGTAAACCGAGATAGAGATGTTTGAAGGAGGATTACTCTTTGGCAGAGACTTGGGGGATCATATTAGTGAGAAACAAGTACCTGAGAGCACCTCTTTATTCATCCAGGCTCTAAAGATTCTCACTTCTGGCTGTTTGGATCAACATTCTCAATGAGAACAAGCATAAACCTGGATAAGATGTCTCTTAAGCCTGTGGGATGGAATTGGAGCCCTAACTAGGCAGTAGAATCATGTATATCCAGAAGAAGGCAGAAATTCAAACAAACATGCTAGCTGGGTTCTGTCTTCATCTCTGTGGGTCTGCTGATTTGGGGTGAGAAGCTGGGGATTACTTTTGACCACATTGAGAGGCAGGAGGCCAAAAGCAGGTTTCAGGCTTGTCAAGGTCAGGGCCCTCATAACTTCCAAAGTGAGTGGGAAGTCCAGTGGATCACATCCTATGAATAAGGAGGACCTCAAAACAAAGCAAACAAAACTATGGCTTAGCTTGCAGTCACCCCAGTGTCCCTAAAAGTATCTACCAATGGCACAGTGTCAAGGTGACCCCAGGTTGGCCACACTCCAGGCATGTAGCTAAAATTGAATGATTATCTCTGGATAAAGACATCCCACTGGGCCTCAATCTATTCATGAGGCCACTTCTTCAATGCAAGTGACCTGCCTTTCATCAAAGATCACCAAAAATGCAAGCAGACATACAAATACAACTTAGAAGAAGCATAAAGAACAGGTGATAGAGGAATACAGGCTCTAGAAAAGAATTATCAGGGCTGACAAGATGGCTCAGTGAGCAAGAGCACTTGCCCAGCATGCCTGACAATCCCTGGGACCCACACGGTGGAAGGAGAGAACAAGTTGTCTTCTAACCTCTACATGTGTACACCTTTTCCAGTCCTGTGCAAATAAATAAAATGTAAAAAATATTAGATAGTCTTTAAAAGAATTAAACATATACTATTCAAGAATATAAAAAAGAAAAATTAATTTCAATAGAAAATTGGAAATTTACAAAAATTATAGCAGCTTTGGAAAAAAACAGAGCTGAAAAATTTTTTTCTGAAAAATCTAATAGCAAATTAGGAACACCTTGAGTGTCTTTTACTAGACATTAGAAATAGCTGAAGAGAGAATTAATAAACTGAAAAGAGGTCAGAGGAAAGTACACATTCTGAAGTCAGTAGAGATAAAAGTCTAAGACAGGAGAATGGGCTCTAGGCACAAAGAACACAGTAGATGGACCGAGTTTCAGAAGTAGACAGGTGGTCTTGTCTAATGGAAAGCAACAGAAAAGCAAACTGGGCCATAGTAGCCCTTGTATTTCAACCTGATCCTTGCTTCCACATCAAGAGTGAAGGAATTCAGGTGTATGGCATGTTCCTGGTTACACATAGGTGGGTTTTTTGTTTAAAATTACATTTTTTTCATGTGCATGTGTGTTTATGTGTGGGCACACGGATGCAAAAGTGTGAATGTGGAAGTTAGAAGACAACTGTGGAGTCCTCTAATTCTGCCGTGTGAGCCCTGAGGTTTGAACTTAGTCACTAGGCTTTACTCGGTAAGATACCTCAAAGAGTGGGCTCTCTCCTCCCACTGTGTGGGTTTGAATTCAGGTCATCACGCTTTGTAGCAGGCACTCTCATCCTTTGAGTCATCTCAGCGGCCCCAGACATCAGTGTTTTAACATGCTCTGTGCCATTAGTTATCCTGCACCACAATCTTCCTATGTCTTGGGGACTCCAGACATTGCTTTTCATGTAGCTGAAAATTCTAAAAATAGTAGCTTGGGCCAGGCTCTTCCCTAAAGTTCTTTGGCTCGGGCTCACTGGTGCATCTATGTGTCAGGCCTGGTGGTACACGCCTTTAGTCAGAAGGCAAAGACTTCTGGTCCAGGCTGTTGGTCCTGGGTCCTACAAGAAAACAGGCTGATCAAGCCATATGACGCAAGTTAGTAAGCGGCAATCCTCAGTGGTCTCTGCATCAGCTCCAGATCTTCGCCTTGTTTGAGTTGTTGCCCTGAGTCCCTTCAAGTAGACTATGATATGGAAGTGTAAGCCAAATGAACACTTTGCCTCCATCTTGCTTCTGGTCATGGTGTTTCATCATAGGACATTAGGTAAAGTGTTTGCCAAGCAAGTATAAAGACCTGAGTACACAGCAGCACAGACTTGTAATCACAGCACTAAGTAGGTAAAGATTCCCGGGGCTAGCTGGCCAGCCAGTCTAGACAAACCAGAGAGCTTCAGGTTCAATGAGAGACCTTGTCTTGAAATATGAGCTGTAGGGAGATGGCTTAGCAGGTAAAGGTGCTGATGACCCGAGACCCCTGAAACCCATTTAGTAAAAGAAGAGAATGTATTCCCAAAGATTTCCTTCTGACCTCCACAGGCACATCAAGCCATAAACACACACACACGCACACACGCACAAGCACACACACACAGAGTATAGATAAATTAAAAATATTTTTAAAAGGTAGAGAGTAATTGAAAATACCTGGTACTGACCTCTGACTTATACACACATGCTCTCATACATGCATACACACACATGAACATAAACACATGAGCATGT
Organism: Pachyuromys duprasi; assembly: GCA_028658305.1. NCBI lineage: Eukaryota > Metazoa > Chordata > Mammalia > Rodentia > Muridae > Pachyuromys > Pachyuromys duprasi. The sequence continues at coordinate 107,038,378 of CM053753.1, read as the reverse complement.
AGCCACATCTCTCTCTCTCACACACACACACCTGCCCCACTGATACGACTTTTCACCTTCCAGAAACCTGTTTCATCACAGGGGCTTAGAACTCCAACAAGTGATCGTGGGGAGGTGACACAAATGTCTTGTCTAGGAGAATGACTTGTCCCCGGCAACTCGCTTTATGCTTTTTATTAACATACCATTGTAACGCTATTCTACAATTTCTCTGCTCAGTTTTCTTTCGCTAAAAGCTCGAATTAATTCAAAATTTGAGCTACTGGGAACAAGCTACTTCAAGCAAGCATTCCCTGACAGGTTTATTTTGTGAGCACAGGTTTTTATTATGTTGGAGGACCAGGCCTTCCCTATCTGGTGTTATTCTGAATTTTCACGATAGCCAATGAGAGTTTTCTCATGTGTCTATTGCCTACTCTTATGTTTTCTTGTGTGACATATTTTCAGACCATTTAAGTTTCTATTTCATTGAGCCATTTATCTTTTTTTTTTTTAAAAAAAGATTTATTTATCTATTATGTATACAATGTTCTGTCTGCATGTATGCCTGCATGCCAGAAGAGGGCACCATATCTCATTATAGATGGGTGTGAGTCACCATGTGGTTGTTGGGAATTGACTCAGGACCTCTGGAAGAGCAACCAATGCTCTTAACCTTTGAGCCTTCTCTTGAGCCCTGCCATTTGTCATTTTAAATTTTACAGAATTTGTCATCTTATTATTGAGTTGTATCAGGTTTTAATATATTTTTGGAATATGAGGCTGGAGAGATGGTTTCATGTTTAAGAGCACTGGCTGATCTTACAGAGGACCCCAGTTTGATTCCCAGCACCTACATGGTAGCTCACTACCATCTGTAACTCCAGCCCCAGGGGATCCGATACCCTCTTCTGGCCTCCTCTGGCAAGCACACAAGTGATGTACAGACATGCATCCAGGCAAAACACCTACACACATAAAATAAAAATAAAAGAAAAAAGAAATTTTAGATATATATTTAATTGAAGTTCTTTATCATAGATAAATGTTGACATTAATGTAAGTGTATATGTGTATATGTGTTATACATTTTAAATCATGATATATATAATATAAACCTTTTCTCCTGGTTCATGTTATCTGTTGATTTTCAGTAAGTTTTAGTTTCAGAGAAGTCTAGTGTTGTGTCCTGTTTTTTTAAAAAAAAGTGTTTGTTTCCCTAAATAGAGGAATTTTGAACTGTAACGATTGCTTTTGATGCAATCACCCCTGGTGTTACGCCTGGAAGGGGTGGGGACTCACTGCTTGTCACTCTTCCTGCAGCTCAGGGCTCCTTTTCTTCTCTACTGAGGTGCTGTGTCATCCTTGTCAGAGAAGATTTGAACAGGTAAGTGAGGGGCATTTGTGGAGCCTCTCCTTGGGTCCTTTGGTCTGTGTATTCATCGTTTGAAAGTATGGCTTTGCTGGTTAGTGTTTAATTTCTGGGTGGATTTCAGGACACTCACATGCCATGTCTTCCCAAGGGAATTTCCTATGGCTCTCCTATTCGGGCATTTTTATTTTTATAAGACAAGGTCTTGCTAAGTAGCTCATCTTAGCCATGGATTCATGACCCTCTCTGGCTTGTAGCTCCAGGTCTTACTTTTCTCTTTAGGTTTTTTAAACACTTTCCTCAATGCTGATATGTAATTTCTGGTGTAAAGATTTAAACAGATTTTGATAAAATTGTAACAGTGGCTTTTTTTTGATATTGCTGTAAATAATGTAAGAGTTCTTTGATCATACATAAATCAAAGTTGACTCTTTTTAGTCTCCATTGCGTCCTGCAGCTTCCTATACTTATTTGCATCTGGTCATCTGATTGCTTATCTTTGCAAGATTTTCTATACACATGCACAAGGAATCACAAGGCTGGGAGACATGTGATTTTACTTCTTTCTTTCCCCCAAAAGGAAGAGCCTTTCTGTGAGCTGTCGGATCAATGGCACCCTTGCCCAGCTCCTGACTGTGGTCACCAGGTTGAACTTCATTTTTCTTTCCAACCCTCTGAAATGTCTTCTGATGCCTTTAGATATGGATTCTTTCTTTTGTCTACATCAAACCATCCTCAACATCCAATCTCATTGGTTACTCCATTTTCTGGATTGAAGAACTGGAGTTAAAGTGGTTCTGAGTTGCCTTGTGGTTGCTGAGAATTAAACCCAGATCCTTTGCAAGAGCAGCACCAAGTCCTCTGAACTTCTGAGTGATTCCCCTAGGCCCCTTAATGTTTTATCTTTTTACTTTTAAATGCATCCAGACTAGACAATTGTGGTAACATTTTGGTTCTGATTCTCCCAGGGTAACATTTCCATGGCCCCTGGGCACCATCAAAATCTGAAAATGAGCAGAAAATTTGCAGCATATAACCTGCAGACTGTATCCAAGGTCTACCCAATTCCTCAGCATGCTTTATGTGGTCTGGCTTGCAATCTGTACTTGGTTGCAGTGCTGTTCCATCTCTGCAAACATGGAACAATATTTGCTTGAACATTTTTGGGGGGAAGCTGGATTGCATATGTTAAGATGACCTTGGATTTGGGTCACCTGCTGTTTGCAGGTGACAGTATTTTGAAAAAAGCCGTATAAGTGATGATGTCTGCCTCAGGCTCTGGCTCCTCCCCTCATGCTGGGCTTTTTAGCTGTTATAAGTTTACAGCTGGCTTAAAGTCCCAGACTGTTTGGAACCAAATGTTTATATCTCAAATACACTGTAAGACAGTGGGACAAAGGTCAGGCCACTGGCTTAAAAGAATGCCTACATGTTCCAGCATGTTTCCAGAATCAAGGAGACTTGGGGTAGCGGTGGCCTGCAAAGACTGTTCCTGTAAGGACAGCCTCACTAGAGCTACAGAATACCCAGGGAACATGACACCGGAGGACAGATCATACCTCCTGCCAGCTTGCAGTGCCATCCTGGTGCCCAGACAGTACCCACATTGTGGCAGCTGTGTGAGTGACTCATGACATTATCCAACAGTCTCTTAGTCTTTGTAATAAGGAAAGGAGTCCCAGCTGTTGGGGCGTCTCCAGCTATGGGGGTAGTTTGGAGCAGAGTGGACTACAAGCATTTATAAAGCCCCTTTCGGCCCCATTTATTCCTGGTTGGGAACCTGCCCATGCTGTGTACCTTGGGGGAGAGGGATAGTGGGAAGGGTGTTAATCTTATAGTCAAGCTTGCTTTCCTCTGGGATTTCTCCTCGTTATAGCCCTTTTGTACCAGTTTGTTTCTCTAGACTTATAACTCAGGAAGGGTGGATCCAGGGAAGACTGTAAATTAGACAAAGAGTCTATTCAGAGCCCTTTTCTATCCTTTGACACTTTAAATCCTTTCAGTCTTAGGAAGCCAAAGGCTCCTCCCCTCTTCTTTTTATATAACAAGAATTCAGGAGAAGAGGCTAAGTTATATTAATTCTTACTCATGTAAAAGACTGGCCAAGAATCATATCTTATGAGAGAATTCCCCTGAACAAAGACACCAAAATCTATAAGTGATACCTAACCACACTGGGCTGGCTAACGCTCTATTTCTTATATCTTAGAACTACAGATAAGGCTTGGAGGGCCCCAGTTTAAGGGAGCTCAGCCAAAGCTGCTACAGTTTAAAACCTAGAAAGCTTTCAGCTCAGTGGTTAAGGCTCAGCTTGTACCAGCACTGGCCTTTGGGCATTTTTCAATCTCCCCAAACTGCCATTTCTGTTTCCAAAACAGGGTTCAGGTAGGGCCTCTCAGGGTACAAGTGTAGATTTTCACGGTAAACCTGCTAGCACTTAGGATGCTGAGTAGCTCCTTTTGCATGTCCAGTTCCTGGCTCATCCAGGCAGAGGCAGGTGGGCAGAACAGAGTCCAGGCAGATGTGGGCTAGAGCAGTACAGCAGCTGCAAGTGTACCATTTGCTTTGCTGTATGCCATAGCCTGGGTGATCTCTACCTTTAGGGGACCAAGGAAAAAGTGGGGCTTCTAGAAGAGAGGCAATAACCAGGTAGAGAAGAATCAAGAGCGTACAGCCGCGGGAGTGGTGAGCTCATCTAGGTGTGGAGCCCAGCCAGTGGGAGGCTGTCAGAAGAGGCAGAGCTCTGGGTTGGCCCCGTGCTTCATCTAACTAAACCCAGAGGCGCTAACCTGAGATAGGCTCAGGCACCTGAATTCTCCTACCATGTCTGCATTTGTTAGATATAAACTTCATCTAAAATGGGTATTTCCTCCTTAGTACTTCTTAGGATGGGCCAATTCATTGTGCTACGACATTGGCAATGTCTCTAAGGTTCAGAAACAGTAAATGGCTTCTTGCCAGAACACATACAGTCCTTCATGGGACGGGCCAGTTCACTGGGCTGCAACACTGATGGCATCTTTAAGGGTCAGGTACAGTCAATGATTCCCTTTCAGAAGCAATACTGCTTTTTGTATGGTTTAGGAGACCTAGATAACAATCAGGGACCCTAAGTTGATTTTAAACATAGGGTTAGGTGGGGATAGCTGAGAGAAAGGGCAATGTCTTTTCATTTTTAGTATGTAGAAAGTCTCGCAAAATAGAAAGTAACGTGTCTCAATCCTGACATTTGAAAAATGTTGGCAGAGATCCAGACATGCTCTGAGAGACAAAGAGGGCAAGTGGGCTACCATGCAGCCCAAAGAGAGAGCCCATGCCCAGCATGCTCCAGGCTCTATCCCCAGCACTTTCAGACAAAAGTAGGGAAGAAAAGGAATGGGGAGGAGGGGAGGGAGAGAGAGGCTGAAGTCCACAGTTTAGAGGAAGAAGGTGCTGTGCTGACTCAGAAAGCTGGGGATATCAGGAAATCGGTGGCTTGTTTTCCAGTGGTCAAAGGTGAGGTCACATGAGAGAAGGCAAGATAACAGTAGAAGAACAAGCTAGGAAGTACGCACTGCACCCTCCAGTTGTTTGAAAAGAAAGCTGTAAAAAAAAAAATCAATAAAGACTTAGGAACAAGGAAATAGCCAGGCCCTTGGGAGGGACCCTTTGCTCTACCTTCCAGGAACAAGTGGCTTACCACTTGCCAGACACCACAAGAAATCAAGAGTTTCGCTAAATGTGGCAGAATACAGAAGGTGTCTTGGACAGGGCAGGAGTAATTGTAGTCTTCCCCTATAATCTGGAAACAATGGTCCGTGGGAAATCTATCACTGGGGAAGTCAAATGACAGGGTCACACTTTGGTGAAGAACCAACCTCATGGCTTCTTCCTGTCTGGTAAGCTTCAAACTGTCATAGCCAGGCTACTAAGATGCAAATGTTAAAGGTTTTACTGAAGAATATAGTACCTAAACTCAAAATACACATCAGGTCAAAAGACAGCAGTAGTTTTTTATTTTTGTTTTTCCGGTTCCTGGAAACTTTATTAACACTGGGCCAGAAGGATATTCAAAGTGGAGGGACAAGACCTAGAACTGTTCCCAACCTCCCACCATTTCCTGACCTTATGTCTGAGAGGATGGAGGTATATTTGCCTTCATTAAGTCTGTATAGAAGCTCCTCTAGACTTCACCCAACTCTTGGGCTGCCTGGGGCATCCCTGGAGAACCTCAGGCCCATTTCTTTCCTTTCTCCACCTTGGTGGAGTGTGCCCATTACCTAGGAGATGTGCCACCCCAAGGCTCTTCTCTACTGTGGCCGGATGGTTCCCCTGACCCCTTCATACGCATGTCCCTCCATCCAATTCCCAAAGGCCTCTTTCCTACACTTCTTGTCAAGCATTTTTTGATGACATATGGTACCTGAAGCTCCTTCATAATCATCTCCCTGCTCCTCCTCTCCCCACTCCTCATCTTTCTCCTCCTTCCCCTCCCCCTTCCTCCCCATCTTCCTCTTCTTGTTCCTTCCCCTTCTTTCCCTCCCCTCCTTCCCTTTTCCTTCCTCATACTTGGGTCTTGTCCTCTAGTGCCCACTTGGGAGCATGGAAATTTCTAGACAGTAAAAATCCAGGAAGTGTATCTTCCTCTAAGACTCTCATGCTTCTAACTATTGTCCATATTATCTACCAGGGGCCTCGAAACCTTGGGGCTAAGCATTTACCAACCTCTCTGCTTTCAAAAGAGGAACAATAAAGGGCCAGTGACCAGTCTCCAAGCTTGCCTTCACAGTCCTGGCATGGGGTTTAGATTTAAGCAGAGGGCAAGAGTTATGAAGAACTAAGCAGGCCTGGTCAAACTGTAGCCCTGCCAACCCAGTTTTGTCTGTACTGAGGAAATTCTTTCTTGGTAGATAAGTTCTTCCCTTTTCCTTCTCCTAACATGACACTGTGGAAATTTCAATTCCCTAGGGTTCCATCTCAATAGTCTGATAATAGAGAGTAAGGTCACCAGCATCTTTGTGAGAAATATCTTTACTCCTGTCAGAACAGTTACAGGGTTAGCCTGGGTGATAGCCACTCATGCAGAGCAGGGTAGGCTCCCTCACGAGGGCCATTGCCCATCTTTTCCAGGCTGTCACCCACATCCCTGCTGCTGGGCTGGGGAGACAGAAGGTTTGGAAAAGGTGTCTAAGGAGCAGAGGTTTCTAAGACACTTCTTTTATTCCTTTGAGCAGGTGTTTGTTTTGTTCCAATTTGGATTTTTTTAAAGGTGTGTGTGTGTATGAGAGAGAGACAGAGAGAGAGACAGAGATACAGAAAGAAAACAGATGTATGTATCATACACATATATCTTCAGTAATAATGTGGACCTTTCTGTGTTTGCATGTGTGTGAGCATGTGTCCTTCTTCAGGTGACACCCACCTTGTTGTGTTGGGACAGGGTGTCTTAGTGGCCTGGAGCTCTCTAGTTAGGTGGGGCAGGCTAGCCAGTGAGCCCCAGGGATCCTTCTGTCTTCATCTATCCAGAGCAGGGATTATAAGCTTCAACCACTATGCCCACTTTGGATTTTGTCTGTCTGTCTGTTTTAATGTGCTAAAGTTAGATTTTCCTGCTGGCAGGACAAGCATTTTAGTTATTGAGCTACTTCACCAGGTTCATTTGAATTGGTTTTTAGATGCAGGTTCTTGGGCCTTGCCTCATACCAACTGACTCTGAGGCCAGGCCCAGGGACTTGGCATCAGTGAGTGTATGAAGCCTTTGCTGTCAGCTCTCAGGCTGCTGATAATTTGACCTTGAGGTTTGCAACTCTCACTCAAGAACGACTTTTCATGAGGTTAGCTTTGAGCAAGCCTTGGCTAGTTTAACCTGGGTTTCTCTCTGTTAGGGCACAGGGCCCCTACCATGTTTATGTGTTCCTTGTAAATACTTATGAAATGGTCTACGGTCACTGGGCTCCCAAGGAAGTTTGAACAATCATCTTATCTCCAATAACCACCTATCACAGGGCCTGGCACTGACTATCAAACCATTTTATAACTGGCCCACATATGGATGGGTTGGGTTTCCCCCACTCTCCCTTCAAGGAAGTGACACCATCGTACCATGGACTGATTTGTTCAAAGCACCCCAAGTAAAAGCTCCACGATAAGATTGCCTAGCCATTGCTGTCCTCAGGTGAGTGATCAGAGCTGTACATGAACAGCCCGAGTATGCCAAGAAGTTCAAATAAGCACATCTTTCTGAAACCATGTTCTCTAGATGCCCAGAGGATAATAATTTGGCTGAAGCATGAATCCTATCTAATGGTGAAAGTGAGTCACACTCCCACTTCGAGAGGACTCAGCAGGCTGTAATTTCTAGAACTATTTCCCAAGTTCCATCTGCCTCCCTGTTTGTTTCCTTTGGTTTTCTGACCCCTCGGCAGTCCTCAGACTTAGCTGCTCTTGAGGAGGTTTGAAAACTCCTGTAAATAACTGCCTCTGCCCTTGGTGAGGAGCTTGAGGCATGGATCCCTAAACAACAGCAAACTCCTCCCAAGGCCTAGGAAGATGGCTTAGTAGGTTAATCACTTGCTGCACAGTGTGAAGACTTGAATTTTAATCCACAGCACTACATAAAATCTGGGTGGGCATAGCAGCCACTTGTAATCCTATGATGGAAAATTGGAGACAGAATATTCCTGGTGCAATCTGGGAGGCTGGACTACCTGAAATGTCAGGCATGCGCATGTGCTTGTGTATAGCACACACATACACATACTCACACACAAACTCAAGCACATGTGAACATACAAACATACGAAACACACATACACATATGCAAAAAAGAAAACCCTTTTCAGGAATTTCCAGTATACAGCAAGGTCAAAGTAACAGGTCCACAGGCCTGAATAGAATCAGGCCATTCAGATGGCCCTTCTCCCCCAAAATGTGGAAAGTACTTGAAAAATGAGTGAGAAAACTTTGCTTACATGGTATAAATGGATGAAATTCAGCTTGTCCAGGGCTGTGTGGTCTTCACAGTGGGTTCTTCACAGAGAAGGATATTCTTTACCCATCCTGAGGGAGAAGGATGAGTCAGATAGTACCCTGATAAGCAGCAGATAGGAATGGGGGCCATGACTTGGTAACAAAGACAGTGAATTTCCAAGATGGCTGTTATCTTCTTGGACCCTCCTGACCTGAAACAGAAACCTGGCAGCTTAAAATAGGCCTCATGGGCTTTTTATTTCACCAGTAGGCCCTCTGGTAATGGACTGGCTCAACAAGTTCAAGATTGGATCAGGGCTTGTTACACAACAGATCTGGCAAACTTCATCATTCTTCAAACTGACCAATCCTGGATTAGGGAGGAAGACCCTTCAAAGACTTAAATCAACAAGCAAACAAAAAAAGCACAACCCTCAAGGAGAAGACAGGCTTTGGTTTCCTGACACCGCACTGCTACCCCCACTTTGTAGAGCAAACATTCATCTACCCGAAAATGATATTTTTAACCTTGCCTTAAACCTTTTTCCTGTTTGACCAAGAAAAAGCTGACTCACATAGACAGGGCAAATGGGGTAGTCATGGCTAAGGTTCAAGGGCTTTGGGGAAGAGAGTATCTTGGGGGAGAGAGAGTGAGAGAGAGAGAGAGAGAGAGAGAGAGAGAGAGAGAGAGAGAGAGAGAGAGAGAGAGAGAGAACTAGGAAAGAGGAAGACCTGATGGGTTAGCATGGAAGGAACCATGTGGGCCAGGAGAAAGGACTCCAAGAATGGCATGGAAAGGATTGGCCCAGATAAAGAATGTTAGCCAAGTATTTGGGATTGTGTATGAGAGGTAGCCCAATTAGGAATGATTAAAGCAGATGTAGGGGGTGGAGGCTGGACAATAGGAGATAGCGTAGGTGGAATTACCTGCACCAAGGTGCAGCCCAAGGTGATGTAATTATAAAATCTATCAGGAGTCTGTGTCCTTTATTGATTGTAATAGTGAGTTAGATAATGACACCATAATAACTATAGACTAATGATAAACATTGTTAGACTGTGCCTTTAATTTTTCACAATACTGTGTATGCTGTATGTGTATGTTTCACTATCTGTAATAAAAGTCTCTTTTGTTTTCTGTGTGATTCTGCAGCTGTGCTTGAGAATTTCCCTGCTGCTACCTGTCATGTCAAGATTTTCCTGCCCTTTTAATTTTTTAGCTTGTAGAAAAAAATGGACCAGATCTCATAAACAACATTAAGTTTATTGTGTGGTTGCTCTTAGTAACCACTCCTGGATCAAACTCTCTGCTGGTGTAATTAAGATTTCAGCCCTGGCTGAACACTGAAGTTCCTGAGCTAAAAAGGAACAGGTGCCTGGTCTAGGTGAGGCCTGGACATTGGAAAATTTTTGTTTTCTGGGTTCCATTCGAGAATCACTGCTTTTGTATCTGTTATTGAAATTTATATGAACTTGGTGATTCTGATACTTAGGAGACTGAGGCAGGAGGATCACAAGTTCCAACCTTGGCTAAACTACATAGTGAGCTTCGTTCTCTGTCTTACTCTTTCTCTCTCTTTCTCTTCTTGGAGACAGTTTCTCACTAAGTAGCTATGGCTGGCCTGAAACTTGTACAGCAGGCTGATTTCAAACAGTTCTACCATTAGGGTCTGGAATACTCTGAAAGAACAAACCCAGACTTGAGTAGTATGCAAGCAACAAAGAACATTTATTCTGCAGAAGTCCAGTATGAGCTGAGGAGAGCACCTACTTCTCTTCCCAAGGACCCGGGTATGGCTCCCAGCACACAACCACTTGTAACTCCAGTTCCAGAGGACCTGACACTTCTTCTGGCCTCTGTGAGCACCCCACACACATACACAAAATGAGAAAGAAGTCCAGCATGCTGGGGCTACCACCTTCACAACATGGTGGCAGCCAGGAGGGGAGCACGCAGGCCTCTTTTAAAGCCAGGAAGGATAATTCCTACTGTGGCTACATAGCCTTTGACTGATTCCTGGTGCCTGGAGCCCATGGAGGCTATGTAACTCTGGTTTGGACTTAGGTGCTTTTCAAACCAGTAGTTAAGCAACCTTATCTTCTCCAGGCCAGCTGTCTTGGCTGTTTCTGATTGGTTGCCCTTCTTCTGTGTTTTTAGTGTTTTATTTTGTTTTTTTCCTCTGTAACTCTTAGGCCTGCTCTGTCTAGCTAAAAAATGAAGCCCATCATGGAGTTTTGGTCAAGCTTATTTAGCCAGGATTTCTCACTACCTCTGTTTCCTGAGTGCTAGGATTATATAGGTACTACCACCGAACCTGCTGAAGTCTTTATTTTATTTTTTTATAACATTCAGTTTTAATCATTTCATTGTTGGAAGTGTCTAGGGTCGTAGCCCTTTTCCTCTGCCTTGGAGAGGCTTTCTCTCTGTCCCACGCACTTCCTGTTGAGATGTAAGCTACACATTCATCACTGTGTGTCAGTGTCTACCTTTTTCTCACCAGGATCTTTTAGATTTTCTCCTGGTCCTTTATGCCCTCCATTCTCATTGTAAAGAGTCTGTGTATTTATTTCTATTTACCTCTCTCTGACTCTTCAGTGTTTACTCTTCTGTTTTAAAAAGCATGCCCTCCTACCTTCTTGGAAAGCTGACAAATGTGATGTGGCTACTTCTACACTACTCACCAGCTTCAACTCCAGCTTTCATATTAAGACTCTGTTGAAGTGCCTTTATTTTATTCTTTATATTTTTAAGTTTCTTACATATTCTCTCTTTAACTGTGTCCTTTTTAAGATTTATGCAATTTGTGGGATTATCTCCACTCCTAGAGTTTTGGGGTTTTGTTCCTAAAATTTCCATTAGTCATTCTTACGGAAGTATTTTCTTTTTATCTGCTGGAGTTACTTCAAAGAATCCAGTTCTCTTTTTCTTCTTATCATGATTCCCACTTCTTTGTCTTTGAAAACTATTCACATGCAGGTCCTTTGCTATTTACCTTGTCATTTAGATTTCCTCAGGAAAATTCTTCCATTTTTCACACCTGGTATCTTTTTCAAGGCATCAATTTTCTTCTCAACCTCTGAGTGTCATTTTGCACATATGCCTAGCTTTCTTCCTCCCTCTCTTAGCCCACTGTGGTAGGCAGGTTTGTGATTAACTCCAATTTCAATTCTCTTCTTCCATGTTTGAGCAAACAGTCTATTCAGATTAGCCCAGCCTGGTATATTTAACCCTGCCTCTCTAGGAAGAGTAGTCTCCAGGCTTTGGTACACATGGGTGCTATATACGTGCCACCCAATAGTATTTGGCTGGTTGCTTGAGGATGTGCCACCTGCTTCCTTTTGTCCATGTAGACTGCTCCCAGCCCTTTATGGCCCCTCCCAGAATGTGACCTTGTCTCCATGAGGATACTACCCAACAGTTGGAGAGAAAGCTGGCTAGGTGAGTATAGTCTTATGATTATCATTTCCCACCCTGCCAGCTCATGATTCAGATGATAACACTCCAAAGGACTATGGTGGCTTAGGGATGGTGAAGTGGAAGTTTCTGGTTTTCTTGAAGACTCAGTTTTCACATGTGATGCTTTGCTGCAAGCTGGGTATGTGATGTTTGGCTGGAAGTTGGCTTGTGAGAGGGCACATGATGTTTTGCTCTCTCATGCAAGGTGTGTGACTTTGGCCAGCTGAGAACATCTGTGGGTGGACTCTGAGGAGAGAAGATGTATAGAGGCCTTCACACAGTGAGACATCACTTCTTGGATTGACATCGCTGTGCTGATCTTTGTGCTTCATGGGAAGAAACATTCCAGAGAACTTCTCTAGGCAATCCAACTGAGTCTTGCAGCTTTCTCTGAGTTCATATTGCTGCTTGGTGTTGGCCTTTGAACTGGACTGCTGGTATCCTGATGACTAAGTTTGGTAATGCCCTAGAGACCCATTGATCAGCAGCAAGTAGATAAGAGAGGTCTAAAGTCCTTTTTCCTACCAATCTCTTACCAAGGTTGGCGAGTTGGAAGGAAGGTAAAGGTTTTTAAGAACCCTAAATAAAGTAGGTTTGGTGAAAATCTAAGCCTACAGGCTAGCTCTCAAGGGACCATATAGATTGCCAAGTGCCAAGTAACCCCCTGTTCTCTTCATGTGAACCTGGGCTCAGAGAAAGTTCCTATTCATGACTCATCATTTTAGTGATTGTCTTCATGAGAAGTTATAGGGACCATTTTCCATATCATTCTGTACAATCATAAAAGGATGCTTATACAATGGAGTTTAAAGAATGTCTGTATAATGACTCATCACCTCTTCTCCTCTTGCTTCCATCTTTTCCGTCATCAGCGTGCTCAAGCCTGCTGGTCTCCCTGGGAGAATCCTAGCTTAAAAGAACAGAATTGTTGATAGGAAAACACAAGATGTCAGAGGTGCTTGTGGACTGTGTGTGTGTATGTACTCATGTGCATTCATATATTCATGTTTGACACAAATACTTGTGAGTGGAGTGTGTACATGTGAAATCATGAGAATTTACACATATGTGAATGTGTATACATGCAGGTCCATACTTGTACACACTTCAGTATGCATTTATCTCCAGAGCCCATTGAGCTGAGGGTAAGATGGCATTTGTAGATTATCTCAGTTGTAACTATTTTGATCACAGTGACCTTAGGGCAACAGACACAGAGATCAGTCAGTGGTGATCTGTTCCATTCTGGGGCACGGAAGAACAAGGTGAGACCAGAGCAGAGTAAGAGCAATGCGGGCCCACCAGCCTAGGAGAAAGGCCCAATGTTTATGTGAAACAATACCAGCACCACTTGCTTAGTGGTTCTCATTCACCCACAAGCATCCTGATCTGGGCAGGGGCATGTGGTGCCCACCAAACTCTATGATATGTTAATAACTTTTTCACTGCCATAAGCAAATCTGATAAGAAGCAGCTTCAGGAAGGAAGGGTTTCTTTTGGGCTTATAGTTTGACAGGATTCAATCCATCATGGTCAGAAAGGCACCATAGCAGGCAGTTGCATGGTGGCAGAAGCATGAGGTCATATTATATCTGCCCTCAGAAGCAGTGGGCCTGGCTATAAACCCTCAAGATCTGGCCCCGCCTCCAGTGACCTACTTCCCCAGGCAAGGCTGTACCTCCCAATAGTTCCACAGATTTCCCAAACAGCACCACTAGCTACAGAACAAGCATTCAAACACGTGAGACTGTGGGTGACACTTCACATTCAAACCACAGGAGTGGGCTGGGCCCCATCTACACACATTTGTCTGGAAGGACTTGGCACAAATGTACTCTCAAGTTATGGACTTCCAGTTTAGTTATTAGAAACTGCTAGAGCAATTTCTAGAGAGATAGCTCCACAGTTATGTAAGTGTAGTTGCTGTTATTATAGAGCTCAGTTCCTAGAACCCATATTGGGAGGCTCATACCTACCTGTTAGCTCCAGCTGTAAGGGGCCAATATTCTCTTCTGGACTCTGTAGGCACCTGCACTCACACATGAACCTTCTCATACACAGGTGCTTCTTCTTCAGGTAAAAATGGGGCAGACTGAGCTTCAAAATCCCTACCTTCCTTCAAACAATCAAGCAAGCCATAGAACAAAACCAAAACAGAGCTGGCACTTTTTGTCCTCTTTCCCTGCCCCAGTCACTCAGGGCTTGTTTGAAGATGGAACAATAGCCAGGGTGAGATGCTCCCGTTTCTGCAAAGACAGCTGTGGAAGTGAGTTTCATTCTGAGAAAAGCAGAAAAAGAAAACACTTGGAGCCTTACACTTGGACGCACTTAACAACAATAATATTTTGTTCTCGTTGAAGTTCATACTGAAAGAACCCAAACCAAACCCTGCTCAGTGGTTCCTTTGGGAGGGAAAGATATCCACTTGGAATCACTCAGAAGCTTAGATTTCTCCTGAGGCTGTAATCCTTCCCCTAGGATTCAGACCTAAGTGGCCCAGAACATGGCTGAGGGATCCCTGGGATGCAGAGGCCTCCCTCCGGTGGGTGATCTGGGAGCACTGCTGTGCAATAGAGCTAGGGAAAGCTCTTGGTTTGGAGAATGGAAAGGAAAAGTGGTATTGAGCAGGGCAGCTCAGAAGTCTCTAGCAGCTGTCAGCTGATGGATGACCAGGACTAAGGGTGGAATCCAGTCCTGCTGTGTACCATCCCCATGCTCTTGACTTGAACTGTCCATAAGCCCAACAGCCCTGAAGACTCTTATATTTCTGATTTGCCCCTAGCTGGTAGCGCTTTTGGGAGGTGATGGGAACTTTAGGAGGTGATGGCTGGCTGTGATCATCAACCTATTGTATCTCTTAATCACTATGCAGCCTCTGCCCTGCCATCCTCCACATCTCTGGATGTCCAACAGAGGCTTTCCAGGTATCTTCCAGGCTTTCAGAGCTAGATTGGGTCTTCTGAGTCATCCAGCTTCATAAATTAAGTAGCTACCAAGTTCTCACCCTCTCCAGTATGAAGATGCCCCCACTGTAGAGTTACCCAGTTCCTATAATGTAAGTCAATCTAGTGAACCCCTTTTATAATATGTATGTGTTGCTGAAGAGATAGCTCAGTGGCTAAAAGCTTGCTCTGCATCATGAGTATCAGAGTCCAGATCCCAGCACTCACATAACAAGGTGACTGGTGCTGTGAATACCTGCAGCCCCAGCCTCCAGGGATTCAATGCTTTCTTCATAGAGATATATATATGCATATACACATAAAATGTATGTATATATATACATAATATATATAAATATATATATATATACACGTAAAATTATAGCATGTGAAATGGATAGTTTTATGTCTACTTGACATGAGCTTAATTGAGAAGCCTCAATTAAGAAAATGCTGTCTCTGATATGAACTCAGTGGCTGGCTCTTTGATCGCCTTCCCCTGAGGGAGGAGCAGCCTTACCAGGCCACAGAGGAAGACAATGCAGCCAGTCCTGATGAGACCTGATAAGTTAGGGTCCGATGGAAGGGGAGGAGGACATCCCATATTAGTGGGCTGGGGGAGGGGCAAGGAAAGAGAAGAGGGAGGGTGGGACTGGGAGGGGATGAGGGAAGGGGCTACAGCTGGGCCACGAAGTGAATAAATTGTAATTAATAAAAGAAAAGAAAAAAGGAACCTTCAAACATCACTTTCAAACATGGGTGCTTCTTTCTACAAACTAACCTTACCTTCATTGTTGAGATTGAAGGCATGTACCACATGCCCAAACCTAAGTTTTTATTTACCTGTAACCTGCTCTATAGCAGGCTGGCTTTGAACTCTGCTTGCTTCTGTCTCCTGTAGTAAAGGTGTGTTTGTATTCCAGTCAGATCACACAGACCTAGAAGGTGTTTGGATGTGATCTCCTGCCAGAATATCCATGTTCCGAATTAAAATTCTTCTACACAGCACATCTTGCAGGCAGGACAAATTGTAGGTCGAAGGTTTTGTGTCTGGTTGGTGTCCCAACCACTCCATTGGAAGCCTTGTCTGGCTGCAAGAGATGGCCAGTTCAGCCTGTATATCCCCCATTGCCAGGAGTCTTAGCTAGAGTCACCCTCATAGATTCCTAGGAGTTTCATTGAACTAGGCTTGTAGCTCATCCTAGAGGTGCACCCCATTCCAGTTGTTTCCCCTAGTACTCTCTCCCTCTGTCCTCCCTCACCTGATCCTTCCTATTCCCATCTCCTCCCTGACTGCAGCTCAAGACCCTCCCTGCATCCACCCATGATCTATTCTATTTCCCCTTTTCAGTGAGATTCACAAGTTCCTTTTTGAGCCTTCCTCACTACTTAGCTTCTGTGGCTCTGTGGATTGTAGCATGGTTGTCCTTTACAGCTAATATCCACTTATAAGTGAGTATATACCATGTGTATCTCTCTGGGTCTGGGTTACCTCACTCAGAATGATCTTTTCTAGTTCCATTAATTTGCTTGTAAGTGTCATGATTTTCTTGTTTTCAGCAGCTGAGTAGTATTCCATTGTGTAAATGTACCACAATTTCTTTATCCATCCTTCAGTTGAGGGACATCTAGGCTGTTTCCAGTTTCTGGCTATTATAAATAAAGCTGCTATGAACATAGTTGAGCAAATTTCTTTGTGGTATGGTGAAGCATCCTTTGGGTACATTCCCAGGAGTGGTATAGCTGGGTCTTGAAGTAGATCAATTCCCAATTTTCTGAGAAACCACCAAATTGATTTCTAAAGTAGTTGTACAAGTTTGTATTCCCACCAGAAATGAAAGAAGTGAGTAAAGTGTAATTAATAAAAATCAAAATAAAAAATGGAAAAGAAAAGAGATAGTTCACATCATGAAAATGAAAAAAAAAAAAAAAAGAGTGTTCCCCTTGCTCCACAACTTCTCCAGCATGTGCTGTTACTTGAAATTTTGATCTTAGCCATTCTGACATGTATAAGATGGAATCTAAGAGTCATTTGATTTCCCTAATGGCTAAGGAGGTTGAACATTTCTTTAAGTGCCTCATCCAATAGAGTTTCCTCTGTTGAGAATTCTCTGTTTAGCTCTGTACCCCATTTTTTAAATGGGTTATTTGGTGTGTTGATGTCTAGTTTCTTGAATTCTTTATATATTTTGTATATCAGCCCTCTGTCATATGTGAGGTCGGTGAAGCTCTTTCCCCATTTTATAAGCTGCCATTTTGTCCTTTTGATGGTGTCCTTTGCCTTACAGAAGTTTCAGCTTCATGAGGTCCTTTCATTGATTGTTGATCTTAGAGTTTGCTCTTTTGGTGTTCTGTTCAGGAAGTGGTCTCCTGTGCCAATACATTCAAGGCTATTTCCCAATTTTTTCTTCTATCAGGTTTAATGTATCTGGTTTTTATGTTGTGGACCTTTATCTACTTGGACCTGACTTTTGTGCAGGGTGAGAGATATGGATCTATTTGCATTCTTCTACATTCAAACATCCAGTTAGACCAGCACCATTTATCGGAGATATTTTTTTATTTTCTATTGTATAATTTTGTCTTCTTTGTCAAAAATCAAGTGTCCATAGGTATGTAGATTTACTTCTGGGTCTTTGATTCGATTCAATTATCAATCTGTCTCTTTTTATGCCAATACTATGTAATTTTTATTACTATCGCTTTATATAGCAATTACTTTATAGTGAGGGATAGTGATACCTCCAGAAGTTCTTTTATTGTACAGGATTGTTTTAGCTATCTTGGAGTTTGTTTTGTTTTTGTTTTTCCATATAAAGTTAGGTATTTTTTCAAGGTCTACAAAGAATTGTATTGGAATTTTAATGGGAATTGCATTGAATCTGTAGAATGCTTTTAATAAGATGGATATTTTTACTGTTAATCCTATTGATCCATTTTCTGATACCTTCTTCAATTTCTTTCTTCAAAAATTTGATATTATTGTTATACATGTCTTTCACTTACTTGGATAGAGTTACACCAAGAAATTTTATATTATTTGTGTTAGTCTGCTTTCTTAAGGGATCCAATACCACCATCCCAAGGTTGGCACTGCCCGTGATAGGTTGGGCCCTTCCCCATCAATCACTAATTAAGAAAATGTTCTTTTATCATTTCATTACTCATAGAAATAATGTAGTATCTTTTGAATTCTGGAATTTTTAAGTGGGGTTTTCAGTACCTGAGAGTGCTCTCGCCTCAGGTCTTCACTACTTAGAAGACATGAAAGCCTCACACGTAGTCATCCATATGGCATCCTCTCCATCTCAGCTTGTATGTTCATCTCACAGTCTGCACTTATTTAATTTGAATACAATGTGCAGATTCTTCTTCGCCAAATAAACACATCATCTGATGAAAACAGAAGGTAGAAAACTCACTGAGCCTCCTTACACAGTCACCTCCTCACACAGTCACCTCATGCCTCTGCTGTTCCCCGACACCAGCACGGGCCACCTGGGAGCTGCAGCTTGTGAAAATGTTCTGCAGCTTGCAGGAGGGTCTGACTGCAGGAACAGCCACAGACTAGGAAGTCTAAGAACGTTCTCTGCTGCACGTGTGTCACTTGAGCACCATCACCATGTGAGGATGGTGGGAGTCCAGCTGTTTGAGCCAGGGCAGTCTGTACTCATACTGAAAAGGACTACCTTTATTTGAAGGATGAGAAATCCTCTCTTACCATTCTACATTCTGTGTTCTCAGGAGCTGCCAGCGTTGTGACTTCAACAGGACTGAGCAATGCCCTGTGGCTCAGAAGACATGAAGCCTGGCCTGGCGTCACTGATTAGCCACATTGTGTGCCCCACTGCTGCATCCAAAGCAAAGGCTTTTGAGCAGACTGGAGTGAAGTGAGTGGCCTCAGAGTAGGTTACTCAGCACCCTCTCCCTGCCTGCCACTCCAGAGCAGAAATGACCTAGAGCTGGGCACAAGGCAACCTTGTCTCCTTACTCTCTGGTCAGCCTGGATCTGTGTACCTCTACTGAGTGACCTCCTCAGTAAGGCCATACTCCTGTAGCACAAACAAATTCCACTAACATACGACTTGGTCTGTTGTATTCCTCCTCTGTCCCCTTGATACCCTTGTTCTATGAAAACAGCTCTACATTGATGTGATTCTACTTATTTGTGAAAATTTTGTTGTCTCAGAAGCCAGTTCTCTTCCTTTAATGGCTCTGTCTTCAGTCCTTAGTGTGAATTTTGTAATCAGTTGGGTACAGCTCTTAGAAAACCCTCAGGAGTTTTACTCACAGTGAATTCTGTTTGTAGATGTGTTTGGGAAGTCTTTTGATTTATTGGCACAGAGTGGTTGACTTGGCCAGTGTGAGATCTGTTTGATAGTTTTCTTGCAGCTTTTTTGTTAGATTTGGAGATCCAACCATGTTGTTGCAATTACACAAGTTCTTTTGGGTTAAGATGACTGGTGTGTAAGGCTGCTGCTGATGCATCTAAAACCTTGCTGAACTCTATTGGTCCAATTAGCAATTTTTACCTCTTGATGTTTTTTTTTCCAGAGGAAATCATATCAATTGCATGTAAAGACAGTTATTTAGAGTATTTTCCATTTTCTTAATCTCTCTTCAATCTTCCTTCTTACTTTTCTTTCGCTCCTCTCTGCCCCTCTCTTCTTCCTTCTTCTTTTCTTCCTTTCCTCTGTCTCTCCTCTCTCCTTTTTAAATTTATTTTATTAATTACAGTTTATTCACTTTGTATCCCAGCCAGAGCCCCATCCCCTATCCCCTACCAATTCCACCTTCCTTCTTCTTCTCCTATGCCCCTCCCCCAGTCCAATGATAGGGGAGGTCTTCCTCCCCTTCCATCTGACCATAGTCTATCAGGTCTCATCAGGACTGGCTTCTTTGTCTTCCTTTACAGACTGGTAACGCTGCTCCCTCCTCAGATGGAGGTGATCCAATAGCAAGCCCATGAGTTCATGTCAGTGATAGTCCCTGGTCCTATTATTGGGGAACCCTCTTGGATACTGAGCTGCCTTGGGCTACTTCTGTGCAGGGGTTCTAAGTTATCTCCAAGCATGGTCCTTGTTTGGGGTATCAGTCTCAGAAAAGACCTCTGTGCAGATTTTTTGGTTCTGTTGCTCCCCTTGTGGAGCTCCTGTTCCCTCTAGGTCTATCTCCCCCTTCTTTCGTAAGATTCCCTGCACTCTGCCCAAAGTTTAGCTATTAAAATGGACACACTAAAGCTGTTAGAAGAAAAAGTAGGGAAGAGCCTTGAACTCATTGGCACAGGAGACAACTTCCTGAACAGGACACCAACAGCACAGGCTCTAAGATCAACAATCAATAAATGGGACCTCATGAAACTGAGAAGCTTCTGTAAGGCAAAGGACACTGTCATCAGAACAAAATGACAGCCTACAGATTGGGAAAGGATTTTCACCAACCCTATATCTGACAGAGGGCTAATATCCAGAATACATAAAGAACTTAAGAAGTTAAACAGCAACAAATCAAGTAGTCCAATTTAAAAAAGGGGAACAGAGCTAAACAGAGAATTCTCAATAGAGGAACATCGAATGGCTGAGAAACACTTAAAGAAATGCTCAGTATCCTTAGTCATCAGGGAAATGCAAATCAAAACGACCCTGAGATTTCATCCTACACCCATCAGAATGGCTAAGATAAAAACCTCAAGTGACAACACATGCTGGAGAGGATGTGGAGAAAGGGGATCCCTCCTCCATTGCTATTGGGAATGCAAACTTGTACAACCACTTTGGAAATCAATCTGGCACTTTCTCAGACAAATAGGAAAAGTGCTACCTCAAGACCCAGCTATACCACTCCTAGCCATATATCCAAAATATACTCAAGTATAAGCAAGGACATTTGTTCAACCATGTTCATAGCAGCTTTATTTGTGATAGCCAGAAGTTGGAAACTACCCAGATGTCTCTCTCCTTCGCTTATTCTTTCCCCTGTCCCCATCTCTCTTTTCTTATTTTTTTCTTTATTCTGTTGGCTAGAAACACAACATAGAATTTACTTGAAGTACTGATAAATGACAACTCTAAGAATTGTTTATATTTTGGAGTAATTCAAAAATTATAAATTAGACCTTTGCATTTCTGAGATAAATGCAATTTAATCAGTGTGTGATAGCACTGACCTGGAATTACTCCTAGCCCCTGAAAGGCTGGGCAATGCAATGACACTGTAATGTCCTCAAATGAACAAATAGCTAACAAGCTACCAATACCATAATTTGAGAAAATCATTACAGTTGTTTTTATTAATTTTGCAATAATTTGTAATGCTGTCTTCCTAGGCAGGATGGAGTAGGTGGTGAGTGGACCTGGCCTCTGTTGATATAAGGGAAGAACTTAAGGAAACAGTGCTAAGAAACCAGGTGTTGCCTCCCTCACCTCCCCTTTCCTGGTCTGTTGGGACTGTGGCTTTGTGCTTTGTTCTGTAGTTGCTTTGGGTCTCTCTTTCCTCTGCGAAGTATTGGTTTTACCACCTCCACATTTGCCTGTGCCCATTGGAGTAGAGCCCTGAGGAGGCCAGGTAGCCACCAAACCCCTGCAGCTGACTAGAACCACGGCCAAGGCTCAGTTGTTATCAACAGCCACTTTGTTGGAATGGAATAGGAATGCAGTCTGACAGTCATAGAGACAGCTATGGTGTGTCTGGGAAACGTTCGCCCTCCTTAGGCACAGGATTTATTGGCTCTACAGGTGTTTCCTGTCCAACTGGAAAAACCAGTGCTGCTGCCAGGGTCTGGGTAACCACTGGACAGAAGTGCCTCCAGGTGCAGGTAGTGAGCAGAGCCACTGGATGGCCCAATAAACATGGTGGACCCTTTGCATTCCTGAGTGGGTGAAAGGACAGGAAGAAGAGGGAGTCTTGGACCTCACAGCCTCCTTTATACTCTCCCAGATGCCTCTGGGTCTGGAAGAAGTCAGGACTCACTGTCCCATTATCCACCTCCTATCTCCCACTCCCACCACCTCTTATTCACGGCAGCTTTCTTCTCAGGTTCCAAGTAGAACAAGCTGGTCATCTCCTGGTAAACTTACCCCTGGCCAGCACTCTCTCTGGAGCCTAAAAATAACGTCAAACATGTAGAGCCCCAATAGCTCCAAACAGAACCATCTGGTGGCATAAGGTCACCTTGAGGAGGCCCTCAAGCATCAGCTTGCTGGTCCATCTCCATGTAAGGAGGCACCAGCTGGCCTCTACGTTCACACCCGGATAGCATGATCCCCTATTCACCTGGTGCACACTTTAACTACACTGAAGGCAATATAGTGGGCATGAACTGACCAAGACCCTGGGATAGCTACGTTGATACTACATTCAGGTCAGCCGCCTCTGGGCCACAGTGATATCAATATCTATTTCCATTATTGTTTCAAGAATCTAATAAAATAAAAAGTATTTTATTTATTTCATCATTATATTTTTATTATATAATGCACATGTGGCTCAGTTGATAAGAGTGTTTATCTAGAATCCCTGAAGCCTTGGGTTTCATCCCTAGTACCACATAAGCCAAGTATGGTGGCACACAGTTGTAATCCCAGAATGTGGAAGATGAAAGGCAACAGGAGTTAAAGTTATCTCTGGCTAGATAGCAAGTTTAAGGCCAGCCTGGGCTATATGAAACCCTGTCTCATAAAGGAGAAGTGACAGAGGGCTCACTAGATGAACCTGAGTTTGATCCCAGAACCCATATAGATGTTGGAGGACTTACTCAACAGAATTGTCCTCTGTCCTCGACATGTGTGCTTTGGGATGTGTACCCATGTACACATATCTTAAACACACTGAGAATAATAAATTAAATTGAAATATACACATACCATCAATTCTCCCCTCTAATGTGTTTTCCCTAGGGCTTTTGTTATTCTTTATATATGGGAATGAAAAAGAATGAGTTTGACCTGGTTACATTCACTCATTTTCTAAAGTCCACTCTGGTAAAATGGTGCTTAGTTAACGTTTTTAGAGGAAGTTATATTAGCCAGAAGTCTTTGTTACTATTCAACTGATGTGAGAAAACAACACAATCAAGACAACTTGATTGTTAAAAGAAAGTGCTGCCTTTAGGGGTTTGGGGTTCCAGAGGCTTAGAGGCCATTATCATCATGTGGGGAGAATGGTAACAAGCAGGCAGGCACAATGCCGCAGCAGTAAAGAGCTTACATTTGAGCCAACAACCATGAGAAGGAGAGAGAGAGAGAGGGAGAGAGAGAGACAGAGACAGAGAGAGACAGAGAGAGAGACAGAGAGAGATACAGAGAGAGACAGAGAGACAGAGAGAGACAGAGACAGAGACAGAGAGAGAGAATCACTAACTGGGCTTTTGAAGCCTCAAAGCCTCCCTCCTAGTGACATCCCTCAAAGGTCATACCTTCTAATCCTTCCCAAACAGTTCTACCAGATGGGGACTAAGTATATGTAAGTATATAGTAAGTATATAGGCTCAAATACAAGAGCCTATGAAGGCCATTCTCATTCAAACAACTGCAAATTATTAGTCAAAAAAAATGCCTTCCCCCTACTTTCCCAAAGGCTAATGTGATAGAGACAATGCTTCAATTGAGGTTCCCTCTTCTCAGATGACTCTACCTTGTGTCAGGTTGACAAAAACCAGAGCACAGACCCTGACAAAAGCCACACAGGAGGAAATGTTTATCTGGCTCACAATCCTGGGTTCCAGCTCATGCTTGTGGGAAAGTCAAACATCAGGAACTCAAAGCAGCGAGTTACATCTATGGTCAAGAGCAGAGAGAACAAATGCATACATGCTCAGATTCAGCTTGACTTGTTATTTTATTTTTATATTAATCCCAGGTTATGTACTTTGTATCCCAGCCGTAGCCCCTTCCCTCATTCCCTCCCAATCCCCTCATTCCTCCCTCATCTCCTCCCTGACCCTTTCCAAGTCCACTGAAGGGGAAGATCTCCTCCCCTTCCATCTGACCCTAGCTTATCAGGTCTTTTCCTGACTGCCTGCAATGTCCTCTTCTGTGGTCTAGCAAGGCTGCTCCTCCCTCAGGGGAGGGGAGGAAGGGTCAAAGAGCCCACCATTGAGTTCATGTCAGAAATAGTCTCTGTTCCCCTTACTAGGTTACCCTGTTGGATACTGAGCTACCTTGGGCTATATCCGAGCAGAGGTTCTAGGTTATATCCATACATGGTCCTTGGTTAGAGAAACAGTCTCATACAAGACCCCTGTGCCCTGATATATTTGGTCCTTGGGGAGCTCCTGTCCTCTGCAGGTATTACTCATTCCCCCTTCTTTCATGTGATTCCGTGCACTCTGCCGAAGGTTTGGTTATGAGTCTTAAAACTGCTTTGATACACTTCCAGGTAAAGTCTTTCAGAGACCCTCTGTGGTAGGCTCCTGTCCTGTTGCTTCTTTTCTCTTACATTCAATGTCCATCCTATTTGTCTAAGTGAGGATTGATCATCTTACCCCGGGTCCTCTTTCTTGTTTACCTTCTTTAGGTGTATAGATTTCAGTATGTTTATCCTATCTTATAGGTCTATATAAATGAGTATATATCATGTGTTTATTTTGCTTTTGGGATACCTCACTCAGGATGATCGTTTCTAGGTCCCACCATATGCCTGCAAATTTCATGATTTCCTTGTTTTTAATTGCTGAGTAGTATTCCATTGTGTAAAAGTACCATAATTTCTGTATCCATTCTTCAACTGAGGGACATCTGGGTTGTTTCCAGGTTCTGGCTATTACGAATAAAGCTGCTATGAACATGGTTGAGCAAATGTCCTTGATGTGTACTTGAACATCATTTGGATATATGCCTAGGAGTGGTATAGCTGGATCTTGAGGAATCACTATTCCTAATTTTCT
>CM053753.1:106988780-107013297 GCA_028658305.1 Pachyuromys duprasi | reverse complement strand
GGTCTTTGTGTGGTTTAGGTATCAAGGTGACTGTGGCTTCATAGAATGAGTTTGGTAATTTTCCTTCCGTTTCTATTTTGTGGAATAGTTTAGAGAGAATTGGAGTTAGCACTTCTTTGAAGGTCTGGTAGAATTTTGCACTGAATCTATCTGGCCCAGGGCTTTTTTTGGAAGGGAGGCTGTTGATGACTGTTTCTATTTCCTTGGGGGATATAGATCTATTCAATCTTTCTATCTGATCTTGACTTAATTTAGGCAAATGGAATCTATCAAGAAAATTGTCCATTTCATTTAGATTTTCAAATTTTGTGGCATGTAGGCTTTTGTAGTATGACCTAATGATTGTTTGGATTTCCTCAGTGTCTGTAGTTATGCCCCCTTTTCATTTCTGATTTTGCTGATTTGGATAGTTTCTCTCTGCCTTTTTGTTGGTTTGACTAAGGGCTTATCTATCTTGTTGATTTTCTCGAAGAACCAGCTTATGGTTTCATTGATTCTTTGAATTGTTTTATTTGTTTCTAATTGATTTATTTCAGCCCTGAGTTTGATTATTTCCAGCCGTCTGTTCCTCTTGGGTGTATCTGCTTCTTTTTTTTCTAGGGCTTTCAGTTGGGCCATTAAGTTGCTTGTATGAGATGTTTCGAATTTCTTCTTGAAGGCACTTAGTGCTATGGACATTCCTCTTAGCACTGCCTTCATTGTGTCCCATAATTTTGGGTATGTTGTGCTTTCGTTTTCATTGAATTCTAGGGAGTCTTTAATTTCTTTCTTTATTTCTTCCCTAACCAAGCTGTCATTGAGTCGCAAATTGTTCAGTTTCCATGTATGTGCAGGCTTTTTGCTGTTTCTGTTGTTGTTGAGGTCCAGCTTTAGACCATGATGGTTATATAGGATACAAGGGATTATTTCAATCTTCTTGTATCTGCTGAGGCTTGCTTTATGACCAAGTAGATCTGAGTGCACAACCTCCCAAGGTGCCCCCAGCTGCCATCCCGGATTGGGGCACACAGCCTCCGGACCAGAGCAGAGACCTCAGTTACTGGCCCAGAGAGGAGGGCACAGCCTCTGGCCCAAAGCTGGGTGCACAGCTGCCTGCCCAAATTGGAGAGCACAGCCTCAGGCCCAGAGCAGTGACCCCAGCTGCCATCCCACACCGGGGCACACAGCCTCTGGCTCAGAGTGAGGTGCCAATCCTCCAGACCAGAGCAGTGCCCGGCCTGCAGTGCTCACAGCTTCTAGCACAGAGCACAGAACAGAGTACATGTCCTGCCTGCAGCGTCAGCCATAGACCTCAGAGTCCAGACTTCAGAGCCCACCACACACTGTAGACCACTGGTTATTCAGGAAACCTGCGCAGGTGCTTTGTGCCTGCAACCTGCACTTGCTAACTGTGCTAGCATCCACATCCCCTCCTGCACTTGCTCCCAACCCCTATATCCCAAGCACCTACACTCTCTAGCACTCCCATTCAAGACACACTTCCCTGAGCTCACGCGGGCGAGTGCACACACACAGACATGCACACACTTACTCCCCCCCCCCCCCCCCCCGCAGCAACAACTCTGCGCCAGCGGCTTTTCCTCCCTCAGATACAACTGAAGCATCAAACACTCTCAAACCACTGGACCTCCCTGATCTTCCTGAGGAATACTCCAGACACCGGAGAAAGATGGTTCCAGTCTGAAGTTCAGACTCAAGGAACAAACAGTTCCTTGATTACATATAAACAGATGGCCAAAGGTCGACGTAAGAACTCACCCAGCAATATTTTAATTCAGCGGAAACACAGGAAAATGACTTTAAAGCTATGCTTATGCAGTTATTAGAGGAACAAAAAGAGGAAATGAACAGAGCTCTCAAAGAAATACAGAAGAATATAATTGCCCACGTAGAGGAACAATTAGGAACATATAGAGAGGAAACAAACAAGCAGATGTGTGCCCGCTGGTCACCTGGACCCTTTCCAGGGATTGACTGAGTGACCTGAGGTCTGTCCCACTTGATTTCCACACTGTAGGATTTCTTCTCACCTGGCAATCACAAACGCTGGTGTTTTAGGTCCTAGAGTTCAACCTCTGGTTGCTGTGCCGACACTGCTGTCCTACTCCTCAGACACAGGGTCCTCCCAGGGCTGCCATCTTGGATCCCTCCCGGAAGTGTTGACTTGTTTTCTAATTAATTATTTTTCTTGAGATAACATCTCTATATTGTTTTGCTTGGCCTCAAACTTACAGAGATCTATCAGCATCTGCCTCCCAAGTGCTAGTAGAGGCATGTACCACCACATCGGGCTTTTTTTGTTGTTGTTGTTTTATTTAGTTTAGTGTACTACAGTGTTTTGCTTGCATGTATGTCTGTGTACCATATGTAACCCTGGCATCCAGAGAGGTAAGAAGAAGGAATTGGATCCCCAGGAACTGGAGTTATGGATACTTGAAAGTCACCATGTAAGTGCTGGGAATGTAACCCAAGTGTTCTGTAAGAGCAACAGCTTCTCTTAACTGCTGAGATATCTCTCCAGTCCAAGTTTCTCCACTCTTACACAAGTCTGGATTTCTTTCCTATGGAATGTTGCTGCCCACAATCTTGCAGCAGGCACTCTGGATATGAAGCAAGGTTGGGAATTGTGTATCTCCTGCACTGTACCTGAGGTCTAGTTCCTCTGTTTACCTTGAAGTGATTGAGACTGACTGGCAGCATTTCACACATATACTCATGAATGTGCATGCAAGCATACACACAGTACACAACCTAACATATGTTTTCATACACACACATCCAAACCTTCTATATGAAACTTTGAGTGGAATGGAATCTTGGGATGATATCTTCCTCTGATTGTTAGGTGAAGTGCAGATCAGGATGGACTTCAGTTTTTCTTTGTCAACCAGCTGTTTTCATGTATTAATCCTGAATATCAATCCCCACTCTGTGTCAATCCCCACTCTGTATCAGTCCCTACTCTGTATCAATCCCCACTCTGTATCAATCCCCACTCTGTATCAGTCCCCACTCTGTATCAGTCCCCACTCTGTATCAGTCCCCACTCTGTGTCAGTCCCCACTCTGTATCAATCCCCACTCTGTATCAATCCCCACTCTGTATCAATCCCTACTCTGTGCCAATCCCCACTCTGTGTCAATCCCCACTCTGTCAATGCCCACTCTGTATCAATCCCCACTCTGTGTCAATCCCCACTCTGTATCAATCCCCACTCTGTAGCCACATTAGCAAAGACCCAACTAGGCCAGTGCTTCTTTCATAGACAAAACAGAAAACCCTCCACTCTTGAGAGAGCCTGAAGATTAGTATCTCTAGAAGGGAAGCAGGGTCACCTCCTGTTTTTCTTCTCTTTTTGACTCTCCAACAGCCAGGCTTCTGTACTCAGAAAAGATTGCTGTCATTACTGATGTCATCATCTCTCGTCCATCCTAGGGATGCCAAGTCCCCACTAGTCCTTCTGGCTTCACTGGGCATCTTTAACCCTTCTCTTCTCTTTCCTCACCCACCTTTCAGAAGCACTGTTGTCCAGGGCCTCTCCTGCACCATTGAGCCACTTCTGTTAGCCTCTTACCCTGAGGTTTCTGCCAATCTTCTCTCACAGGCCTCTCTGAGCTCTGTTCATGGCTGCAGCCCTCCCTAGAGGCTCATTCAAGGCCTAGCCTTATGCAACATTACTTGCTGATGACTCCCAGCCCCTCTCTCCATTCCCAAACTTCACTCAAGCCCAGAAATCCCTGTGGCTAATTTAACATATCCAAGAAAAAGGCCTGATCTCTTACTTCATGCCCACAGCAATCCATCCCAACCCACCGTGTTCCATTCCTATTTGGATGCTCTGGGAAGTGAGGAAAGTATGTTTATGTTTCTGTTGTTTTATATAGTTTATTATTTGATTTTTAAAGTTGCATTTATTAATTAAGTGTGTGTGTGTGTGTGTGTGTGTATAAGCACAGGCTTGTGTGCAGTTGTTGGACTCCCGAGGTGGGGAGACCCTCCGTTCTTCGGGATAGACGCCAGACCCCAATAACTCACAAAACAGAACTTGATGCAAACAGCAAGAGGTGTTTACTAGTAGCCGGCATGCTGGGGCTCTGCACATAGCTCCCACGCAAGGGGGTGGTACAGAGCCCTGAGCTACAGAATCACAGAGTTTTTAAAGGCAAAAACCGCAAAACAGGAGGGGGTGTAGGGGTAAGGGATTTTTCTAACGGGGCAGTCAGTGATTGGCTGTGCCCAGGTGTGGTGACTAGGGGACGGTTAGGGACTATTTGCACTTTTCAGTCTAGGAACAAAGAAGGACATTTAGGGCCAAGTTAAAATTTCCTACCCTTACACAGTCAGAGGACAACTTGTAGAAATTTATTCTTTCCTTCTACATGATAGAAGGATGAACTCAGGATTGAACTCAGGTCATCAGGTTTGGTAGAGAGCACTTTTACCCACTGAGGCAGTGAACAACTTTATCTACTGAGCCATCTTGCCAGCCCTCCACAGTTCATTATTAACAGAATAGAGTTCTGCAGACCTTGAGATTTCTCTGTTCTCATCCAACTAAACACAATCTAAAATATTCCTGTATATCTTCATAGATCTCCCAACCATTGTGAGACAATTCTTTTTCTGAGGGTCACCCATTGCTTCTCCAGACCTATGTAGTCTGTGTTTCTTTTGTTCTTCAACACATAGCATCTGGCTCACATGATTATTGTTCAATTCTCCTATCTCTGTTGCAACAGGAGAAAGGAAGTATCTTCTCACTCTGAATTGGCAGCACAGATGGGCAGAGCTGGAGAAGGTGTAGGGATGTGGGGTCCCTGCCATCATCTTCCTAAGGACTAGGAACTAAGGAAATCAGGAGGTACTCCAGGAAAGCAGAGCTGTCTCACTTGCTGGGCAGTGGCTTCTGAGGCCCACAGTTCATCTGTCAAAGACACAGGCTACCTGGACTTGGATGCAGAGTATCAGTCTTTGGTTGGGTCCTGGCACCTTTGGAGACAGCTTAGGACACAATGGTGTTTTAACTCCAGGCAGAGCTGGCATTCTATACCTAAAGGAAACTAGCTGTTCCTTTCCTCCCCAGGGAGCTGCTTCTACTAAGCTTTTGGAAGCAGCTGGGAACCTGGTTTTAAGTCCACTGGTTTTAGGTATCCAGCTCAAGTGTTTTTAAAATGCTTGGTTTCAGCAAAACATGTACTTCACTTTGCCTATTATAACTAAGAGCTTGGGTCTATTATGTACAGAGGCCTGGGATCCATGTCTAACACTGCAACTATATATATGTATACAGATAATATATAAATTTTGATTCTTTTAATTCTTAATTATTCATATTTTTATTTTCTCTTTTGTGTTTGGTGGTACTGGGACTTGAACCTAGGGAATCATGCATTATATGTAAACACTGTGCCACTGAGCTATATCCTAGTCCCCCAATTTTGGTTTGTTGAAACAAGATCTTTGTCTGTAGCCCAGGTTGAACTCTAACTCTTGATTCTCCTTCCTTACCCTCCTGAATGCTAGGATTATAGGCATGCACAATCACACCCAGTTTGACTATAGAGGTTTTTGTTTTGTTTTGTTTTGTTTTGAAAGCTGACACTTTTATTTCTGCCCTTCAGTCATGTATTTAAGCCAATGAAAAAGTAAGATTAAAAACAACCTGAACAGCTGTAATTCTAGCACTCAGGAAGCTGACACAGAAAGATTGTGCATTCAAAGACAGCTTGAGCTACAACATGAGACTTTGTGTAATAAAGCATAGCATAGCAAACACACAAAAAAAGCTGATCCAATATTACAACTCAGATTGAAGGAAGCACAGCTATAAGGTTCAAGTTCTCCCTGTCAGAGACTGACATGGATGCAGAACCTCACCTATGTTTTCCTGAGACTTTTGTATGGTCTAGAACAAATTACCATTTGCACAAGACATCTTATGGCATCTGCCAGGAACAGTCACATTGAGTGTGCAAACCCTCATGACTACTAGTGTAAGCTTCTTCTGGTTGTCTAGCACACAGCCTGTTCCATCCACCATGTCAGCCCCGGCCCTACAGCACTTAGGTGTTTGAATTCTCTGTTCTTTGGGAAATATGCTTTGCCTGTGCTTAGCCCTGTGGGGTCTGCAAGGCTCTCCTTCATCATAGGGTCATTCATGTCTGCATCCAGACACATGTCTTACTGTGTCTGTTTTGTGGCTACAGGAAGTCACTGTCACCAACTTGCCTATAAAGCAAACACAAGGAGCAAATCTCAGTGGTCTGGAGCTCAAAGAAGCACTACTAATGTGTCCCACATCTTCTTCTGCATGCTTTGGGAGATGGTGTCCTCACCCTTGCTCAGAGCCTAAGGGTCTTATCTCTACTCTTCTCAGGACACTGCACCACTGGGATGACCTGGAGCGAGTGCTCTTTCTGCAAAGTGCCGCGACCACCCCAGGCTGCACACAGACAGCTTCTGACATGTCTTCAGAGCCCTCCAGCTCTCACACTGGCATCAGGGCTGCTCATGAGGTACACATGCCTATCCAGACTCTGCAAGCCCTTTAGTGTAATGCATACCCTGCAGCTAGCTGATTGGCTACATTTTCTCAAGGATCCCAGATGTTCTAGCACTCATTTCCACACAGTTGTTCCTCCCAAAGATTCACAAGTGACTTCTGAATGGTACATTGGCAGAGGAAGAAACAGCTTTTACTTTTTTCTTTTCTCCTTTAGGACAGGACCACATTCTGTGTTTTAAAAGACTGTTTGCACCCAAGACCAAAGATCTCCAATGACTAGGAATGAATGCACTATTTTATTTTCTTTATTAATTATTAGCAATAATAACAGCTTGTAAATGACATTGTCTGTTTATACACAACTGTCCTAGTCTCAGCACGGTGGTGCCTCCCCGCCATCTTCTCAATGCTATCCCAGGGAACATCTGGGGATCCTGGTCAAGAGGACTTGTGCCCAGTGGAGGGTGGAAGGTTGGAAGACAACTGAGCACTGACTGGGGGATGAAGCAGGACTGTCATTGTGAGAGCTGGATTGTGACTGTGTGGTATGAGATACGGTAGTCCAGCCGGGCACAGCAGGGTGAAAGATCAAGAGACTTTGATGGAAGGACTATTGAGTGGCCCACTAGCCACAAAGGATGTGTTTTATGTGCTTTCTGTTTCTGGGACACATTTCACTGTGCTGAGGCAGGGTAATAGATATACAGTAGATACTTGTGCCACCCCCAGGCTGGGAAATAAGAAGCACAGCACTGAAGGGACCCCAAAGTGCAGCAGCACATGGTGTAGGGATTACATATAGGACAGAAGCCTGGGCCTCTCTTGTTCTTTTATTACTTGAGGTCCTGCTCTGTGACTTCATGAAATCTTAAGAGCCCCTGAAGGCCCCTTTTCAAAGATTGTTAACAAATGAACTCGAGGACTTGTTAACAATACATGAATTTGGAGCGATTCAGGCTCTGGTCTTATTTTTTATATAAAGATTTGATTTTTGCTGCGGTTTGTAGTCAAACAGCAAAAGATTGTTCTGGAGGTTTGTGTAGGAAATGCTCAAGTCAGTTGCCTGGACTGAGATCTTCCAGCATTTTCTTGCTAGGGACTATAAGGTAGACAGCAAACCCTTCAAGGTGTCGGACATGGCTACTCTGTAGTCTCATTTACAATTATATTTTATCTATCTATCTATCTTTATTTATTTATTTATTTATTTATTTATTTATTTATTTATTTATTGTGTTCTTTTATTCCTCATGTGGACATGGTACAGGAGGTCAGAAGACAGTGTATGAGAACTGGGTCTCTCTCTATCATATGTGTCCCAGGGATTAGACTTAGGTCATCAGGTTTGGCAGCAAGCACATTTCTCTGCTACCTATCTTTCTGGTCCTAGTCTTATTTTCTTTAAAAAGATTTGATGATGAGGGAGCTATGATTTCTAGAGTCCAATGTGAAAAATAAGTGAGTCTATATTTATATCTACCTCTCCCTGTGTGTGTTTGTGCGTGTGCATGTGTGTGTGTCCTGCTTAACAGTGACTTTTTGCTGGCTAATATATATATATATATATATAATATATATAATATATATATTATATATAAGAAAGCACATATAATATTATATATATTATTATATATTATATATAATATATATATATAATATTTGTTTTATATATATAATTTTTGAATGAAAGTTAAGGCAAACCTACATATATGTATACATATTTACCTGCATATACATATATAAATCTCACACACAGTCACACACAAATATCCACATGTGCACATACTTACATTTAAATTACACTCAACAGGAGGCATATCCAAAAATAAAGCAAGCTAGAGGTATTCTGGTCAGGTGAACTGTGTGGCTTCTTGACAAATGCATTCAATGTCTGCCTAGACATTAACTTTGACAGTTTTGTGCAGTGGAGGTTTAGGGGTGCAATACCTGAAGAAGCAGAAAAGTCCCTGCCACAGCAAACTAGGGCCACACAGCTGGACCTGAAGTAGAGCTTGCCATGCCCTTCCCTGTAACCCTGCTCCTCCTGAGGTTCCCTTACTATAGCCACACAGCTGAACCTGAAGTAGAGCTTGCCATGCCCTTCCCTGTAACCCTGCTCCTCCTGAGGTTCCCTTACTAGCTCATGCTGGTACCATTTATGGGAGAAATGGGTTGGAAGGTTTACCAGGCCAGCCATAACCAGGAATAGGCCAGTAAACAGGTGCAGGCTCCATACTGACTTCCTAACCATGGCAGGGGGTTTTAGGGAATGGGAGGGGAGTAGGGGTGGTGAGGTCACTTCAGCCCTATTGTCTGATTGTTGAGGCTTTGTAATCTCAAATGTCACTTAAAGTCTAAGTGGATACGGAGCAGGTACACCATGGGGTACCCATAGGCTGACTGGGCTTCCTAAATGTTCCCTCAAAACAAGTTATTTTGTATGTATTCTAGTCAAAACCAATCAATTTTGGGTAAACATAAAAAGCATGTTTTATCTTGAAAAACATCTATGGAAAAAATCTTCAGACTTTTGATCTTCTAAATTTACTGTGAATGAACTAGTAGGGCATAGCTAAAAAACTTTGAGGTTCAACTTATCAGAATTTTCTGGAAATAAAACCATACCTGGCAACAAATGAGGTTTTTTTCCTTTTGATGGACTCTAGATAACAGTAATTCTACAACAATAAAGAGTATAGCATTTACCAGGGAACAGGTTTAATAAAATACAAAAGCATAAGAGGCTAGAAAATTATTTGCTATGCAAATGAGAGCCCAAAGAAATGATTGACTTGAATTCTGATCTATTAATATTCTCTATTCCCAAAGCACAGGCTCTCCTGCCACATGCTATGTCCTTGCCTTGGGCATGGAAACCACTTCACGTACATGAAGAAGGAAGGCAGACCTTTTCAAATCTTTCAAGGATGTCATAGCAAGCTCTCAGGATGAGTTTACCATTCCTACAAGGGACTTGCAAACCATGAGAATACCAGCAAGTATCCACTGGTGACTTTCTCTTCACCTTCTGCACCATTCATGGAAGTTGGGGTTTGGGATAGAAGTTCTTGTATGGATCCCCTGGAGCCTGCCCACTGAGACCCTAAGCCAGGCACCTCCTCTTTACTGCCCTATGAGCTCTCTTCTGCCCAGAGGTTTCCTGTCCTGGGGAAGAAGCTTCATGGACTCTCTTTTTTCTCTTCTATCCAGCACTGGTGACTCCCAGGCTATGGCAAGACCCCAAATAGAAAGAGGATGGCAAGTACTGACTGTGTGATCAAACTGTTCCCCTCCCTGGCCTTTCCTGACCACTATGCGTCTATGAAAATCCAATTTCATAAGTATACCAGGAATTCCACTTTTGAAATTAGTGTAATTTCAGTGGTTATCTGGTCACCCTGCCCTTGGAGATGTCCCAGTTGGAAGCTTGGCTCTGATATCCCAAACATTGGAAGTAATACTCAGGAGATCATGGAAGAGGTAGGGTTGGTTCAGTGGTATGGAGAATACTGAAATACCCCTTTTAAGGCAAAGGACAAGTTGCAATAATAGGCCCTCTCTGCAAGCAAAACAGAGGTACAGTGTTTAGTTGTGTGGTATTCTAGAGGAACAACTCTCTTATTTAGGTGTGTTTCTCTGGCTCACTTATTGAGTTGCCCACAAAGCTTTCAACTTTGAGTGGGGTTAAGCCAGGAAGGTCTGCAACAGCTCCAGGCTGCTGTGTAGGTTGCTCTCCCAGCATCTCCTGGGGCTAGAGACATCAGCAGCTGAGAAGATGCTGTGTGGAGCCTCCCACAGGTCTGTTCGGCTGGCTCACAGAGATGCCCTTAGAATCTGAAGCAGATCCCAGGATAACTCGTGTCCTTTTGAAACATAGCTCCTGGCCTTGCTGCTAGGCCTTTGTGCAAACTGAGTTTTGACCATGGATCACCAGGTTTCCACCCTGTGACCTGCCCCGCTCTTCATGAACTGGGTCTTATCTGACCCATGAAGCAGGAAAGCATGATGCCCAGGAACAATTTATCATCATATGGAAGTAAGATACGTATGGTCAGGGGAGAGCAGGTCTTGCTGGTTTAAGTTACCCAAAAGTGGCCCTGTTATGCTGGCTGTTCTATCCCAGCGTGCACCTGTGATCTCATAAAAGACTCCTCACCATTCACTGACTTAGGAAGAGAGGATTAAGAGAAAACTTCCATAGGGAGAACTCTGAGGCAAGCACCAGCTCTTCTCTTAGAAATGGCCAGATGGGGCAGACCTGTGATGTCTCAGGGGTTGAAGTGTTGGCTGTGCAAGCAAGGAGACTGGAGTTTGGATCTTCAGAATTCATGTAAATGCCAAGCAGGCACGGCAGCCTTGGAACCCAAAGACAGTGACTCTCCTAAGCAAGCTGGCTATTAAGGCTGGCCATATGGATGAACTCTGGGCTTAACTGAGAGACCGTGGCTTGATGAATAAGGTGGAAACACACACACAAAGCATGCTTGCCATACATGAGACCCATGAGTAAAAGGAAGAGGAGGATGAAGAAATTGCCAGACCTGACCGTATGGTGATTCATGACCTTCAGCCAGTCTCAAAATAAAATTTTTTTTTTAAAAGTTGGATGGTGTTTTAGGAAGAACATTCAAGCTTTTTCTCGGGCCTTTACATACATATACACCCATTTGTCACACACGAAGATGAACTGACTTCATATCATTGAGTCCATAAGCACTGTAATTTGGTATGCAGGCTGTTGGGAGAAGCAGGGAGGAGCAGAGATACCATGCAGGACTCTATGCCCTTAGGAGTCAACACTTTTCCAGTTGTGCAGGTTAGGTTTTTTTTTTTTTTTAAGGTTCTGCAGCATTACACTCTCACATGGTCGCTATTCAGAGATTTGGTATGGCTAAGAGAGACCAGCCTGGGTGTGTAGTTGGTATGGGTAGAGTTATGATGGCTAACCTCCCACGGTAAGTTGGCAGGTATGTGACTGCCGCTTGTTTCTGGGAGAGTTGGTGTTAAAACTAAATTAAGGAGAGTAGATTTATCCTTATGGTCATCTTGTTTGTCCATGTTCTGGGTCAAAACACCGAAGGTAGAGGAGACTTGAGTTGGATGTTAGTATTCTCCATTTCTGAGTATGCCTGGTAAGTTCTGGACTGGACTCTACACTGTCAATTCTCTGCTCCCAGGTCTCTGAGCTGTGGCACAAGCGTCCTCTCTGTTCAGCTTGCAGACTATGGACTTCTCATCTCCAAATTCATGAGCCATTTTCTGCTAATAAGCCTCTTAAATATTTCACCCTGGTTCTGTTTCCCTGAAGAAGTGATATCCAAGGGGAAATAGATATTCCACAAGAAAGCTGAGCATACATGCTAGCTGTGTGCAAGTGGACACTAGGGGTCATGGCAGGGTGCCCTCAACACAGTGTCAAAATGGAAGTAAGCTATCACCAAAGACCTGGTGAATAGGCCCATTGGAGCCCACTTGGATAGCAGTGACTCACCTGGGAAAGTCAGGCATTGATGGCATTGAGGAAGGGCATCTGCTGTACTCAGTTTGTCAGTGGAGTGTGGCCCAGACCAGCTACACAGCCCCATGCTGTAGGTTACAGCAGCCTGATTTCATTGGTAGTATTTGTGTGGAGTCAGAGCTTGCAAGAGCCAGTTCTCTCCTTCCACCATGTGCCTTCCAGGAATCAAGCTCCAGGTCTCAGTCTTGGCAGCTAGTGCTCAGCCATTTCCCTAAGCCCTGAGAGCTCTTCAGAGCCTTCCACTCAGTTTGGGCCAGGAGTCTTACTTTGCCATTAAAAAGACTTTCCAGATGAGCCAATATGAAGTAAAAGTTGGAGTTTTTTATGAAGAGACATTTTTAGGGATGGAGATGTAGGGCCAGTGGTAAGGACTCGCCTGGCATGTAGCTCTGGAATCCCCAGCATCACATTTAAAAAAGGAAAGGTGGGGGTGCGCACCTGTAATAATCTGTTAGGAGGGAGAGGCAGGGAGACCAGAAGTTCCAGATTACAGCAGGCATAGTGGCACATGCCTTTAATCCCAGCACAGGCAGAAATAAGTGGAGTTCTGAGTTCAAGACTAGCCTGATCCACGGAGTAAGTTCCAAGAGAGCTGGACCTACAAAGAAAAACCCTATCTCAAAAATAAATAAATAAATAAAAAGAAAGGGAAGTTCAAGGTCAGCCTGGGTTGTGTGAGACCCAATCTAAGTCACAGGGGTAGAGGTGCAGTGAGGGCGGAGCACACTTAGGGAAAGGGCAATAAAGCACTCAAGAATGGGTGTGGCTTCTTGGAGAAACTCAGTTTAAAAGTTTTTACAGTAGTCATATAGACAATTTTAGTGGCTTCCGGAGTTACGCTTCAAAGGGTTAAGTGAGATAAGGTGGTTTCTGAGGTGTAGTTAGGACTGCAGACCATTTGTAAAACTCTAAGTCACAAAGTTTCACAGAAGATGTTTTAACAAGAAAACAAGTTTATAGTCTTGTTTGTGATGGTCCCAGAAAAACAACAACAACAAACAGACCAGGTTTACACCTGAGAAAGGAACAAAGCACGTTCAGACCTTAAGCATAGTTCACTGCTACTTTCATATTCTTATGGGAAAACCTTCCTATAAAAGGACCGTCAGTTGTACCCTGGAATATTTCCAGCAGGTGTCAAGCATGCTGAAATTCTTGACTGGCTGGAAAGGGGTTTCAGTCCATCATGCCCCAGAGGAAGGAGCTTCTTTGCCTTCTCTTTCTTCTCTTTCTATCCTGTCTCAAGTTCACCAGGTCTAGGGCTGATCTCTTTGAGACATACCCTTAGAAACACGGGTGTTAAGCACCTTTCCAAAAATGGTCACAGAAGAATGGGAGGGTAAAAGTCCTAGGGAAGCCTGGAACAGCTCATTGGGTCTAGCAACCATGGTGGACATGGTTCTAATGTTCTTCTGCCTGTATCTTGAGTTAAAGCAACTTATGTTGACTTGTGTGTAGATGTAACCAGAGATTTATAGCAACAATACTTCATGAGTGCCTGTTACTAAAGTGGGAAAATGCTCTCTTATACTTTTAGGTGGTCTATTCTTTAAATTGACACAACAGGTCAACAGAAGAAAAGTCATCTTAATTCATGTAGGCATGATGGGGAGTCCTGCAAACCCCCATAAATTCCCAGCTTCTAATCCCCTTTTAGCTCTGCACACCAGGACAGCCAGCGCTACCCAGTGAGAGTATAGTGAGTCTTACACTATAAAAATCAATCTGAGATTGTGAGATAGTCTCTGAGAACCTAGGTTTATATTCCACCAGGTGCTACAGAGAAATAGAGATTTGCTTCTTAGGTAGGCTATGGAGGCAAACTATGGGGGTCTGTGGAGGCAAATGGGGAGGGGTTAGGGAGAAAAGCCTGGGAGATAAAAGTTGCCATAAATCAGCTCTCTTCCCGGTATAGACACGTTTACAAAGAGGCTGATGTGTGTGTGTGTGTGTGTGTGTGTGTGTGTGTGTGTGTGTGTGTGTGTGTGTGGTGTTTTGCTAGTTGAGAACGGTCTCCTGCAAAGAGGAGGGAAGCTTTTCTGGGTTCCTCCAGTGTCTTCTTCAGTTTCAAAAAAAAAAAAAAATCACCAGCTAGTTGCTCCCTATGGGGATTGAGCTCTGCTTGAGAGGGCTGTGCTGTTCCTCTACAGCCTTACTTTGGCAGCGTGTCTCCGGGGTCTCGGCACAAGTAACACTCATTCCCTCTGGAAGCTTCCCTAAGGACTTTGGGAGCTGGGGGGGGGGGCGGGGGGGGGACTTCGGACCCAAGGGATTTTCTTGAGTAGGAAAGCCTGGGCACGCCGAGGAGGGTCCTTAAGCCCCGGAGCTGAGAGACACCTAAGCTTAAGAGGTGATGTTGCCAACTTGGTCCTGGCACAGAGGCCTTCTTGGTGTCCCCAGCCCAGAGCCTGCCTGTGCTGGGACTGTAACAGCTCCTGGGCTTCCAAGGGACCTGGTTAGCGCTCCCTTGAGTCTTCCTCATTCCTTCCTTCATTCACACTGCAGTCCAAAGTATTTCCATGGGTCTGGGCTCGAGGGTGCACTACTCCGGAGGCGGGTCGCTGCCAGGGAAATGTCCCGTCTGGTCTCTCCGTGTAGGGGAGGAGCGCGCTCTGGGCTTCCCTCGGGGAAACTCCTCCTCCTTCCCCGCTTCTGGCCAAGGTGACCGGGCACCTGCGTTTAGGGGTGTCGCTCTGGCTCCTGGGACGCCGCCTCCGGAGATTTAAGCGAGTGCTGAGGGAGGTCGAGCACTTGGGGCGGACGTGGAAGCCAAGAGGTTGGGCGGCCGGCGGAAAGCCGCAGGGAGCGCAGCAGGTGAGCGGCGTGCGGGACAATCTCCCTGGAAGGGGAAATGGGGTTGACTCGGGTCCACCCCCACAGTGCCAGGCCGGGGCATCTAGGGTTAGGTGAGGCCAGGACATTACAGGTGCGACTGTCTGGGAGCTGAGAGGCCCTGGCACACGTCCTGGTGACTATAAGTGGGACCCAGAGACCTCCGTCCGGTGGCGCCCGGTTGAGACCCCAGGTCGACTCCGTAGATTCGCGATTTGGCTTATGGTCCTGCCGGCCCCTGACTAATGGATTGGAGAAGAGAGTCCTTGGGGATGGGGATCCTTCGATGGACCGCACACCTGCTGCATATTCCTTCCTAGGACGCAGAGGCAGAGGTTCGTTCACAGTTCTCTTTGTTTCGGGAAAATCTCGGCTGTCCGGCTGGTTACCTGAACTCCTTCCGCTCCTTGGTCCCTACCGAGGTGGAAAGAAACTGAAAACTGGCTGAGATGCGGAGGACTGATATAGGCGGCGCTGCAGGGCCCTAGGGACCCTAGTAAGACTGCCCGCCACCTGGGGGGAGGGAATGCTCCAGCGGTCCGTGCGGTGACCCGGTTGACTCTGAGCATTCACTGGAACGAACTTGAAGGGGGTGGCCCTGAAGGAGCAGGCCGGGCTTCCGGGGGGCAAACTGTCTACTGGCAAGAAGGCTGACCACCCGGCACGTGCATTCACCCTGTGGGATTTGGGATGGTGGCAGGGTGACTCAACGTACCAGCTAGGCGGTGGGCGCTGTGTGTAAGGGCCTTAAGCCCAGTGGAAGTTTTTTTGTGTCCATGCGCTAGAGTGTTGGTTGGCTTTTGCTTGCAGGGAGCCCAGGTTCTTCATTATGGCCCCCAATTCGGTCCAGAGCACGCATAGGCTTTTGGCAGCCTGATTGTGGGAGGGAAAGCCCTAGCTGCTCCTGGAAAGCAGGGTCCCCACAAGGGTTGGGCTTGCAAATGCTTACCTTAGTCTCGGGCAAGACAAGCCATTAGTGCTGGCTCCTTCAGCTTCCAGCCGCCAAGAGCCAGGCACTGTGGAAAGTTCCAAAGGGCAGACTACTTACAAGGTGCTGTGAAAATCCAAAGTGAGGTTGGGGTTGTTTACCTGGTTTGGGAGGAGGGGAGAGGTAACAGCAGCTTCATTCCTGGGGGGTGGGGGAGCAGGTTGACTGGGACTGAAAGATCCCAGGCTGCTAAGCATCAGCAGTAGTGGGTGGTGAGGGACCTCCAGGTAGGCAAGGGGGGCCACTCCCCACCTTTACTTGCCTGTACTGAAGAGGTGCTTGGGAGCCTTCTCCCGGTGACCTTACTGGTCATCTGATGTTAAAATGAAAACACAAAAGCCAGGTGTGGTGAGATTTATTTTTAATTCCAGAACTTGGGAGGCAGAAGGAGGCACATCTGGTACTCTGTGAGTTCAAGGCTACCTAGAGAGACACTGTTCAAAGAGGGAAGGAAGGAAGAGGAAAAAACTGGAGAGTGTCACCAAAGCATGAGACTAAGTGAAGAATTGAGGGGTGTTCTTATGGGCTGGGAACTCCTTCTGGAGGGCTGGGGTGCATATCTGTCTTTGGTCTTTTTAAGCATCTCTGACCTATGTTCTTAGCTCATTCCCAGGTTTGGGCTTACTGATGCTCACACACACCCATCACACCTTTGAGGTCAACTTTCTAGCAGCAAGGTCTGGCAGAGTGTTGGCTGTGGCACTGTGGTCACTGCAGGAGGAAGCTTGACCACCCTGATGCAGTAGCTGCACAGAATGGTGTGACTCTTCATTTCTTCTAGCTGGACAACATAGTGAGTTCTTTATAACCCATGTACTTCATCTACAGAGAGGCTGATGCAAAGTTAGATTGTCTGGTGCCTCTATGGGATAAAAGGGCAGAACACAGGCCAGCTGCCTCAGTAGGTCAATGCTGTCAGCTTTGCTGACCATCTGCACAGTCTCCATTCTTTTTCCTCCTCTTAGTCCTGAGGTCACAGTGTGGCAGCAAGTCAAGAGAAGAGGAGATGAAAACTGAGAATGAAGTCTAGGGACTCCGGATGCCTCAGGTGCTCTTTGGCCAGACCGCTGTGCTTCCTAAACTCATAGACCCACCTCTCTCTGAACCCCCTGGTGGCCAGGACCTGGGATTACCTGATGGACCAAAAGGCGGACTCTCCCACTGAGTGACAGACACTTGTGCAGCCATCCTGCAGGTGGTGAAACCCGGATGTGTGAAGTATAGTATGCCAGTACTATCTTCCTTATTGCCTAAGTGGACTGCTCCAAGTGATACGCACAGCCTGGGGTCAGATGTTACCATGAAATAGAAACCAAGAATCTAGTTGACTATATTGCTCTTTACATTTAAGTATTGAAGGGGCTTAGGAAGGCCTAGGGGAGGGGTCCTTAATGTGAGGTCATTGCCCTGGTCTTGAGTTCTGATCAGGTAAGAACCAGGAGTTTTTGAAAGCTCTGCAGAAAGTTCTGTGTCTGGGAATTCCTGGGCATCCCAAGCACTGGGCATTAGGAAAAAAAAAAAAAAGGTGACTGGTCAGTTTGGGTTCCTGAAAGGCTGGAAACTGGCTCTGCTGGTGGGGAGGGCAAAGGAAACATCTGGAGACGGGCAGGAGAGCTCCCAGGGAGCTTGAAGGAGGCCTTTCCACCCACTGCTCTCTCTTAACTGTTCCCCTAGCTGTCCTTAAGGCTAAATTGCTAAGCTTTGCTTATTCAGGTTCCTCCTCACTTTCTGTAATACTCCCCAGGGGCCCTCCCAAGCTGTCCCTAGCACCAGTGCAGGGATCTTTGACAGTTGGAGTTCAGGAGAACCATGATCCTAAGAGCTGAGAACTGCAAAGGCCAACTTGGGAAGCCTTTCTGTGCAGCCCCCAAAATAGTAAAAATGAAGGAGAACAGTTCACATGTGCCTCATTCCAGGGACAACTGTGGTCTAAACCTGCATGTGGGCTCTTACGGTCTCATCTGATCACAGTGGCCTTTCTTAAGGATGGTCCCTGGAGTAGACCTGGGATTCTGGAAAGAAGTAGAGCTAGATCTAGGGCTGATTCTCATAGCAGGTTGATTGGCAGGAGAAAGAAACAGAAATACGTAGAAGCACCTTGGGCAG
The DNA here is from genome assembly GCA_028658305.1 of Pachyuromys duprasi. Lineage (NCBI taxonomy): Eukaryota > Metazoa > Chordata > Mammalia > Rodentia > Muridae > Pachyuromys > Pachyuromys duprasi. The sequence continues at coordinate 106,995,348 of CM053753.1, read as the reverse complement.
TAGCAGCTCTTAGAAGGAAAATCCATGTGGGGTACTGGTGGGCAAGTATATTGTCAGTAACCTATATTGTGCACAGGGTGGACTTTGAAGCAGTCAGGTGGCCAAGAGCCTCTCCTTGTTCTTAGTAGAGGCAGTGGGGGAAGGGAGGAAGTCTGCATGCCTTGCTTGTGTACATAGTTGAGCCTTCAGGAATGGGAGCATGGGCTCAAGAGGCAGGGTATGGTAACAAAGCACCTAGTGTGTGAGGGCCAGCAATGGCTTGTGGCTGTGGAAATTCACACAAGGACAATGGGTAGACAGAAGGCTTAGGCTCAATGTTGTGACTGAAGAGTGAGTGATGACATAGTAGTATTTTCAAGTTAGCTGAACTGGCAGATGAAACAAGTCTGGTGGTGTTATCATTTGTTTGACCAAGGTACAAGCCACAGAGCTAATTTATGGCCCTTGTTTTCCAAGGGGCATCCAGGCAGGTGGCACTGAGCTCATATCGGATCTGGATGAGCTAACCTCCAGGACACAGGAGAGGGATTTCTAGAGATTACCAATTTGGAGGTCATTCTACACAGAACTCTGAGAAGTATTCAATACTTCTCTGCTGACAATACATTATAATGAATCGGCAATGACTCTTCCACATCGGGCCTCGTAGCTAGTGCTTAGTCATTTATGTTCTAGAATGTGCTGGATTTTGAGTTTTGAGGACCTTATATTTTCCTAGAAGCTCCCATCCTCAGCTAAACTTTTGAATTGTGGGAAACTTGGTTTCCCTGTGCTCAAAGTCTTGCCTTCTGTCTGATTCTGATCCTTAATCCTGTGGCCAGCCTCTGGGCTTATGTGACCTGAATTAGGTCCCTGCTCCACATAGCAGTAGCATAAATACTAGAAGCAAAGCCTGTCTTCTGTCATATTGAGCTTGGAGTGGGAGAACATACTTTCCCTCAATCTTTATTACACTCCATTTATTACTCATTATACTTATTAAACAGAGTGGCCTAGGCAAGGCCTTAAGCAGAGCCAGGAGTCCTCCTGCGACAGACTGGGGCCTTTCTGACATGGATTGCTCAGCCTACTTTGACCACCTTCCCAGGGGTGACATTGCCCATGGTGAACTGGGTCCTTTCATTTCAGCTGTCAGTTAAGAAAAGCGCCCCATAAATTTGTCTATGGCACAGTCTGATGGAGGCATTTTCTAAACTGAGGTTTCCTCTTCACAGATGACCCTAGCTTGTCTCAAGTTGACAGAAAAATTAAGTGGTATAAGCATGTGAATGCATGTGCAAGCGTGCACGCACACAGACACACATGCACACAAACACACATGAATACATTTTTGGTATGGTACAAAGCCAATTTTTAAAAAAACAGACTTAATTTCCACCCTAAAAAGCTTGTAATCTCCTTGGAACAAGGCATTCATAGAAAAAGAAACACCAACTCACAGACCACGGGCCACCTCTTCAGAGGTGTTTTGTTTGACTTTCTCCCTCTAATTTCCAGAGCTAGCACTCTATCGAACAAGGCAGGCCCAGCCACCCATCTCCAATACACCAGCGAAAGAGACAAGTCATAGCAAAGAGCATTGAAAGGGGACATGTTCAGTGTGGTTACATTGGGAAGAGGAACAAATAAAGGGGGCCAGTGACCCCAAGTCCTTTTTGGGAGTCCTTGCATGAGAATAGAGAACGAGAAATGTACAAAAAGCAGTCCTGGTCAAGATATGGTCCCACATATCTGACCCGTCATTGTCTCAAACTGTATATCTCTGCTGGGAAGCAAGTTCCTCTGGCTTCCACCAGGCTTCAGCCTTTTGTTTCTCTACATTGGGGTTCCTGAGACTCTTGGGTTTTTGAGGCAGGTTTTCTCTGTGTAACCCTGGTTGTCTTGAAACTCGCTTTGTAGGCCAGGCTGGTCTTAACTGCCTGCCCCTGCCTCCTGAGTGCTGGGAATAAAGATGTGTACCACTGTGCCCAGCCCTGAGGAACTCTTAGTTCTTCCAGGTCCACTGTTTCAATAGTTTAATAGTGCAAGTGTCTCTCCTTAAATGTTCTTTCCTCTGCCAGGGCAGTATGCCCATGTCTGAATGTCTCAGACCTCCACCCCATACTACCACTGACTAGCTTTCCTAACAATGCACTGTGTCCCTAAGAAAAGAAGGTGATATGACTTGAGCCTTGTTTCTCTTCAGTGTGTTTATTGGCTGCACAGTGTCTGGTGGTGGCACAGGTGGAAAAGAAGCAGATTCTGGGGGTCTCTTCCCACTTAGAGCAGCTTGAACAGCACCTGGCACTCCAGGGGCTTCATGAAAGAGCCAGCACATGTGAGACTGTGTGATGATATCAGTGCACTGCAGTTATCGGGGCTATCCCATACTTTTCTGCGTAAGTCAGTAAGAATGAGCCTGTCCTCAAGCTATGTCTCCAGGTACAATTAGTTTTATTCAACTAAGACTAAGGTAACACTGCACCTACACCAGTCACGTTATTGCTAACTTTACTCAGTGCTCCTGAGATTATTATAAAAGGCTGATAGAGAACTGAGGCATAGGATCTTCCCAGGTCACAACTAGAAAGAGACTGAATCTAGGTTGGGGTCCAAGTTTCACCTAACACCTAATCCCCAGTGTCATAGCTTCAAGCTATGTAGTGCTGTGTTCTGTGTGCCTAAATGTCAAGGTTGATTATGTTTGTGTAGTGTAGGCATTTTAATGAACACACCTCTAGAATTCTGTAGAGTGTGTGTTCGATCTGGTCAGCTGATCCTCTGCTGTTCTGCTCTCTGAAGATTCCCCTTCTCTGCACATTTGCAGTGAAACTCATCTTAACAAATGTATCAGTCATGCTATCCGCTTTGCAGAGATAGAAGCTGAGATGTCAGGCTGGTCCAGTTATTTGTCTGAGGGTGCTTTTAGGAAAAGGCACCAGTAGGAGGGAGCCCAGGTGTTTGCCTTCCAGGCTTTTCATTACCCTCTATGGGGTGGGTGGGGTTTTGGTGTTTCTTTTTTGCAGTTCTTGTTTTTCTCCCATGAGTCTTCCTTTTGGTGGGTTGTAACTGGGAGGAGCCATTACTGGTCCCCTGCTGAGACCCACATAAGTGTAGAGTAGCTTGGAGTCCCAGGTACAGTCTGGGTGCTTTCATGTAGGCTGGGCTCTTTTCCTGTCCCCATTTCTTCAAGGTCATGCAGGCTCTCCTGGCCTCAGTAATTCAACTTGTATTCCAGTCCCACTCCTGAGTTGCTGTGTACCCCAGAGGAAAACAGTAGATTCCTTGGCATAAACACACCAGTAATGAAGAAGTGTGAGAAGACATAGGTGAAGTGAAGGCACAAGGCCGGGCAGGCCAGAGCTGTAGCTTGCTCTGGTACAATGTGACCTTCACCCAGAGTCTTCCACAGCTAAATTGCATTGAAATACCCATGCGTGTGCTTCTTTCCTTTAGGTCACCTGAGAGAAGCTAGATATTCACCTCCTCATGCTGCTGACACAGCCAGGATGGCATTGAATTCAGTAAGTGGGTAATTCTTACATCTTTGGCTTTTTCCTTGTTCCTTCATCCCTCTGTTATCTTCCACAGGTATCCATTAGTAATTTTAAGAGCTGTGTGTAGGAACAGGTGGCCCTTTGGGCACTGTTCAAGGTATTTGTATTGTTCAAGCTGTTCTATTGCTATGAAGAGACACCATGACTAAGGCAATTCTTATACATAAAAATATTTCATTGTGGTCTTGCTTACAGTTTCAGAGGTTTAGTCCATTATCATCTTGGTAGAGAACATGCTGGCATACTTCTGGTGCAGAAGTTCTATATTCTGATCTACAGGAAGCCTATCCCCAGTGATACACTTCACCCACCAAGGCTGCACCTCCTAATTCTTCTAATTCTTTCAAAGAGTTCCATTCCCAAGTGACTGAGCATTCAAATATATGAGCCTATGGCAGCATTCTTACTCAAACCACCGCAGTTATGTTGGAAAGGGTGAGACATGGATGGGGTCCAATATGGCACAGGGTGTCTGAAAAGCCCCCACTGCTGGGCAGAAGCTGGGATTGGTACGTTGTGTGTGCTCCCTTTTTTCTTTAAGGGCAGTGGGTGTGCATACAAGAGAGGCAGGGTGGGGCAGAGGGCATCAGTTTATGGATGAAAGTCTATGATGGTGCTGTCAGTGTCTGCCTATCAATAGCTGGGATCAGCCACATCTGAGTAAGGCACTGGGTGGTCCATTCATTCTGGGAGCCCAGTACTTAGGGCAATAAAAGCAGTTGTCTTTGTCATCCTCAAGCCTGACCAGTCCACCTTCCACCTTCCACACATACAAATGCTTACTGACAAATAGGAATATTTCTCTAGGTTCGGTAAACATATATGTATATCTATATATATGCATATATAGATAGATACATACATACATGGATACATATACACATACATACATAGATGCCAGTGTCTCATTTTATGAGCCTCTGGTACTTAGTTTTTTTTATTGGATTCCTTCATAATTTAAGTGCTACATCCAGAACAAAGTGCTCGGTGTATCTCAGCCTTTCCTGCTGGGGAGGGGAACACATTCTTAGGTGGTTTGGATCTGGGCCAGACACTCACCTAATTTCTCAATCTGGAGTTGTCTGTCTAGATGAGGGATGGCTTTGACTATCCCTCTGCCTCGGCTTCAAGTCATAATCTTTTGAAGGAGAGTGCTTGTGAGTTATTGAGCACAGATTGTTAACCTTGGAGTGTTCATGTTGCCCTGCTTAAAATTCTCAACTTCAGGCCAGCAAGACCATTCTGTAAGGTAGAAGTGACCTACATTCAGTCTTTGGGATGCACAGGATGGAAGGAGAGAAGACAACTGAGTCTCACAAGTTGCCCTCTAATCCCTGTTTACATACATGTGCAACATACACAATTCATACATTAGTTTTTAAAAATCTACATTTAGTGGTCCCTACTGAGTATACCTGTTTCTAGAAGATAATGTTTCTGTCATACCTGAGGCCCATGAGAGAGCCTGAGCAGAAAGGAAGCTGGAGAAGTTTTAGGTAAGAACCATTAGACATGGATGAGGGTAACTGGGGCCTCTAGGAGAGGTCCAGCCACTGAGAGAGTGAGGAAAGTAAAAATAAGATCGCTATGAGGTCCTGAGGGACTGCTAGGGGTGTGACTTGAGAAGGTCATGAGAATTGGGCTAAGGGAAAGGACTGACACCCTAGCAGAGGATCCTGTCTTTTTCACATTTACTTTGACTGCCAAGTTCCCCTGAAAAGGCACTTGCGCCCTCACCACCAAGATGTACATATTGCAGAGAGATGCTTACAACCCTCTGGTGAGAGCAGTTGGGCAAATGACTGCCAACTACAGCTGAATAAGAAAAAGAGCATCTTTGTCAAAAATCAGGTGTCCGTCCATAAGTGTGTGGATTTATTTCAGGGTCTTGTATTCAATTACATTGATCCACCAGTTGGTTCCTATGCCAGTACCATGCAGTTTTACTACTCTTGCTCTATAGTACAGCTTGAGACCAGGGATGGAGATACCTCCAGAAGATCTTTTATTGTAGAAGACTGTTTTAGCAATTTTAGGTTTCTTGTTATTCCATATGAAGTTGAGAATTTTTCCTTCAAGATCTGTAAATTGTGTTGGTAATTTAATGGGAATTGCATTGAATCTGTAGATTGCTTTTGGTAAGATGGCCATTTTTACTATATTAATCCTGCCAAGCCATGAGCATGGGAGATCTTTCCATCTTCTGATATCTTCTACACAATGGAATAATACTCAGCAGTAAAAAACAAGGAAATGATGAAATTTGCAGGCAAATGGTGGGAACTGGAAAAGATCATCCTAAGTGAGGTATCCCAGAAGCAGAAAGACACACAGGGTATGTACTCACTCATAAGTAGATATCAGACATATAATATAGGGTAAACATACTAAAATCTGTACAAGAAACTAATCAAGAAAGAGGACTCTGGCTAAGTTGCTCACTCACCATTTAGAAAGGCAAAGAGGATGGACATCAGAAGAGGGAGAATACAGGGAGCCTGCCCTGCATGGTATCAGAGCAGATGTCAGCATCTGCATTTGACTTTGGCCAAACTTTGGGTGGAGTGCAGGGAATCTTATTAAAGAAGGAGGAGATAGTAAGACCTGGAGAAGACAGGAGCTCCACAAGGAGAGCAACAGAACAAAAAATCTGGGGACGGGGGTCTTTCCTGAGACTGATACTCCAACCAAGGACCATTCATAGAGATAAACTAGAACCCCTGCAGAGATGTAGCCCATGGCAATTCAGTGTCCAAGTGGGTTCTATAGTAATGAGAACAGGGACTGTCTCTGACATGAACTGATTGGCTTGCTCTTTGATCACCTCCCCCTGAGGGGGGAACAGCCTTACCAGGCCACAAGAAAGACAATGTAGCCGCTCCTGATGAGACCTGATAGACTAGGATCAAAAGGAAGGAGAGGAGGACCTCCCCTATCAGTGGACTTGGGGAGGGGCATGGGTGTAGAAGGGGCAAGGGGAATGGAATTAGGAGGGGAGGAGGGAGGGAGCTATTGGGGGGGGGATACAAAGT